>VZRO01006863.1:0-50533 GCA_013397915.1 Daphoenositta chrysoptera | reverse complement strand
CGTGGTTATTTTAGTCCGCCGTACGAGATGAGAGGCTGGTCAGGACTCCGCAGGAGCCGTTGCGTTGGCGGGGCCGGGGGCTCGGTCTGCGCTCACTTCGCGGAGGTGCCCGACGGACGCTCAGCTCTTCCCTGAGGGCCAGGGCCGGCTGCACCTCCCGTGCGGCTCCTGCAGACGTAAAAGTCAAAATACACACGTGGAGATGAGTAACGGAAGCGATTCAATGAATCCCGTGTTCAGCGATCATCTTACTTCGGTGGTTTCGTTTCTCCAGAGCACGTTTTTTGTAATTTATTATAAAGCTTTTATGCTCTGGAGTTTCCCTAGTGTCTGATTTTTGTTAAATGAATGACACCACTGTTACTTGGGATTGTATACAGAGAGCTTTCCTTCCTTAGGTGTCTTGGAGCCTTATTAATGAGGGGACAACAAACCACGGTCTGTTTTGTTGACAGAAGGGGTTGTGAGGGAGTGAAAAGTAGATGGGTTGGGTTTGCTAGGCTGGAGCTCAGATTTGACAATAAATGAAAGAAACTGTGCTCAAGACAAACGAAGGCACCGATCTAACATGATCACTGAACCTGTGATTCATCGAATTGCTTCTTTTACATTGCTATTCAGTTCTTGATAAAATTCTGGGCCTTTGGGTGCTCTCTGTGGGCTGGAGAGATTCATGTCAGAGAAGTGCACCCAACTATCGAGGAATTAGCAGGGAGAAATTATGTTGATGAATGTGCTGGAAATAACAGATGTAGTCATTCATTAAGTGTCACCACATGTCAGAAGTTGCAGATGACTTTTACTGCCACAGTGGGTTATTTTAATAGTGGTATTCTAAAAATAAGGCAATGAGTGTTCTTGTGTAGACAGTCTGCGTGGGGAGTTGGAGTGTTTAAATCCTCATTAGTAATATGTTGCTAACAAATCATCATTTGTCTAAATTAAGTACTCCTTTTGGCAAATATATTTTCTCTGGGCTGTTGTAGGGAGACTTTTTTTTTGAATGCATGTGCCAGGGTCAGGATGTGATCTGTAATTCCTTATAGTGCAGATTGGTTTTTCTTCAGAGTTCTCACAAACAAGCTGAGTGTAAATATTCTGGTGTCTGTGTAAAGATGCTGCAGTTTTTCACTTCACACAGTTTTATGCTCTGCTTTGAGTGGAGGATGAAACTGATGGGAGAATTTGTTTGAAGGAGAGCATTGAATGTAACAATAAAATACTGCTCTATGCTTTCATTAAGTTTCAAAGGAGCCTTAAATGTTCAAATAGCAAAATCAAATTGAGCAGGTAATCTGTTATCAATGTGAAGCTTTGATATGAATTCACAGGCTGTGTCAGTTGTCACCCTCTTTGGGTCTTTCCTTGGTTTTTCTAGGACATCTGAAACTCATTAACTAAAAGCTGATGTTCCTTAAATCATTTTTCTTGCATTGCAGTGTCATTTGCTGCAAGTTAATTGCAGGTTTGAAAAGTGTAAGCTAAATGGAAGCCTGGAATAATGTTCATCATTAAAATACTCTCCACCTTTTCCTTGTGTTTACAGGAGCAGCAGAGAATTATGGACAATTCTGCTGGGTAGATCAGCTTTAAGAGAACCAGTAAGTCCATGTCCTGGTGGGCAGGCTTGGCCATCACTTACTGAGCTCCACGGCCAAATACATCATTTGTACATCTCTTTGAATATTAGTGAAAATAGTTTTTGCTGCTCTTTCTTCTTTCTTACTGATTTTTGTTCTCATATCCCTGCTGCTTGTTTATTGTTCCACTGCTTGTTTACAGCTGCTGCATGAGCTGCCTGGAAGGGTGTATGGAAAAGGTGGTTCCTTTCCTGGAGTGGGCACAAGTGTTGCTGCCTGGGGTGCCCTGGGGTGTTCATGTGTGTTACAACTGCTGTCTTATTTTGAGGGATGGAGCCTGTGCTTTCAAGAATTTGCCCCAGAGGCTGGGAATCCAAATGTTTCTAAACCCAGTCCATTGCCTCCCTTTTCCCCACCCTCCCTGGGATTAGGCAATGCAGCTCACTGCCCTGTTCAGTACTGCATCTGCAATCCCTCTGAGTCACAGACACCTGTCTTGTGTTGTTCCTACCTCTTTGTGGTGGTGGGATTTCTTTGCTTTGCTTAAGTTTTAACAGATATTTGGTAATGCACTTTGAGGAGTCTGTTCAGTGGTGTTTGGTTCTGTTTTAGGCCCAGATTGCTGCAGAGTTAAACAAGCACTGGCAGAGGCTGTTAGAGGGATTGTCATACTACAAACCACCAAGGTACAGTCACTGCCTGATTTTAGAAATGAGTCTCTAATGTTGAGTTTCCTAGTGAGTAAAGAAAGGTTACGGAATATTGTTGTATGAAATATTGACGGGTCGCTAAGGAAAAAGCAAATGTTCCGTTTGAACTGATAAAACTGAGAACTTTAAAATCACACCTGCTTAATTCTTTCCTTGAGATTGCTGCGTTTTTAATGACTAAAATTACTTTTTACTTTAGCACGACTTCAGCAGAAAAAATTAAAGCTGATAAAGATGTAGCTGCTCCACTAAAAGAGTTGGGTCTGAGGGTCAGCAAGTTTTTGGTGAGTGAAGCTGCTCTTGCATTATTTTTTATCCCTGGAATGAATTGTTATTGGGATTCTGATATTGAAGTAACCTTGATGTTGAGTAGAGAGAAACTTGAGGTCCTTTCAGTTCAAAATAATCTAAAGGATGTTGGAGTACATGTTGAGGCTCTAGATCAAACTTCCAAAGTGATGAGGAACTTTGAGATGCTGTGGTTTTCCTGGTGCTTTTCAGCAGCAGCCACCTGCTATTGGTCTGAGTTGGGTTCTTCCAGGACAACTGCTGAGCTAAAAAACTGATGTCCCTTAAATTAGTTGCCTTGTTTGACAATCCTCTCAGTTGACCTGCAAGGTTCTGTTTCTTTAAGCCAGAAGTTTAGAGTTCAGTGACTGGTGGTACCTTTATTTAAATGACTGATGCTCCTTTAGCTGAAGTCAAACTGCAGTTCAGTGGAATTAAAGCTTGTGTATTTGGCTTTAAAAGAAGTGCTGATTAATGCATCTGCCTGGTGCCAAAATATTCTTTTGGCATGTTATTTGTTTTGAAGGTAAGAGCTGCCTGAGTATTTGGAGAGAATCTCAATCTTTCATGAATTCAGTTGCCTTTTATTAATTTTGGATCATTTTTCTTTCTTTTGTTCAGGGTCTGGATGAAGAGCAGAGTGTGCAGTTGTTACAGTCTTATCTTCAAGAGGATTACAGAGGAACAAGAGACTCCCTGAAGGTCCATAGCTCCCATTTATGTTCTATTTACTCCACATCTTTCCTTAATATCAGTTGTTTTTTGATGCAAATATGAGTCTGAGTTCTGATTGGGAAATGGCTTTTTAACTTTTCTTTTCTGGAGCTGCATCTGGGCTTATCTGTTCCTTCTTGGGTCTCTGCAGGAACTCAGCTCCTCTCTCTTGTCACAGCAATACAGGAAAGCTACAGATTGGTGTATGAGAGTGGAGCTGAAAAATAAATATGTAGTTAAAAATGAGTGTTTTGGTTTTGTGCTTTTGGAATCTGTCTTTCCAAATGAACTGAAAAGAAAAATTGTCTTTTATTTATTTCAGTCATTTTGTGAACATATATTTTCTCAGTAGGTATTTCTCCAGTAGCTATTTATTTTGTTGTATTTTGTTTACAGACAGTTCTTCAGGATGAAAGGCAGAGTCAGGCTCTGATGCTGAAGGTTAGTAATTTCCATTTGTTTTTTCTGTGGAAAAGATCTGTTGGCAGCAAACCTACTTTATTTGTATGGAAAATCTTGAAATAATTGAAGTATTCCTTCGTATAAAGGATGGCTTTTAGAATGTGCTTCTGAAATTGAGGGATGTGCATGTAGATTTGAACAGTGTTAGTAATTGCTACAGAAATGAAGTATTAGGCTTGATATCAGGCAATTTAGCTGGGTAGATTGCCTTATTTTCCAAAACTTGTAGTTTTGTGTGTCACTGTCTGACTTGACAAGATTGATGATCATTTCTGGTGAAGGGTAATAGGGGTGTCTTTTTGCCTTTCTTTTCCAAGTTTTCTCACTTACCAGTGTAATTGTAGACTTGTTGTTACAGCAATGCTTTACTGCGTTCTGTAATTTTTTTTCCCCCAAATTCAAAACTGCTCAGCTGAAACTCCATCTGTAGTAACTCTGTATTCCTGTGGTGAAGGCCTTGGCAGTGGCTGGGAGAGGGAGGTGGATGGGAGTTGGACACTGTGCCAGGCAGGTATTGATGGCACTTTACATTCACAGCTCGCTGACTACTACTACGAGGAGAGGATCTGCATCCTGCGCTGCGTCCTCCACCTGCTCACGTATTTCCAGGATGAGAGACACCCTTACACAGTGAGTACAGGGCGTGATGTCATCGAAACAGGCTAAATATGGAAGCTAATTCCCTACTTGTGCAAAAAGCCCACGAGTGTGCATGTGAGAAGTTCACGGACTTGTTTGTTTCTTTAAGGCACAGTACTTCCAGTGTGTCGAAAAGTTGGACAAGGAACTCGTTCCCAATTACCGCAAACAGTTTGAAGCACTCTACAAAGCAGAAGCTCCTACGTGGGAAACACATGGAAATCTCATGGTATTTTGTTTCTTACTATTATTTATCAGACTTATAAAGTCTTTTCTTATCTGTAGTATATTGGAAAATGCATCTTTGCAGATGCAGTTAAACAGGACGTTACTCCTGGTCCAAGAAACATAAAATTTGTTTTCTCTCTAACAGAACACTCTTTTGCTCAGAGACAGAGAGTTTAATGAAACTTATTGTTCCTTGTAATAAATCCGTGGAGAGCACTCGGCCAACAGAGCCATTTATGTGTAGTTGTTCATGATCTCTCTGTACTTAGAGTGGCTTTCCTTGCCGTTGACACAATTGTTGGCTACACAAGCTGGTGAAATGCCTCCACACTTCTCAGTTTCTGACTGCTTTGGCTGCCCTGAGAGCTTCGATATGTGATGGTGGAACTTTCCTTTGTGCAGACAGAACGTCAGGTTTCCCGGTGGTTTGTGCAGTGCCTCCGGGAGCAGTCCATGCTCCTGGAAGTCATCTTCCTCTACTATGCATACTTTGAAATGGCACCTGAGGAGCTCGTGGCATTTGCAAAGATGTTCAAAGAGCAGGGATTTGGTACGAGACAAACCAACAGACATTTAGTAGATGAGAGCATGGATCACCTCGTGGATCGTATTGGGTAAGTGTTGTGTGTATTTGTGAAGTGGGTACAGAGCAAAACAGTTGTTTTTCTTAGGAAAAAAATGCATTTATAATTATGTCTTCATTGTTCTGCATGGGCCATGACTTGAAGGGGGAATGAAAATCCTGCCATACATCCTGGTGGCAGAGTTATAAAGGTGGAAAAGCTATTCAAATCTCAGTGACCCTTTTTTGTCTGTTCAACCAGAAAAGGTAGTTCTGAAGGTTGTAAATTGTCCTATACCAGCATTTCAAGACAAAATTTGGATTACATGCTGTTAATTTCTTGTAATTTTTTATTGCTTCAAAGAAAGCTGGACAAAGCAAACTAAAGGTTGCTTTTTGACCATTTATAGTTTACAAAAACCTTACCTGAATTCTCAAATAAAGTTTCTAACCTACTTGTTCTTATTCTTTTACTGCTTGTAGCTACTTTAGTGCTCTTATTCTGGTGGAAGGCATGGAAATTGACTCCCTCCATGAGCGTGCTTTGGATGACAGGACGGAGGAGCACAAGTTGGCCAACAATCAGCACATCCATCAGGTAAAACACTGGCAGAATAACCAACCCCTTCTTAGGCCTAACAATACAGAACTTACTGTGATTACCCAGGCACTGCTGTGTCTGTAAACTTCTGGTCCTTGGGCTTGTTGGCCAAGTGTAGGAACTGGTATCCACATACCATGAGAAGGGCACAATCAGCTATGTGCTTGTTGAGTATGGATTGCTTTCAGATCTCAGTTATTTTGCTTTTGATTTGTCTCTGTGCAGGAGATGGACAATCAGCTGCTGCAGTTAGGGGATGTCTCACATCATGCTCCGGTGCTTTTGGCCTGGGCTCTGCTCCGTCACACCATAAACCCAGAGGAGTCCACAAACATCATCAGGAGGATGGGCAGCACTGCAATCCAGCTGAATGTCTTCCAGTACCTGACAAAGCTGCTGCGATCCCTCAGCAGTGGGGGCAAGAATGTGAGTTCCTTAGATTGTACATATAAGCTTTTGAAGCTCCTGACCTAAAGCTGTGATGGGAAGCAGATGACTGAACCAGTGTTCTTTTTCAACATGCAGTAAAGCATGTTGTATCATCTTAACCTTCTTTCCATGACGGTCAGAAATCAAGCTGGAATGAAACAGATTTTTATGTCCAGAGAATTAAGGAAAGTTTTGTAAAGCAAGGAACTACATTTCTCTTGAGCAGAGTAGACTGCAGTTAATCACAGTTTTTGATTTGCCTCTATAAGTGTATTTGCTATTGTGGATCTTGAGTACTGGATGATTTAACTCTGCACTATTCTCTGCATATAGTTTCATTAGACAACATGGTATATTAAGGTAAACTGCTTTGTAGACAGAAGCCAGTGAAAGCAAATTCTTTTGATTTCTAGAAGTGTTGAGTGCTTCTTTTTTCATTTTGATGTCTGCAAGGCATTTCTGGTGGTAATGGTAATGTCAAGACTTCTCCTTTCAGTGAAATACTTCATGTTAATGTGGATCTTAACTAATGACTGCTCCCTGTTTTGCTGCCCCTTTGCAGCAAGGATATATGAAAAAGGCAGTTACTCAGTGTGTAAAGCAGACTGAGTAGAGTTACAGTGTGTTTGTAGTTCATAGTCTTTCCCATAACAGCCTTATGTACTCTTTCTTTGCAGTGTACTGCCAGCACAGCTTGTATGTGTATTTATGGACTTCTTTCCTTTGTCCTGACATCACTGGAATTACATACGTTGGGCAATCAGCAGGTAAGCATCCAAGGCCATTTGCATCTGTTACATAATTTAAAATAACCTGTCCTAACTGATGCTAACTGCCTATTAAATTGTAATCCTGCATTTCAGACTGCAAGCTTTATGTGGCTTAGGTAGACCCAAGTGAGTGATTTGCTGGTTTTCCTGCTGCATGTACACCATGCAAACCTAGTAAACACCTTTACAGACTGGCAGATGAGTAATGAAAGAGCACATCATGCATTTGAAGTCCTATGGATAAGAAACTAACTGTTGATCTGTTATTCCTAAAACAATGAAAATAAAACAAACTCCATTTCTGAGTTGGACTGGACATCTTACAGCCCTCTGCAGATATCGTGGACATGTTTGTCGTGGCCAGTTCATTCATGATGAGGAGCATAGCTTTAGGTTGTGGTCTGGGGGTGGGTGTGTTGGTGTATTTTGGCTCCAGGAAGTAGTTACACGGGTAAACATGGAAACTTAAATTCCAAAGATGTGGCAGAATTTGGTTGGGACCTAATTCCCCTGTGTAAAGTATCTTTTATTTTTTCCATCCTATCATCCTTTGTAGGATATAATTGATGCTGCTTGTGAAGTTCTGGCAGCTTCCAGCATTCCTCAGCTCTTCTGGAAGACGGTGAGTGTGTTTGCAACTTGTTTGACCTACCTTGTTGATAACTAAGACCTGATGAAAGTTCCCCTTTTAGGAAAAGAATAGGCTGGTTGTATTTAGTGAGTTGGTTTCTAGGAGGGCCTGAGGAGCAAATGTTCATTTGCATCTATCTTTGATTTACTTTTGCCCTTTCCTGCTTTTTAGGTACAGCCTTGGCTTTACTCTTGAAAAGGATACTGGAGCAAGTTTTAATATAGGTGATAGTTGATAGCAGGGCTGGGGCTGCAAGGATTGAACTAACTGCTGGCAAAAGCATTGTGCTTATTTTTTGTTGTCACAGAATTAGGGTGACATGTAATATGTAATGCCTTACAGTCTTACTTCCTGCCTTATACTTGCAGATTGCCTCATGCTTTAGTCTGTGCCAGTGTGATCTCCAATCACTGGAGTGATACTTTTGTGCATGATTAATGTTAAATGTACAGCTTAAAAAGGAACTGTAACCTTGTGCTATACTGGGACCCTTTTAGCTTTTCTGTTTAGTAATAAGACATTTGTTTTCTGTTTCCACTACCAGGAACCTACTGCAGGTCTGGGTATTATCCTGGACAGTGTTTGTGGGATGTTCCCCCATCTTCTCACTCCTCTCCTTCAGCTGCTCCAAGCCCTTGTGTCTGATAAATCTACTGCAAAAAAGGTACAGGATCTCTCTTGGTGTTTGGGAGATGATTTATTTCAAGATGGGGATGACATGCTCTGTGATTCCTTCTTTCCATTACATGTGCTTATCTCAATTGCAGTCTTAGGTAACAGACATTAAGCTTTTGTCTAAGAACAGCAGACAAGGCTCCTTCAGAGTTTTGTGCTGTTGCAGAACGCTGTTTTCTGGCTTTTAGAAAAGTTTTCAACTTTAATGGTTGAAGATTAAGATGCTGACTGATTTGTAGGTGGTACTTACCTGATTCATTAGATGAGACTTGTCTGAACAGGTGGGCTGTGTAATAATGTTTTGGTAGGGTTGACGTATTGGAAAGTTATTGTGCACCTCAAGAAAACTTGCCTGTTCTCGGAAATGACCTGTTGATAAATTTTTAAGAAGCTCTGGCTCTTCGGCTGTGTTGTTGAAGCTCTCTCTGATGCAGGTGTACAGTTTCCTGGATAAAATGTCCTTCTATATTGAACTGTACAAGCACAAACCTCCAGATGTGATCTCCCATGAGGATGGCACACTGTGGCGAAGACAGGCTCCAAAGCTCCTCTATCCCCTTGGTAAGGAAACTGCACTTCACCTTTCCTTACTGAAATGCTTTGGGGAATTTAGCTCTTTCTTTACCTGCCTTCTAACTCATGGGTAAATTTGTGACTTTATTTCACCTTCTTCTTCAATCTTTAGGACTAGGTCAAACAAATCTACGGATACCTCAGGGAACAGTGGGCCAAGTGATGCTGGATGATCGGGCTTATTTGGTACGGTGGGAGTATTCCTATAGCAGCTGGACTCTGTTCACCTGTGAGATTGAGATGCTGCTCCATGTTGTGTCAACAGCAGGTGAGACAGGCTGGGAGTGTAAAAGAATAAATAATTATAAATTGGTGTCAGTTTGAGGTTAGTAGTAGAACTGAACAGCTCTGAGTACTTTTGAAAGAGGATGGAAGACTTTCTCAGAAACCTGATGATGATTATTATTATTATTCTGTAAAATTCATTGCAAAAGGCCAAGAGCATGTACTGAAACGAGATACATTTTAGGTGAGGAAGAAGTTGAGATAGATAAAGAGATGTTTTTTGGTATGGGAGATGGATGGTTTTGAATCATGAAGATATATGGTAAGATAAATGTGCATTGTTCCAGGCTTGATTACTGCTGAAGTACGATTTTGCATTCTAATGTTTGGTTTTCTTTACCCAGATGTGATTCAGCACTGCCAGAGGGTCAAGCCCATAATTGATCTGGTTCATAAAGTCATCAGCACTGATGTATCAATAGCAGATTGTCTTCTGCCAATCACATCCCGAATCTACATGCTCCTGCAGAGGTGAGTCACTGACAGCAGAGGTGCCTAAAGCAGATAGAGTGACCTGCAGGAATAGCTGATTACTTATTTTGCCAAGAGCTTTACAAGATGTGTGTCAGTGCTTGAACTCCTCAAGACTGGTGTTCAGCTCTCAAAACTGTTCTGGTTACACATAGTTTAATGTTTTGATGCAGCAGAATGGCCCTTCTTCTACTGCTTTCCTGAAAGGTGTGCAATTTTATCCATTCAAAGGCAGTTTTGATTAGTAGCTATATTTACATGGAAGGGGGATAAAACATAGCATTAGACCAGTAACTCCCAGGTTTTAAAACAGTTGTACTTGCTAACTTCTCCCAGAGTTAACTGCCTGGGAATTGATGTTCAGCTGTATAATTTCTGTTTGCTTTGACAACCTGCTGTCTTGCCAGCCTTGCTCTGACAGTAAATTGATCTGACTCAGGTGTGAGGGGGAGGTGGCAAGTCTAGACTGAAAGTGCAGACTCTGGTGTCTATTTATCTGCTTAAATTTTATATAAATTCAGTACTTCAGTGAGAGGGAAAGAAGCTTTTTTGATTAAAAAACCAGACTAGACCACAGGTGGCAGTGCTTTTCATGTGTGCTGTTTCTCTTTTGTAGGCTAACAACTGTAATCTCTCCCCCTGTGGATGTTATTGCTTCTTGCGTCAATTGCTTGACAGTCCTGGCTGCTCGGATGCCAGCCAAGGTGAGGAAAGGACCTGCTGGTGAGAACTGGTACATTTATATGTAAATGAGAAGGAGTATCTACCTTTTCTCTTGCAGGTTTGGACTGACCTTCACCACACGGGGTTCTTACCATTTGTTGCCAATCCACTGTCCAGTATGAATCATATGATTAGGTATTCATATTCCCCACCCTATTTTTTTTTTTTTGCCTGACCTATTCATAACTTGCAATAAGAACTTTTTGCCAGTGTGCAATCTCTGCACCTGACATCTCTCACTCATGTCAGAATCCTGCTGTTCATGTGCTGAACCCTGTTGCTCATTTCACAGTGCAGAGGGAATGAATGCTGGGGGCTATGGAAACCTATTGATGAGCATGGAACAGCCCCAAGGCGAGTACAGTGTTACCATCTCCTTCCTGAACCTGGTAACAACTCTTGTCCGGGTGAGTGCTCCTGGAATGCTCTGCTGTGACACCAGCTCTGAGCTGTTATGACTGGGAAGTGAAATACAGCCCTGTCTGAGATCAATCTCTGTGCAGCAGGGCTCTCTCAGTTATCTTTGCTTGACACTCCCTTCTGCACTGCTGTTTGTGCTTTCTCTGATCTGATTCTTACGAAAAACCATTTTGAGTCATCTCAAATGACTAGAAAAGATTAGAAATTGATTGTAAATCTATGTCCCCGTGTTCTGTGGTTTTCTCACACTTCAAAGACTAAGGAATATCTTCCTCCAAAACTTCTCTTGTCCCCCTTCTGGTTATATAACATTTCTGTTTCTCCTAGGGACAACTTGGTAGCACCCAGAGCCAAGGCCTGGTGCCCTGCATCGTGTTTGTTCTGAAGGAAATGTTACCAAATTACCACAAATGGAGATACAACTCACATGGAGTGAGAGAGAAAATTGGTAAGAATGTTAAAAGGGGGAGTAGGAGGAGAAGGGAATAAAAGGGATCACCTGCCTTCTTTTTTCTAGCAGCCATTTGGGATTTGCATTGTACATCTGATATTGTTAGATGCTATGATTTGTTTGAAAATACTAGGAACGAGGCCAAAGTTTTCAAAAACTGAGTAGTCATCTCTCTTCCAGGGTGCCTAGTTCTGCAGCTGATCCATGCTATACTGAACTTATGCCCTGAAATGGATCCTCGCAGCAGGTAAGACAGGTGAGAGGTCTCAGACCTGCAGTAGCCTGGTTTACAGTGCAGGAATCACTGTCATTTTGTTTCAGTTTTTCAATTCAGACAGCTAGGAGGGAGCTGACATAGCTGTGTAGAGCTGGTTTCAGCTCTTTGCTGCATTACTGAGTACAGGAAGGGTAGAAAAGATTAGGGGCATAGCAAATCACATCACTTCTGGTAAAAAAAAAAAGAGAAAAGAGTACATAGGTTTCCTGGGACAGACTGCCATCCACTTTCCTATTTGTTGTACTCTGGTGAAAGTAGAAGGGAAGAGTTAGTGGGGATGTAGAAATGAAGAGGTTACTTTGTGGTAGTTTTCTAAGTGCAGTGTGGCAAAATGCCACAAGTGCTCCTGGTGACACTATCCTGTGTTTGTGTCACAGCAATGCCCCCAGCCTGCAGTCCTTGTGCATCTTCAGCCTGGCCAACACCGAGGCAGGGCAAGCTGTCATCAACATCATGGGAATTGGGGTGGACACCATTGACATGGTAATGGCCTCCCAGTCCAGCAGGTGAGTGGGGTGTGGCTGTTTGGACAGCTTCTGTGTGCTGGCTCTGAGCGAAAATGTCCTGTAACCCCGATGGAGTTTCCTCTTTAAATGTGCAAATAATAAATGTTGGTTGTGAACACAGTTCCTTACTTTGGTTTCTCTTTGGAAGCAGTGACGAGTCCCAAGGCCAAGGCCAGCTGCTGATCCAGACAGTTAAGCTGGCGTTCTCCGTCACCAACAACGTCATCCGGCTGAAGCCCCCGTCCAGCGTGGTGTCTCCCCTAGAGCAGGCCCTCACTCAGCATGGTGGGTACTGCTCCCTGGGGCAGCCTGGCAGCTGTGCTTCTGGGTGCTCTGCAAATGGCAGTGTGGGTCTCATCACTAACACTAGTTAAGGTTTCCAGGTTACAAAAAGTGGTTGCTACTGATGGGAGAAGGTCTCTTCTCCCTCCTCTAAGGCATTCTTCCCCTCTGGGACAGCTTTTAAAGGATTAATCAAACATGGCTTATTGCTTGCTGCTTTGTAATGAGATTAGTGTAATTACAGAATATACTAAATCAGCTGCTGTTAGTGCCTCTGGCTGGACCCATACCATGTTCTTTTGGGAGACTAACTTTTCTCATCTTCGGCTGTGGAAATCATTGTTTGGTAAATAGTTACATCTCGTTGCTGTTTCTTCTCTCTGATTTTATTTGTGTTCTCTCCAGGTGCTCATGGAAATAACCTTATTGCTGTCTTGGCCAAATACATCTACCACAAGCATGACCCTGCACTTCCACGCCTGGCCATCCAGCTGCTCAAACGACTGGCTACAGTAAGATAAGACACACCAGTGCTCCTTTGCTTTTCCCTGTGTGACTGATTCCTCCACTGAAACTTTTTCAAGATAATTTCCTCAGGCTTTTTTGTATCAGGGAGCTTAGTGCAAGTCAGTTGAAGCAGGGTGGACTGACAGCTGTAAGTTAGGTCACATGAAAAATCATTTTTTTAATGTGATCTTCTGCTGTTTCAGAAGTCACTCAGCACTCACTGAGAGACGTTCCATGAGTGGGGTTTTTCTGCAAATTGTTTGCACCTCCAGTTGTTCTCTTCCCAGTTTTTCAGCAACTTTCTCAAGTCACAGTCTTAAATACAATTCCTAGACCTTCCTATCTGGAACTTTAACATCTTACTGAGAAGAGGATCCTATTTAAATTTTTATTGGAACCTTTCAACTTTTAGACTCCAGGACTTCGTAAAAGTAGACTTTAGACTTACAAAGCCTTTTATGCTTACTGTTTTTGTCTGCTAAACATCTGAGTATTTGTAGATTTTTTTAAGCATATAAATCCAGATCTGGGCTTATTTATTTCAAGAAATGTAATTCCAAAACTATTTTCTTCTTTGCCCTTTATATTTCTTTTGTAATCTGAGTGAAATAGGTGAGGGTAGAGCAGAGTTGCTGAAGAGGAAAATTTACATCACTTGTCGCATTTCTTCCTGCTTAATGACAACTTACTTTGATATGTTCGTAGATTCAATATTAAATATTTTTGAGTTTCAATACAACACAACCACCTTTTATGTAGAACTAAGCGTTCTCTAAGCATGTTTATTTTTGCCTCTGATGTTTGCCTCCATGGGCAGGTTGCTCCCATGTCTGTGTACGCCTGCCTGGGCAGTGATGCTGCTGCCATCCGCGACGCCTTCCTCACCCACCTGCAGAGCAAGATCGAGGACATGCGCATCAAGGTCATGATCCTGGAGTTCCTCACAGTGGCAGTGGAGACACAGCCTGGGCTCATTGAACTGTTCCTCAACTTGGAAGTGAAGGATGGCAGTGATGGGTCAAAGGTACAATAGCAGATACTTGCCCGAGGACTCACTAGCCTTTTTTTGCGTATTGCAGCACTGGATGCTAAAATCTCATGGTTCTTACTTGTAACCTGGTGTGCTTAATGTAAAGATAAACACAGGTTGTACTTGTATTTAATGGATGTGGTGCTATCCCAGTTTCACTTTTCCTTGTAACCAAAGAGACACTTTCCCCAGTATTTTGATGCTGAGTTAGCAAAAGAACATCTATGGAGACCAAGGGTGCCTGTGACCTGCTCTCTTCACTCTGTGTGCTGTTCTCTAAACAACCTTAAAACACTCGTTCATGACATTGGCAACGAGAAAACGAAAGATTTAGGTACAATGGACAATACAATTCTCCAGCATTATAACCTCTTGTCACCTCTTGTCTCCTTTTGCTTTAGGAATTCAGCCTGGGGGAGTGGAGCTGCCTCCAAGTGGTGTTAGAGCTGATTGACTCCAAACAGCAGGAGAGGTACTGGTGCCCTCCCCTCCTGCACCGCGCTGCCATCGCCTTCCTGCACGCGCTGTGGCAGGACCGTCGGGACAGCGCCATGCTCGTGCTGAGGACAAAGTGAGTTGGTGCTCCTCGACAAGGCATTTCCCTTCCTCTTTTCCAAAACATTCTTTCTGTGGCTTGTCAGATTTTCCAGGGACATTTCCATCTTAGTCAGTGTGTGCCCTGGTGAGGGGATGCAGTGTGTGGGCTTTGAGTGTGGAAGATGAGAAGCCCCAATGTGTCAGAAGTAAATATATTTCTGTTTCTTTTATACAAAGTTAAATAAACTTGTATTTACCAAAGCATGTTTTCTACAAATTTTGGAACACTCAAAATGCTGCTAGGCATGTGGCATGAGGGAGATAATACTGATACTACTTATGTTTATATCTTTTAGGCCAAAATTTTGGGAAAATTTAACTAATCCCCTCTTTGGGACCCTTCCTCCGCCTTCTGAATCATCAGAGGTGAGTTGCATCCAAACAAAATGAAGGGATTTATGTATTTCTCAGAAAAGGTTTCTAAGTGATATGTGTGGCTGTTCCCTCTGCTTGCAGCTTCCTAGAAGGAGCTGTTATCAAGTGGGTTAAACACAGGCAGGAGGTGAAATGAATGCTGTCTGGCTTTTCAGAGACTGGAAATTCTCTGCTATTTATTCACATATGAAACAAAAATAGCTATGTGGCAGCTGTGGTAACACTCACGGTGGAAGGTGTGCAGTCTGAAGTGTATCCATATTGTGGGCTCAGGCTGACTGGTATTGTGGAGGAATTGGTTAGGTTCTTGTTCTTTCTGTGCTAGTTTTTCTCTTCATTCTGAAAGCCCTGTGCTCTCACTGAAGAGTTTGAACTCCGAGCACAGTATTCTGTCCTTATTGTCACCAGTCTGTGGACAAAATGACAACTATTCCTATTGTGGGAGAAATAAGTCTCCTGCAGAACTGGAGTATCAGCCATCCCAACTGGATGGGTAGGGATAAATCAGAATTTCACTTACCTTATAGAGCTCAGATTTTTTTTTTTTTTGATTGCTTGGGGTTTTTTTTGTCTTCATAGCTCAGTGTCTTGGATACCTGTGCCTTAATAATGAAAATCATCTGCTTGGAGATCTACTATGTTGTCAAGTGAGTCTTTGGTAATCTCTCCTTCATCCCTGTACTTTTTAGTTATCGCAGCTGTGTGTGTTAACTCTTGATATACCGTGTGGGCTGTGATGGGCAAAGCACATGTAATCCTGGGAAAATCTGGGAGTGATTCATGAACACATTACAAACATTAATTTGAGATTCTTACAATCTCTAATTGCAGAAAGATATTACAATCCTTCTAAAGCCTTTATGTGAGAATGTATCAGTATTTTCCTTGTACCCTGGGATAAGAATATACAGTATTTATTAAAACTAATTGTCAGCTAAGCTGAGTAAACCTGTAGTGATTGAATCACATTTATTAGTTTTCTCCCACTTGATTTGTTTTCCTGAACCTAACAGATGTTTCATACGTTGAAAAGTCAGGATTAACTAAAATCTCCATTAAAAAAAAAAAATCATAGATTTTCTTCAGGGATCATGTTTTTCCTTCATATTTGATACAAAAAGTGGGATTCCTTGCACAGGTCTAATATGTGGAATAACCTTCACTTGCAAGCCGTGTCCTTGGCTTTCCTCCTTGAATCTCAGAAGAAGTATGTTTTCTGACCCGAGAATAAATGAAGATAACTTCTCCTCTTGATTTGGTCAGGGGCTCACTGGATCAGTCCCTGAAAGACACGCTGAAGAATTTCTCCAGCAAAAAGCGCTTTGCCTACTGGTCAGAGTACGTGAAGGCCCTGGCACAGCACGTGGCAGAGACCGAGGGCACCAGCTGTGCCTCCATCACCGAGTACCAAATGCTCATCTCGGCCTGGCGCATGCTGCTCATCATCTCCACTACCCACGTGAGGGCTGCCTCTTATCTTCATGAGAGTTCAAGATGAACATTTTGAATAATACAATGTCAACAGCTTCCTAGGGCCAGAGAAGCAGAATTCACTGGTTTTTTTTCTTTCAGTTTTGTTGTGTGTGTGAACACAGCACAGGTTGGCACGAGCGTGGTGCAAGAGGTTAAGAGTGGGTGGTGTTTTGCTGTTTGATCAAAATGAGTATGTTGTCCTCTCAGCAGAGGAGGGAGGTAGTAAATAATTTCTAGAAGGATTCTAAGTAATTCTGTAATCCTGACAAGCTTTTCCTATGTCAAGTGAGGCAGGGATGCACCATTAGGGAATTAGTCATTGGCAGCTTCTTGTCAATGGTTAATGTAGAACTAAAATGATTTCTGTAAAACTCAGCAACTATAAAATTTGATGGATTCTTAAAGTAACAAATTAAAACAGTAAACTGATCTTAGGCTTCTTAGAAGATGCATCTTTTGTTGTGCTGATTGATCTTTATCTTTGTGGATTTAGGCGGATATCATGCATCTGACTGATTCTGCAGTTCATCAGCAGTTGTTTCTGGATGTGCTAAATGGCACCAAGGTTTTGGTAGGTGTTGCTTCCTATCAGTTCTTTCATTTCCTAATTGCTTATCTTCTTTGCACTGTGAAGGGTTCTATTTCTGCAGATGCTTGTAATCATAGGGGTTTTTAGATCCTCTGAAACTGGGTTGAAACAAAGTCTCTCTCCCTGAACTGATGAGCTGTTTAAATCTTTATTTAGTATGTGTTTTATTTAGTATGTGTCATTCTTGTCATCACTGAGTGACCCTGCGAGGGTCCTGGCTCTGGTCCCCTCAGTTCTGCTGAAGAGCAAACCTGGTCATTTGGTGGTGGTGCTTGGGCTGGGTGTTTTTGAAGTGTTTCTACATGTGTCTGTTCCAGCTGTAACTCTTGCAGTATTTCTCCTTAGCTCCAAGTTCCCATGTCAGTGTCCTGTCTGCAGCTGGGGTCTATGCTGTGTACCCTTCTTCTGATCCTGCTCAAGCAGTGGAAAAGGTAGGTATTTTTTTTGGATAATTATTAGTCACTGCTAGAAATAAGAACTTGGGAGATCATGTTTAAATAAAAATTTGGGAGATTATGTTGAAGTGTTTTGCTCTAGTGAGAATCCCTTAGTGGTCTGGGGAGAGAACCGAAGCCTTATCATTGAATTCTCATTTGGGATGTCAAATGTCTCTTGGTTGTTGCTGAAATTGTAAGAAGTCTCTAGTAGCAATACAGTTTATTTGGTTTCCTGCTTGCTGGTGGAAAGTACCAAAAGAGCTTTTGTGATAGTTAGTCCTGCTTTCTCACTCTCATTCTCACAATGAAGGGAAAATGCATTCTCTTTTTCTGTGGAATGTCTTTAGTGAGATCCAGGTGGTGACTTAAACTTTACTTTGAAGAACTGCTTTTATTTTTGGGGGTCATATAACTTATGATCCACACAGCTCATTCAAGACAATATATTTATTGAGGGATCTTGTCTAATCTGAAGAGCTCTCCCTTTTTGTTGTCAGCGAGTTGGGTTCTGTGGATAAAATCATAAACTCCTTGACGCAGATTCTGGAGGGAGTACTACAGGCAGATCAGCAGATGATGGAGAAAACCAAAGCCAAAGTGTTCTCAGCTCTTATCACTGTTCTGCAAATGAAGGAGATGAAAGGTGAGGTGGTGCATGTGCAGGTGTCGAGGTGCCAGGTCTGAACACACCCACCCAATATGTGCAAGATAAACACATGTGTGGTGCTGGTAGTAGTGCAGGGTGCTGAATGTAGTCACCAGCCTGTGGGACTTCTCTCCTTTTTTCTTCCTTTTTTTAGCTAGTTTTGGAAAGAGGTGAGGTTTGTCATTCATTCACTCTATGTCCATGTCTTCCCTTTCTCTTGTCTTTTCCTGACAATAACCTCTGTTTGACCAGTTTAGTTCCTGGGTGTTTTTGGAAACAGCTCAGTGTGTGGGGGAGGTACACCTAAGTCAGGCTCTCTCAGAGTGACTGTAGAGCTTAGATTCTGACATGGATTTCTAGTTAGAGATAAGAAAAGACCCAAACCCAAGAAAGGGTACGTTTTGTTACAAACTGCAGAAACCAGTCTGGTCACTACTCCTGTCCCTTGTGGGGCATCTGGCATTGCAGTAGCACTTGAAGACCCTCAGTGGAATCTGGGCTGTATTTCTCTGTACAACACATACAAAGGCAACTGTGATTAAAAGTGTGTCAGGTTACTTGACTGTGTTCCTTGTCCCACTGCTTTGGCTCTGCAAGCCTGTATGTTTTGAAAAATAGGAAGTGGAAGTTTGGTTTGGTTTTAATTGTTTTCTTTGCTGTTGAATTTGAGTTTCTAGTCATTCTGGTAAAAGGTGATCCAATTTATTATAATGGTTTTGATAAGAATGTAGTATTTATATGGACTCACAGACCATAGATTGCATCCAATCTGCATGGGCTGGTACCAGCAGTCTGGAGCAATGAGTGGGAATTTCTGTGGTGTAATAATCTGTCCATAGTAGTGCTTGATTTGTGCTTTGACATGTCATGAGTTTTTATGACTTCTTAGTAAAACTACACGTTTTTGTTATCCAGATGATAATAATCCCTTATTATATCCTCCTAGACTTAAACATCTAACTTAGTCACAGTTCCTCACATTGTTTTGTAGCTTTTGAAATGAGAACAGAATAAATGCTAATTCCAAGAAATGTGTCTCAGTGATGTTACCAGTTAAACTGGAAACCTGAGTACAAGGACTGGGTGTTAACTGGTGTGTGTTGTGCCTGTCACAGTGAATGACATCCCCCAGTACCCCCAGCTGGTGCTGAGTGTGTGTGAGACTCTCCAGGATGAGGTCATTGCACTTTTGGACCAGACTCGGCACAGCCTGACCTTGGGAGATGCTGCAGACGACAAGGACAGTATGGAGACTGATGATGCCTCCCGAGTCAAGCACAAAGACCAGCGAGATGGGGTAAAGGACCTGTTCCTCTGCTCTGCAGCCTTGTCTCTTCTCTCTAGACAAAAGTTTCATGATGCTTAGAACAAGTTTCCCTTTGTAGCCTGCTACCTTCAAAAGGAAGTTTCAGCAGTTTCTGTTTCAGAATGACTTGATGTTTTTTTGGCTCACATCAGTCTGGGAAATTGGCTGTTGCTGCCTCTCCTTCAGATGTGTCCTAAAAAACGTTGTCATGAGTGCTGATACGGCCAAGAGGTGTACAGAGTATAATGTGAGGGATACCAGTAGCCTTCATTAATGGTTCTGAGAATGACTGAACTTTATGTTGTGTTAGGAAATGCTTTTGAGATTTTTCTTGGTACAACCCTGTACCTACCTACCTTTCCTTTTCGCTGCAGGTGTGTGTTCTGGGTCTGCACCTGGCTAAGGAGCTCTGTGAAGTGGATGAAGATGGAGACTACTGGCTGCAGATTACTAGGAAAGTCCCTGTGCTTCCTACCATCTTTGCTGCACTGGAGATCAGCCTGAGAGTTAAACAAAACCTTCACTTCACAGAGGCCTCGTTACATTTGCTGCTGACCTTAGCAAGGACTCAGCAGGTGAGAGATGCAGGAAGTGAGAGCACATAGCTGTACATTTTAAATAAGGAAAGTCTGTCTCATTTTTTATCTCATTATCCTGTGATGCAGCTGAACAATGAGCTGTAGATAAAGGGATATTTTTTGGAGGCTGGCAAGCAGCAGGTCCTGTATCTATACCTGCTTAGTGTGTCTTGTTCTCCATAGTGGGATGTCTGGGAAAAGCTGAGCCAGCCAGGCAGACCTGTCATTTAGAGCAGGCACTTTCACTGAATGGATTCTGCAATGCAAATACCCCCTTGTTAAACCAGCATTGAGTGTTGGAACCTGCTTCTTCATTAGATTTAATAAAGTGTTATTTATCTATTATAAATTCAACTTGTGTGGGGCTTTAGGTGAAAACAAGGTTGTTCCAAAGCCCTTTGGAAAGATTATGTACATACCAGAGCAGGTGATAAGTGGAATTCTGAGTACAGTTATGTAGGTTAGATTTTGCTTTTCTTGATGTTGAACTTTTAACAACATACAAGTGTGCGTAGATGAAAGTTCTGTAGAAGGGTGGTGACAGTGCAAAGGACAGAAATATCTACTGCAACACAAGTCTGTTCAGTCTCTGAGAGCAGAGGCACAGATTCCAACAGCAGTCTGTTCTTGCAGGGAGCAGCAGCAATGGCTGGAGCTGGTGTCACCCAGAGTGTCTGCCTGCCCCTCCTCAGTGTGTACCAGCTCAGCACAAACGGAGCCATTCAGGTGGGTGCTGCTTCCTTCATTCCAGCTGGGAATGCACCCAGAGAGCTTCCCATGCCCTCTCACAGGCTGTGGCTGGAGCAGTGCCCTCCCAGGGTGGGAGGACAGCAGCCACCCCTAGAGACCAGACTGCCAGATTGGTGTGGAGGGAAAAAAAGTCACTTATTTTTATATGTGATTTGTTCAGACATCTGCTTCATCCCGGAAGTCCCTGGATGCTCCCTCCTGGCCCGGGGTCTATCGCCTCTCCATGTCCCTGATGGAACGACTTCTCAAAACACTGAGATACAACTTCCTGACAGAAGCACTGGATTTTGTGGGTGTCCATCAAGAGAGGATCCTTCAGGTGTGCCACAAACTGCCTCTGTGCTTCACTTGGCTCTTCTGTTCCAACAGCAGTGGGAATGAGTCAGAACGGGCAGAAGCACTGACAAGTCACTCCTGCCTCGGGAAGGGCTACAGTGGAGATAACTGTGAGAGGAGGATGGGATGTTATCCCATCTGTCCCCTATCTGTCATGGCCCTGATTTACTTCTCTCTCCTTCCCAGTGCCTGAATGCAGTACGGACCGTGCAGAGCTTGGCCTGTCTGGAAGAGGCTGATCATACTGTTGGCTTCATTCTTCAGCTCTCAAATTTCACAAAGGAGTGGCATTTCCACCTGCCACAACTTATGAGGGACATGCAGGTAGGAATAAGGATATTGCTGTAGATAATACATTGCCTTGGAGTGCAGGGATTTGTATGTCTTCAGAGAAAATGGCACTACTTGATATACCGTTTACCACTCCTTTAATGGGAATTACAGCTGAGGTTATTTAACTGCCCATTCTGTCAGTGCCTTGTCTCAAGTGAAGAAATACAACTGTTGGGAGAGAGAGAAGTGGTTGCTTGGAAAAGTAACTTGGGGAATTCAGTGGCTTACTTTCAGTTCTTAGTGCCAGGTGATTTCAAGAAAATACTGGGAAATTAAGAGACTGTGTGCATCCTTTATGATCACAGTGCTGTGTTTGGATTTTCTAGCTTCCAGCAGGGGTAGGGAATAGATGGGGTTTGAGCTTTTATGAGATTTCTCCCTGACTTTATTTCTTTCAGGTGAATCTGTGTTACCTGTGCCAGGCCTGCACCTCCCTCCTGCACAGCCGTAAAATGCTCCAGCACTACCTGCAGGTGAGGGTCCTACACCAAACTTTTAAGTTGTGTTCCTTCCCCTGCTCCCTGTTAGAAGGGAGCATTATTCAGTATCAAGGGTCTTGGATATTGAATGGATTATTGATAATCCTCGTGGTGATTATTGACACCCATCAATAGTTAGGATTTGCATTTCTTCACAGCAAAAAAAAAAAAGTGCAAAGAGTAGTCTGGGCTCTGGAAAGCTCTGGACTGTGTAAAGCCAGTCCTAGATAACCAGCAGCCTGTGCTGAATGGTGCTGTTGTCATAAGGAGGCTGCATTGCTGTAGGACTCTGGAGTGCCATTAATTAAGCCACTGTTGACCTGGTGTCCTTCATTTGGTTTAATTTGTTAAAGGCAGATAGTTCTTGTTCTTGGGACATCTTTAGATGCATGAGGTGGAGATGATGCATTGCTGCTGCAGTGTTCCTTCTGCGTGGCTCAGGCTTGGTGTGTTGATCATTCTTTTTCTGGAGTGTGGAATCTAAACAGCCTCTGCAGCTGCCTCCCTGCAATGCAGTGTCTCCCCAGCCCACACCAACTGTAGATTCTCAGCAGGTGAAAGACTTTGGGTGCCTTATTTCCTCATTCTCTTTGTTCACAGTGTATTTTTTTTCTCAAAACACTTGTCTTAATGTTAAATAATCGTATCTGTGTTTAAGACTTTGTTTTTTCTTTCTCCATAGACAAAAAATGGCGATTCCCTTCCATCCAGTGTGACTCCCCGAGTGCAGCGTAACCCACAGGCCTCCTCCAAACACCCCAGCCCCGAGTCAGAGGCAGCAGAGCAGAAGGCCCTGCTGACAGTGCAGTACAGCCTCCTCAAAATCCTCAGCAAGTCTCTTGCTGCCCTGCGCCATTTCACCCCTGATGTCTGCCAGATCCTCCTTGACCAGGTGGGGAGAGAGGAGAGGTGCTGCTCTCCAAGGGGGGGAATTTCCAGCATTCCCAGGGATATTCTGGGTCTGTGTGTCCTGCTTGATACAGTGACCCCACTGTATACCTGTCTGCTGTTCTGCACAGAGCAGGAAGGCAGGAGATGAGGAATTTGCCTTGGGAATCAGGCACTGTAGAGTGTGAAGGGAGGACTTGGCTGAGCTTTTGTGTGGTCTACACAAGGCTGTGTATGTGTGACCTTACTGGAGCAGACGATAACCCAGTTGGTTTGTACCTTCAGTACACCATTCTTCAGGAAAAATCCTCTTCTCATCCACCCATGATGGTGTGACCCAATGCCTGGTGTCCAGGTTCAGAAAAAGAAGGTTTAATCCTTGATTCTGGCAGTGTCCTGCTGCTAACTGTTGGAGAGGGCATGTCTTGCTGTGCCTCTAGGAGCAGCCAGTACCTCGGTGTGCCAGTGATGGCAGCTGTGTGAGGAGGGCCATGGAGTCTGGTTGTGCAGTGCTGTACAGGACACTACTGCTCCAGCTGTACACCTGGGATTTGGGAAATTATCACAGTGCTTCTGTTTCTCCATATGAAAAGCATGATAAGGGACTGGGTATTCCTGTTCCTATGGCAACACCATACTCACGGCCTCTGGGGTCTCACTCCTCTTTCTGTTCCTCCACAGTCGCTGGACCTTGCTGAGTACAACGTGCTCTTTGTCTTGAGTTTCACCACACCAGCCTTTGATTCAGACGTTGCACCTTCCTTTGGGACCCTCCTTGCCACGGTCAACGTGGCCCTGAATATGCTGGGAGAGGTACTGGCCCTTTCTGTGTCTGGGAGCATGGCAGTTGCAGTGATCCCAGAGCTCATTCACCTGCTGCTTCGAAGAGCATGAGTAGTTCTTTTCTGTCTCCTGTCTCTAATGCCTGTCTTTTTTTTTCCCTCCAAGATGGATAAGAAGAAGGAACCTTTCCCTCAGGCTGCAGGGCTGAATATGCAAGAGGGAAACAAAACCCTCAAGTAAGTTTATAGTTACTTGATGTAGTTACAGCAGTAGTCAGAGCTCCTCAGATCAGAACTGAAGTGTAGAGACATTTATGTTCCTTTGTACATCCCTTGCGTGCAAAGTCCTTCAATAACTATTTGACTGGAAACCAGAGTGTGCTGACCTTTTTGGCTCCTGTTGATTCGTGTTTCTTTGCACAGGTCTCTGCTGATGTTTACAATGGAGAACTGTTTCTACCTGCTCATCTCCCAGGCCGTTCGGTACCTGCGGGACCCGGCCGTGCACCCCCGGGATAAGCAGCGGATGAAGCAGGAGCTCAGCTCAGAGCTGGTGAGTGCCTCGTGCTGTCCTCCCTCACGGTTCAGTGTCTTCTCTGTGGCTGCCCATTTCCCAGCATGACTGAACAGCCTTGGGCTGCTCATCCTGGCACATTCCTGTGTCCCAGCACCCGGGTTGGGTGGGAGAGGGCGTGTGGTGGAACGAAGCTGACTTGTTACACGCTCTCGTTTCAGAGTACGCTGCTCTCCAGCCTGTCCCGTTACTTCCGCCGGGGTGGTCCCTCCTCACCTGCCAGCGGGGTCCTTCCCTCTCCTCAAGGAAAGTCTGCCTCCAAGCTGGGCCCAGAGGGGCAGGAGCCCTTGTTTCAGCTCGTGCAGGCCTTTGTGCGGCATGTGCAGAGATAGATCCTGTCCTGGCCCTGCCTCCCTTGTCAGGACTTGCAGCAGAATAATTCACGTCCACCACAGAAGGCATCACCTTCGGCAGAGCTGTAATGAGGACTGGGAGGAGGGGAGGGAGGCCAGGTGTGGGCAGTGGTGTCACCTGAGCAGCGAGATCCCATGGAACTCTTGCCACCCAGGAGCAGAGTGAATGTAAGGAGAGCCCAGCTGGCTCTCCGGTGAGCAGCCCACGTGGCACAGTCTGCTCGCTCTGTCTGCCAGAGCATCCTGGCTGCCTACAAGCACTGAACAGTCAAAACCTTTATTTTTATAGCTTGTACCTCAGCTGGGAAGGCTGTGGCTGGATGGAGAGAGGAGACACATTCTGCTGGGCATTAACTCTGCTCCTAACACAAGGTGCAATCTGCGTCTCCCACATGGAGTCCAGCTAAGGCACACCCAAGGGATCAGCCAGCAATTCAGAGACCATCTTTCTACTGCTATTTTTGTACTGAATGGTTCAAGGCACGATGGTGTATGTGTGCTCACGCCTTCCCTTCACCCTGCAGTCTGTGTGTTGTGTGTGTTTCTGAAGAGCAAGGCCTCACTTAAGGTTTTTACGTCAAAATTCCATTGCTCCAGTCTTGCAGTTTTTTGTAACTGTGCCCTATTTATACTGATATTAAAATCTTTATAGACAGCAGCTGTGTTCATGGGTTTGTGTTGGACAGAGCAGCACCAATTCTGCATAGTCTCCGTGGTAGTTCTGCTGAGCTGAAGTCCCAGCTAATGCTGTGACTTCTGATTGACAATCCAGAGACTGTCTGAAATTACTGTAATTAAAGGCTGATTCCCTGGGTTCCCCACACCCACTCCCTTTCTCTTACTCTCCTGTTGGGGAACTTGTAGGAGGTTTGAAACGAGCAGCACTATAAAATATTCCTGAGGGATGATTCCCCTGCACATGATGGTGAGGGCCCTGCACAGGAATTACTGCCTGCAGTGAAGGTGCATCATGTGGTGTAGCTCTAGATCAACAAACTCCTTTAAGCTTCTGAGGCTCAGTGTAAAGTAAGGACAGTAAGAGAAAGTCAGTGATTATTGCTTAAAATACAGCCAGAAATCTAGACAGACTTATCTAAGGTAAGAAATCAAACTTCAGTGTAGCTGTGAGCTATTAACCTACCAGTTCTTTCCTAAAGAGATACTTGATTGCTTTACCAGCCAGAACCTTTTTAATTTCAATGGTTTTAAGAGACTAGAGCTAGAAAATGAGATTATCTTGCTTTGAGGTTGTTTGGGCTTTTTTACCTTGTAAGCTTAAGTGCTGGCAATATCCTGGTACATTTGTTTGATCTAGTGTCATGTGCCCTGAGGGCTTTGGAGGGATTTGAACTGGCTGGAGTAAAGTCTTAAAGTAGGAGGGAGAGGGGCTTGTGAGGTGGTGTGACAGTCCTAAACCCAATGGTGTTTGGATGGGGCAGCCTGTAACCAGAAACACTTTGTGCTGTGGGGGCACTGGGTGTGACCATGGAGAGTTGAAGGTGAGCAACGTGCAGAGACAGCAAATGGATGAGGGCTGCCAGGGGGAGAGGAAGCAAAGCTGGAATCTGGTCCATCCAAGCAAGTTCAGTTACAGCAGAGGCTGTTACATGGCAGCTCTGGTCGGGATCTTTCCTTTTTGTTATGGCTTTGGAAGTTACAGTGTGCTCATCACTGTATTGGTGTTCAACAAGAATGGATTCTTCTCGATGTTTATTCAAGCACCAGAGTGAGTTGGTGCTTGCCAGGAGCCCCTGGTGCCAGACAGCAAAAGCAGTGAATGCTGTTGGTTATGTGTATTTTAGAGCTACAGCAGCACCTCAGTCCTGAGTTGTACCTGTCCCTGTCCCTCAGGCACAGGGGAGATCCAGCCAAGGGGGGCTCCCCTGACATCTGCAAAGAAGCAGCACAAATGTCACCTTCTGTACAGAGTCAGGAGTAGCAATAGATTTTCCATCTGCTTTTTTTCCTACTGCAGAGGGAACAGAGTGCTGGTGCCAGGAAGAGAATTCCTTCTGGCTGCTCTGAGGGAAGAGATCATTTTCTGCTTCATTAAGCTGTTGCTGTTTTTCCTCAAACTGTTTTTCCTCTTTAATGTACCAAGGAGAGGAATAACAGGGGAACAGGGATGTCACTGGCCTGAGGGAAAATATACATGCTGGAAGGGAAATAGGCAGGAGTAGATCTCTAATAGATCAGGACTATGGGAGTGGTAATCCTGGAAATTTTAAAACTAACTAGAACAGAAACATCATTTGATTACCCTGTTCTCTTTAACTAGAACAGCCAAGCATTATTGATGCACTACAGAGCATTTCAACAGCTGCTTTTCCCAGGAGTTCCTTCCAAGCTGGGTGTTAGGGACAAGACTTTAGGATTTTAGATTAGCAGCAGATCTGGTTTCCATAACAACTAAAAAAGTCTGTTAGATCTAGAATAGCACTTGGGTCTCAGCAGCTGAAGTCATCCTGCTCTATTTTTGGTTCAGGTGCAGGAGGAGCTGTTGTTTCTCAGAGCCCCTGAAGCTGTAGTACAACTGAGATGTGTCAGCTGGGAAAGGATCCACAAGGCTCTGACGGTGAGTTGGGAGTGTCAGGTGGGACAGGAAGGATGAGCAGCTTTGTTTTGCTTTTAACCCCAGCTTCCAAGCCTGGGGTAGCAGGAGGGCAGTGCTTTCACCTGAGCTGCTCCCTTTGTCTCCCTGCTTGTCCCTCAGCCCTGTGGCTGGGGAGCAAGGACAGCCCTGAGCCCATGGAGGATGCTGAGGCAGGAGGTCAGGCAGTTTTGTTTATTGGCAAATAAGTGCTGAAACCCATGAGCCCCACAAACACAGGTGCTCAGTGCCCTGTTACATTAGAATGGTCACGATACCTTTGGGGAAAGTGCAAAAGATCAATAAACAAGCAAAGTTAGTTCTGACATACCCAGGGGAAGGTTGTGAACAGAGAGCTTGGTGCAGGTGAGTTTTCCATCCCATCTTGAGTGGGAAACTCGTGATACATCAAGTGAAAGTCCTTTATGTGAGCTCTAACTAAATAGTTCATTCCAGAGTGAGCAGGCACACACACACCTGAGCTAAACCACCCCATCCTTCCAGGACAGCCTGGGTTGTAGTGTGTGTATGGCCAAGAACAGCTCTGTGTTGGGGGTCAGAGCAGGTGGGACTGTCCCTTTCTGCACTAGGATGCACCAAGTCTGTTCACTGCTGACATGGGAGGGGAAACATTCATTAAATCAGTGATTCAGGGTGGAAATAAAGTCAGGCTGAAACATGCCTGGACAGACACACTGAAAGAAAAGCCTGGACAACAACACAGGGAGCAAAGCTTGTAAAAAGGCTTGTAAACTTTGCAGTCCAAGAGCAATTTCCCAGAGGAAATGCAAGCGAGATGCATGGTCCCTTGCACAGAGGTTTGGGGTGAGGCCCTACAGTAGCAGGTTGGTCTCCACAAAGAAATCTTCCAGCTTCAGGGGACAGGGGCAGGTGGGAGCCTCCAGGCCCCAGGGTGGTGAGCGTGGCTCTTGGCCAGCCGTGCCCTGCTGGTCTCCCAGGGCTGAGCAGGGTGTTTAACAGGCTCCTACATCTCAGCTGCAGCCTCCTTGCCTTACGTGCCGTGCCAGAGGGTGTGCGGGACGCTTCCCTACCGGAATGCTCGATGGTTGGACTTGAGCAATGCTGCTGCTGGAGAAGAGAGGAGGGGAGGGGCAGACAGGCACCAACCCACACCAGACACAGGGAGGTGTAACTGGTGAGCAGCTGCTGAGGACACAGCTCGCTCGCCCTGGGATAGCCACTGTGAGGAGCAAGACTGGGGCAGGGAAGGGAAAAAGTAATCAAGGAATCTTGTGCCATTAGGACTAACCTCAAAGCAGGCTGCACTGGTAGGTAACAAATTCAGTCTTGGGTGCCATCAGCCCTTTCCCAAAACCTCACCATAACAGTTTTCCCACTTCTTTCCCACAATTCCCATATTAGCAATGGAGTGTTGACCCTGAAGAGAGCAATGGTCTCGGATGAGGAAATCCGCATTAGAAGTGCCAGATGAGGGGTGCATTCTGCTTGTACATTCTTCTTCCTTAACATTTAACTTAACAGTTCCAAATAAGTGACAGGAACTTTCCCTTTCTGGTTCCCTCTTTCCCCTATGAGCCAGTCTGGATCCATGCCTGGCAGGCTGTACACAGTGATCATCTGGGGAGAGAAGACAGCACATTAGACAGGACATTACTCCGCAGACAGAGCTAAGAAATTTAGTCATATGGGGACTGAAAGAACAGTAATTCCTGAAGTTCATTTAGCAGGCATCTGTGCCCTTTCCCTGGAACTATCTGCAGCTTTAACACAAGATCTATGGAAAACTGCCCAGTGATGTCCCTGTTGCTTTTTCATTCTCCAGAGTGACTCAAGGTACTTTTACATGTTGCTTTGTCATCCCTTCTGAATATAGAAGTTCAGTCTAGAGAACAGAAAAGTTTCCAACTTGCTGATTTTTCTTTTTTTCTCAGCATGATTAAAGCAGGCCTCCAGCCAACAGCTTATCCTATGGCTCTGGATAAGGCAGCTGTATTTGAGGGTCACAGTGAAGATACTGAGTATTGGAGTATTTTATTTTGGGCTCCAACAGGAACTGAGGAGTTATTTGGGTGATGTTAAATAGTAAATGGCTGTGAGCACAAGCTCACTGCAACTCAGCAGATACTGGTATCGAGGTAAAGACTCTATTAGTTTCATAAAGCAGGTTTTAGGGGCAGGAAAAGGAACCAAAGTCCTTATTGGGCACACCACGGGCTGCTGGGCAGTCATAGCCAAATCCAACACTCGGGAAAACCACCAACCTCATCTGCAAGAAGTGCCAGCTCGGTGCTGTCAGCTGCTTCGTAGTCGTAGAGGACTCTGGCCCTGCGTGTCCCACTGGCAGGAGGCTTGACTTCGTTGGGGTTCAGCACACCCTCTGCCACGGTGTTGGGCACCCCAACAATTGTGGGCACCACAGGGATTGTAGGCACAGCAGGGAGCGTGGCAGCAGCAACAGCTGGAGGAGAGGAAGCGGCTGCGGGACACGCGGGATCTGCGTTGCCCACGAACGCGCCTGAAAACCTTACCCGGGAGAAAAAGCACAGCTCAGTGAGGCTCCAGCCTGAGGAACCACGAGCTCCTCCTTTCAGCAGTTGCACTGCAGAGATGATGCTCAAAAGCTGCAGCCTACACACCCACACTGCCCTTCATGCAGGGAAACACCCTCAGTTCTCAGGTGAGACTGTGCAGCAAGTGACATTTGTCTGCCTGTTTTGACTCCAGTGCCCTGTGTCACCAGCTTGCAGAGTACCAGACTGATGTGTGACACTGCAGAGGGGGCTGGACAGGTGCTGCTCTCAGCTCTGTTTGGGTTTGTTGTGCTGTGTCCTTGCCCTGCTCTCACACGGTCTGTGCTACCTGTTCTGCCTGCTAATTCTCCAGGAAAGGGATGGGCATTGCTGCTGTTGAACTGGATGCCACAGCTGGAGGCTCCCAGGTTTTGCAGGCTCTCTAGAGAGAGACAGTAATTGAGCTCAGGCTCAATTATCTAAGGGAAAACAGCTCTAGCCCTGGCAGTGATCACACAGAGACCCCAGAGTCACTGAGGGGAGGAGAGCCCTCAGAGCTCATCCTGGCCAATGTCATACTTACAGTTCTCCTTTGGAGCTGCAGGCATGGAAAAAGAATGGAACAGGAGTGTGAGTGATCACGTAGAGGCAACAGCCCCTCCTGGGTCAGGCCTGTGCCTGACAGAACATCCCAGCCCACCCCACAGGATGTGCAGCCAGCAGCACAGAATATGGAATCTGCGATTTGTTACTGCTGCAGCAGAGCATGCTCGGGCTCATTGCTTGGCAACAAGAATTTGAGTCCCGTGTGATTTAACTAATTTAGAGGAATAATGTTCAAACTCCCGTGGCCATTGTGCTTTGAGAGGAATGTAAAAACCCAATGGCAAAGCCTGCTCTAAATGCACCACCACCACCAGGACTGGTCACCACTCTGTAAACTCAGAAGCTGTCAGAGCTGTGAGGGCACTTTATAACTTTGGCCCAACATTGTGATGTGGGAAGGGGAAGGAGCCCTGAGCTGGGGGTAAGGAGATCAACAACCCTCAGAGAAGTAAAAGCAGTCTCTTGTCTCACCTGCCCAGTTGCTTCTGCAGGTCCAGCATGAACTGGTAGCACTGAGCATAGTAGTTGGTCTGAGACTCCACAAACTCGTGGAGACAGCGAAGATGATTCACCTGGAGGGAAAAAGACCATCAGCTTGACTTGAGTTTGGTTACCAGGCACAAAAACTCTGTTGCTGCAGCTACTACCCCCCTGAGGTACCCCGAATTTACCACCTCTTCTAGCTCTACTCCACATGCAGCACTCCATGATCCTCTTGGCAGGAGCCAAGGGTGTCTGTAGCCCCTGCCAGCCCCGGGTGCCCAGCAGGACTCACGTGTGTGCTGCTGATCCCCTCCAGCAGCAGCCGGGTCACCTCTGCCTGGCGGTCGAACTCGGTCTGGGTGAGCCTCAGCTCGTGCTCCGCCTGCAAACAGGACGGGGCTCAGGCAGCACAGGGCAGGAGCCTGTTCTGCCTCTGCAGCCCCCGGCCCCCACACCCCCCTTGGCAGCAGGACACGGGTGCTGCAGGATCCACGTGCAGCTGTGGCACTGAGCAGCAGGCACAGGAGACCCTGGGTTGGGATCCCAGAGACCTCTGGCTGCATTTCAGCTTGATTCCTTCTTAATCCTACATTGGATCACTGCAGGTGATGGAATGGCAGCTCAAAACTGATGCATCAAGCGGGGAAGCTCCTCTGTTAATCCTGAGGTATGTGGAAAGCCAGTCCCAGGCCAGCTCCATCCCTTTAATCCCCTCTTTCTGCACCTGCAGGCATAGGAATGTCACAGGCTCCCTAGGCTTCTCTCTGGAAGTGCAGTGGTTTCCTTTTTATCACCACAGAACAAAGGCTGAGGCCAGGCAGCATTTACCAAGTTGCTGCTGCTAATTAAATCTGCAATGGAGATGAACATCCCAATCCAACTTCTACCCAAGAGTCTCCCTTGGGGCTAGTTACTGATTCTCAGCTAGGAGGAATTAAACACTGGTGAGTAGCAGGCAGCTCCACAGCAGGCTTTGGGAATGCAGAGACAGACTCACCTGAGACCCATCTCTCCCCCACCACCCAACAGTGCATTTACACTGGGGCAGTTTTGCAGTACCAGAATACCCAGGTGGATCCTGGCAAGGAGACCTCCAGAAGTGCTGGAGCAGCCAAGTGTGCTGGTGCTGGCTCTCCCCTCCTGCTGATGGTGACAAGCAGGCCCACGTGTTCTCTCCAGTATTGCTTAACACCAGTGCTGGAGTCCTCTTGGGATGTGCTGTGACCAGTCACAGAAGAGTGACACCCACTCAGCTCCAGCTCACTGGAAGGAGAACCCTTTCCCCTCCTCCAGGAGCGTGCAGCCATCAGAGCTGCCTTGGTTCCTTCTGCTGCTTTGGAAATGCCCTGACCATTCTGTCCCAGGACTGACATGTCTGGAATTGAGCCCAGAGGGCTGATCCAGCCAGGCTGACAGTCTCAGAGCAGAGGCCACATCACTGGTGACCCCAGAGGAGACCCAGTATTCCCAGCAGGACAAGCTGGAGGTGCTGCTGGGGCCAGCACAGCTCTCATCTGGTACCAGCACTACCAGTGTGGAGCTAGGCTACAACAAAGAAATGCTTTGACTGTCTTTTAATCAGATTTGTCTATTTTAAGCTGCAACTCAACTGATCTATTTTTTTGCATCCTCTGTATGAAGGGGATTATTTAAAGGAGAAGGGGGAATGTAACAGGAAATACCAGTGCAATGCCTTCAAAACAGCAAGTGATTCTTGTTCCCGTGAGCTGAGACTCCAGTATTCAGAGCTATTTAAACTTGTGCCAGGCAGACCCAGCTCCATTTGGTGCTGCCTGGGATTTGCCTCTCCCTGCCAACTCTGAGCAGTTGCAGGATGTAGTTTCCTATAAAGCCAGAGCTGAATGGTGACCTGGGAGGCCCCTTCCAGTCTTTTGCTTCTCCAAGACATGGAGAACTTCGACATTTAATTACATACTTTGGTCTATCCAAGCAGAGTAACCCAAAGAGAGAGGATAGAGGAACAGATCCTTGCATGCTCAGAGCTGACTGTAGCCAGCTCGTTTGGTTGAGGGACTGAAGGATTTAAAGAACAGGAAGAGCTGGTTTGGGAACAGCCAGTCCATTCTGCAGATGCCTTTGGAGTAACAGGCTGCTGTCATGCACAGCACACAGAACTTCTGCCACCCTGCACTTCAGGCTTCACAGCAATGCCTGCTGGGGGTGTTCGAGGTGTGAAAACAGGATCCCAGAAGGTGTCTCTGGAAGCTCCACGCTGTGCTGGAGCTCCACAGAGAGCTCACCTTGCTCTCCATCCATCTTCATGGACAAGTCACACTTCCCTCCTGGAGCCTCCACGGATCAGAAGGGTAAGTGCAGCTCACCCAGAGAGAATCAACTCCATGAGGCTTCCAACCTCCCACCACCCCACCCGAGCTGTGCCCTGCAGCAGCTGGGGCTGTGCATGGGAAATGCTCTGTCCTTGCCCCAGCTCTGTGTAGAGCCAGCAGGTTGGGTTGGGCCAGGGGCTACCAGAGGCACGTGGAGGATCAGAGCCTTGGCCACAGGAGCAGGGCTGGGTCACCCCTCGAGCATCACCTCTGCTCCTGTCACACAGTGCAGTGTTCTGAGCCTCCTTTTACCACACACAGACACAGGCCTGGATGCCAGGGAAGTGTCTCCCACCAGCACCAGCCAACGGGCCCATGGCTCATCCCAAGCTGCTGTCATTGCACTGAGCCACACAGAGGGACCAGGGCTGGGGCACACAACAGCAGCAGCCCCTGATCCTCCCCTGCCTGCCAGCAGGAAGGGCTCCACAGCACCCCCGGCCCCTGAACACCCCCAGAAGGTTTGAGCACAATTCCAGCTGGGTACTTACTTTTTCCACCTCGTCGCTCCAAAGCTGTGGGGGCCACAGAGCAACAGGAAAGGAGATCAGTGTTGGAGACGTCGCGAAGCACTCGGCAGTAACACCAACAGCAAGGGTGCTCCATGGACAGCAGGCCAACTCCAGGGACAAGCCAGCCCTTCACCCAGCAGCAGCTGCCACATCCATGCTCCTTGCCCTCATTCCTGCACCCTCGAGCTCAGTTTCACAATGGGAGAGCAAGTTCACGGCAGCAGAGCCAGCAGCACGCCAGCTCTGCTCCCTGCCAGGGCTGCTACAGCCACTGCATTCCATAGGCCCCAGGAAAAAAAGGATTAACAGCAGAGTGCTCTGCACAGCAAGGCTCACTTTGCTGAAGCTGCAGAGGCTGGTGTTGAAGGACAGCCCTTCTTTTAGGATTAGTGGAGAGGCAAGTGAGCTCAGGCTGCACAGAGGCCAGTGCTCCTCACCCATGGTCCAGAGAGCTCAGATTAGTGGGATAACCCACCCAGCCTGCGCTGCCTGTTTAGCCACAGCAAGGAGGAAGCAGGGGCTGGCTGCTGCCTCTGAGCCAGGCAAAACATCACACGACTGCTTCCTACTCTCCTTCCCCACAGGGGCAGACTTGGGGCAGCACAACACTGGACACCTCCAGCTGCTTGTGGGATCTGGCTTCAGGACATGAAACAATGAACAGAAGTCACACACAGCAAAGGGAGAGAGGAGGCAGAAAAACACATTGATCCTTCCCAGAGGTCCTTGGCTTGGCCTTTACTCAGCAGCCAACTCCTGGCAATGTGAAATCCCCTGGATCTGGGAGCACAGCAGCCTGCCTGCAACACCCACACCAGTGGGGCCAGGGCAATGACCCCTGTGGGGCTCAGCTTCACCACCCAGGGTCACCTCTGCAGGTCAGGGGAGGTCACCAGACACAGCTGAGTTTGCACTGGGGGCACCTGTGCTGGATGTGGGTGTCAGAGGGAGAACAGGCTCTGTTTGGACCAGGCTCTCCCAGCTGAGCTTTGCTCACCAGCTGTCCTCAGGTGGGCTGGGGGAGCCCCAGGTGCAGAGAGGCTTCAGCAGCCAATGTAAGGAGCACCTGTAGGAGCTGCCTGTACTGGGGAGGGGCTGAAGCAGGAAGGTGTTTTGTCAGGCTCCTGGGATTGCTTCCTGCTCCTCGCTATGTGGCCTGGCTGGCATCTCCTACTCCAGTGGAATTATTGTACTGGCCTGGCTGCTGAGGTGAGTGTTGTCTTTGACTTCTATGGGAATGTTTTGTTGCTGTAAATCAGGAAATGGTTGGAGTAAGGCCTGGGCAGTTTCAGCCATGTGTGGGGACAAAAGTCCCTTCCCCTTCTAAGAGCTCCTGCTCTGGAAGGAGGTGGTGGAAGCACCCTGTAGGAAGCTGAGAAGCAGAGCCTGAACTGCTTCTCTGGCACAAGGCCTTTGCCAGCATATCCCCATGTTTTTGGAGCAAGGTTTACTGTAGGAGCAAGGGGAAGCTTTCCCTCTGATCCCAGGCCTTCTACTCAGACACTGTGGACAGTACTTAAGCCATGTCAGGCCCATTTAAAAAGTGCAGCATCCACTGAATTTGTAGCCAGATTTGTTTCTCTTCTGTTGCCTTTGCAGACACCTTTGCCACCTCCAGATCTGACCCTGTGGTGTTCTGGGACAGTCCAGCTTTGCCCAGATCTGTCCCTGGGCTAAGACTCTGTGTGACTCCTTTTGGGACAGCTCAGAGAGCAGAAAAGGCCATGATCTGCTATTGTCTTCCTGCACCCCAGCTCAAGCCAGAGGAATCCTCTTTAAGGTACTCAATATGTTTTTCTTGGAATCATTCCTAGGAGTACACTGCGTGGCAGGGTCTGAGAGAAAGGAATATTTAGGCTTGCACAGCCCACATACACCTTCTTACACAAAAACAAAAGGTCAGTGTGGGAGAGAGGAGAAACGGCTCCTCAGCCTCCAACTCGTACAAAACAAGGGAGGTGCTTTTTTTCGTGGATTTAGTTCCATCTGAGCCCTCCTGTCATGGAAGGGGAAAAAAAATAAAAGCACCATGTTATCCACCTCTCCAAAAACCAACAACGTAAATTTAGAATCCAAATCAGAGCCCTGCTGAGGGCATGTGGTCCAGGAGAGAGCTGACCTGTTTGCTCACCTGTAAGACAAAGCTGTTACCTTGGGCATAACCAACCCCTCCCTCCAGAAAGGAGCCGAGCTCAAGAGCGAGGTGAGCAGCAGCCACTGCTCTGCACTGTCAGTGCACACTAAGAAGTAGCACAAGGACTCTGGCCTGGAAGAAAAGCAGAGCAACAGGATGAAGAGCTCCTACCTTGCTGCAGTGCCTTGGGATGAATGCTGGGATTAGAGAGCTTGCAGCAAAGCAGCCCTGCCTGTACAGAGCTGGGGAGCAGCCTGGGCTCAGCTTGTGTTTTGCTAATTAGAGATGTAAACTGTAATTCAGGTCATCCCTGCCAGTGCAGCTGGACTTCAGGTGGCCCTTCACCCACCAAGTGCAGCCTCTGAAAGAGTTTTGGAAGCCACAGGGCCTGACACTGGTCAGGCCAGCACATTTCCCACAGGCACTCCTGGTAGGAGGCCCTGCTGTGCAATCATCAAAGTCGATTGGGGTCAGTGCTGGCTGCTCTCCCAGAGCCCTGCTCCTGCTGCCCAGTGCCACCAGCACTAGCAGAGCCTGATGAGGGAGCACTGAACTAGGCTCAGATGTCCCAAGGTAGACACTTGTTGGCTAAAAATCCTCACAAAATCTGTCTTCCATGTGGCACCTGCTCCCCAGAGCAGCTCTGCAATAGAGAAGCAGATCAAGGTACTTTTTGGTGAGGGCTGGACGTGTCCAACTGAGTGTCTGGGCACTCCACGAGATGCCAATGCACATTGTACAAATGCTTGTCTCCAGCTTGCTTTAGCCCTGGGGAATAGTCAGGGTATTCATGTCTATTCAGAGGCAGGGAAAGCCCAGTTTCTCTCCTCTGCGTCTCCTAGAGCTTAACTGCAATCCCTTGGAACAGACCCTCCCAAGGGAAAAGCCAGAGCCACAAGCTGGCTCTGAGCTGCACGAGGAGACAGGAGAACTGAGCAGTTGCTGCAGCATCACCAGTATCAGCTTCTTCTGCAGGACTCTCACCACTGAGCCTGGGACCGATGGAAATCGTGTTCTAGGTATTGTGCAAAGCTATTTCTGATCCCAGCATTGCTCTCCAAGGTCAGGACAGATCACCCTAGGAACTAACACTGATGCTGTCAGCTCAGACACACCTCTGTCTCCAAATGGGATGGGTTTCCCATTAACCAAATCCAGCTTGTTTCCATAGGGTTTTTTGTTTCTGAGAAGGCTGGGCTGTCCTTTTTCATATCTGCAGATCCCAGTCCCAGATTATTCTATTAGCAGGCATCAGTGTTGTTCTGAATGCTAGTTAGGAAGCAAGATGATCAGTTTTCAACATTTTAACGAGAAATGTGACATTGTGCAATGGGGAGCCATGAACACAGCATGGGAAGTCAATTGCTTGGCCACATCCACTCAGTGCAATGGAGTGGAGATGCAGCAGGCTGTTCACCCACCCCAGGCACATCTGGCTGTGGAACAGCTGCCAACACAATGAAACAGTAAAAAATGACCTCTGTTTGCAGAATAGAGAAGCCTGCACTGTTATTGACACTGGTGGCAGAGAGATTCCTCCACCTGTGCTTCTCTTGACCAGCTACAAAGCCTCTGACACACCACGGTACAGACAGACAGTCACGTGTGTGACACTGCCACTGTACAGCTGGAACCATCCAGAAAGGCCACCCTTGGAGGTTTGTTCCTCTCAATTGCTCCACTAGCAATAAAAACCCATCAGAAGATCCCCATTAGGAATGTGGAAGAGGGCTGGCAGGGAAGCTGGTCTGGAAAGCAAACCCAGCTGCAAAGGGCCAGACCCTGAGCAGGCACCCGCACAGGGGTGATGTGAAACCTCGAGGCCGAGTCAGAGGAGCCCTGGGCAGCCCATGTCACATTAAAATGTTGAAAACAGCAGAGCACTAGGTCTGAGTTTACATCAGGTAGAGAGAGGGGCAGGAAGAGGCTGGAGAGGCAATATCCAGGAGGAGGCAGGATCCAGGAGGAGGTGATCTTACCGCTGATGCGCTGGCGGAGAGCACGTAATTACGAGGTCTGGTTTCCTGAAAGTCAGGCACAGCCTGGGGGGGAATAGAGTGTCATGTACAAGGCACCAGAGGAGTCAACAGGTGGAACAAGAGCCCAGTGGCTTTTTTCCTGCCTGTGCTGGGAGTTCTGCTGGGATTCTGAGGAGAGGCAGGAGGAAGCTCTCCCGGCTCTCAGCAGTGGCGTGTGGAGGCCAGGCTTGTGAGGTGGGAGGGGGACTGGCCTGTGCAGTCACACCTGGTACACGAGCAGCAGACACTCCTGCTGTTAGAAACCCTGCTGTACTAACAGCTGTCAGCTCATACAGCACGATCCCAAGGGCATTCCCATTCCCTTACAGCCAGCAGGTTGCTCTTGTTGCATTAGCTCAGTCTCGTGGGCAGGACCTTCCTGCCCCTTGTCTCCTGCCTACGGTCACTGTACAGGGCCTTGCCCTTGAGGCAGGAGTGTTGAGCAGCACTGGAGCATCCCTTCCACAGTGCCTTCTACTGCTCTCACTCTCTCCAAGCCATGTTTCCTCCTAATGGAGCCAGATCTGCTGTTTTCAGGAAGGAACATGGCTTAGCCAAGCCAGGTCTAGCCAAAGGCAGTGTAGGAGTTTTCATCCCAGAGGCCAGGAAACCTCCAAGCCACCTTCTCCAGAGCTAAACTTCTGCCCTGGAGCAGGAAGACTTGAGCACTCTGGAGTCCAGTTTCCTCACTGGAAGGGCAATGGATTCAGTCCACTCCCACACAGTTATGGGCTCATCAACCACCACATAATGTGGTGCTTTTATTCAGTTATGACCAGGCCTCCTCCTGGGATGGCCTTTGGCTGTAGCAGCACCCAAAGAGACAAACTGACATCAGGAATCCTCCTGGCCAGCCCTTACTGCTCGGTGCAGGGCTGGCACAGTCCTGCTGGATCCCAGCTCTGGCATTAATCCCCTCAGGCCCCTCGTTCCCTCTCCCAGGTTAATCCCTCTGTAGTCACCCAGATCCACTTATACACACTGACCCACTTTGCTGGCCCCGAGTGGCCAGCTGGAATGAGTGACCAGTGTGTGGACGAGCAGTCAGGCAGTCCCAACAACTTTTTTTTTTTTTTCCATACCATTTAGGAGTTTTAGGGATGGCTGGAGGAAGGAATAAGGAGGAGCAATTCCTATTACAAGTTAAACCTGAATATAAGGAGAAAAATGCACCGGTGAGGTTTGAGGCCAGCATAGCAAGTAGGCTGGACTCCTCCCTGTGGGGAGGAAGGATGTTTCACAGAAATAGCTGCTTGTGCTTTTTGTCTTTTAAAGATCAAGAGCAACTGAAGAAACCTCTCCTCCCATTCCCTGGTCTCCAGGGAGTCCCAAAACTAGTCACAGCACATGGGATGAAGGAGGCAAGCTTCTCTTGTACTTTTGTGCACGGAGAAGTTGTATTTGCAAGCAGTGGTCAAAAGGGACCCACCTCCCTCCCCCTTCCACTCTGGTAATGGAGGAAAAGGGCAGAACAGCACCACAATCAGATAATCCTGCCTGTCATTGTCTCTGGGCTGCCCTTCCAGAGAGGGACTGGCCACCCAACCCCACCTCCTCCTGCCTGAGCCCCTGCCTCTCTTGAGCACTGCTTGCAGGCAGAGTGGATGGACCCGAGGGATGCTCCAGAGGGGCTGCAGGCAGCTCTCAGACACTCCCATCCTTCTGGAGCACCTTCCCCAGGCAGCCACAGCCCTGATCACGCTCAGAACATGCTGCAGGGCCAGTCCCAGTGGGACAAAGGAGCTATGAATTTTCTTTTCAAAAATGGGAAAGAGACAATGAGAGGTGTTAAAGAAAATAAAATCACAGCACTGTTAGCACAGTCAATACTCACATCTCCCTCACACTGAGCAAATTACAAAGAAACAAAACAAAAAGGTTAGTAAACAAAACGGCATCAACAGGGAGGACAAAGCACAGAGTCCGTGGGAAATGCACAAGCCCAGGTGCTCCACAGCAGCTCACGGGTCTGGGCAGCAGCACTCGGAGGGGCATCACGAGACAGAAGCTGTGGGAACACGAATTTGCACTACAGAGGGCAAGAGCAGCAAGAGAGAGGTGAGCTGGGAGAGCTGGGATACTTCAGCTTGGATGGGGAGGTGTGACACAGGACTCCAGGCATGTTACAGGGAATGCTGTGATCTAGATCAGGTGTCTAGAGCAGAGAAGCAGCTCTCCCCGGTGCTGGGAGCTTCCACCTTCCATCCAGCAGTCAGGGAGGCACCCAGAATTCAGGAACCCCACCTTTAAGCTGAGCTGGGTGAGAGATGGGTCCTGACAGCAGCAGCTGAATTTGCTCTGCTGTTGCAGTCAGTGTTTCAGCCACTCTGCTGCTTTCAGGCTTGGCCTGGGGAGAACACCCTGGAAAGCCTGGATTGGCTCTGCACCTGCCTGGGGCACCCCAAAAGCTCCAGTGGGAAACACAGTTTTTCTCTTCCAGCTACAGGGGAGTCCCTCCCCCAAGGGTGTGTGTGCAGGTGAGAGGCCTTGGGATCACCTCCTGTAGGAAGCAAGGTAGAGAGGGTGGAAGGGGAGGAAGCACAGGAGGTATCTGAATTCCTGCTCTGATCTGAGCTTAAAGATAAAGCAATGGCCACCAGTTCCCCCTGAGACTGGGGGCACTGTCCCCTCCAGAACGGGAATGGGGGATTCCTGAAGTTACTTTCAGAGGATCTGGGGCACCTGACTGATTAGAGGAGGCTTTTTTAAAAGGGCAGCTACTACTGCTGTTCACAGCTGTCCCGTGTAGGTCTGAGCACTCTGTCAGACCAGCTGATGGAGGCTGCTGAGCTTAGCACAGCTTCCCCATCTGCCATGGATGTAACTGGAGCTGCAGGAAAGGGAAAACACCTGAGAACTGGCTACCCAGGGAGAGACAAGGCCAGAGGCCCAGCTGGCAGATGGTTAGAAACAGGCTCATAGCAGGGCTGCTGGGCTGGTATCCCAGTGCATCCCAGAGAGTGACTGACAAGGACAGTCTGATTCTGACTTGCACACATTCGCCAGTTGAGCTCCTGGCCCCAAGGCAGAAGCAGAACTTGGCAGGTCCTTGTGCCAACAGGATGACAACCAGCTCCAACTGGGCCCTCCAGGGAACCCATCAGTGGCCAGGGTGATGAATTCCCCAAAGCCAGAGGGCAAGATAAGCCTATAACCAGAGCACCATGAGCTGAGTGAGCAGAGAGGCTCAGGGATGGACCTTGTAGCCAGTCTGACCCTGGCCACCCCTTACCTGCTCCCACTGCACTCCTGCCTGGGAGCTGGCAGAAGCCTAACTAGTCTGACAGGCTGGGACTGCTGCAGAGCTCCAGCAGCCTTTTCCTCGTGCTCCCAGCACAGCTCTCTCTTGGCTTGGCTTGAGATCCCCTGTGAAAATTAGCAAGTCCTCAGAAGATGCAGCCTTTTAGTTACTAGCACGACTCATCCAGCAACCCTCATCAGTCAGGAGGCAGGAGCTTGGGTCAAGTGCAAGTTTCCACACTCCAGAAGCTCAGAACTGTTGCTTCAACAACTCCTCCAAGGGAGGACATCTCAGAAACAGGCACATGGTCCCTGCTCCCAGTTCCCTTCCATCCCAGATGAGGAATTCCCTCACCCGTGCCTGCCCAGGGACAGGACACAGCAGGGTAACCTAATTTTTGACCATGTGAGCCAAGCCCTGGGGCCAGAAGGACGGGGAGGGAAATGAGGGGAGGAGTTACCGCTGCTTTTGCCTCGGCAGCTTTGGCCTTCTTCAACCTGGCTTTGCAGGCATCCAGATCCAGGCGTCGGTTCTGCAGGATCCTCCGCTCTTTCTGAGGGGACAGGAGATGGGTCAGAGCACATTGCTTACAAGCAGGGTTGAGGAGGGGACCTAGGAATCGAATCTATTTCTTTATCAAAACATGCCAGGGAGAAAGAACCCGTTGCTATGCTCATCTCTTTAGCAAGAGTTTTGGGGCTGGTTGCCAGGGATACAGGATAACCTCCTGGAAACAGGGCAGCCCGTGATGGGTGGTGCCCACAAGCTGCAGGAGTGGGGAAATGAGTTACTTTCCTCATGCACATCAGCTGGCAGCCCTTCCCTATCAGAGGGGGAACCTGAGCAGATCTAGGGTTGGTATTCCCTCATCCTTGCATTCTTTAAGGGGAGAGGTATGGAGTCATCCTTTGTCACAGGGAAAGAAAAGGGGTTCTCTTAGCACTGTTTCTCTCTCCCCCTGCCCTCCTTTTCTCCAGGGACGTGACAAGCTCCCCCTTCCCTGCTACCACACTTACAGAGATGGTTCTCCAGTCCCCTTCCAGGAAGTTGCGCAGCGGGGTCAGGAAGTTGATGGAGGCAGAGCGGATGAATTCCCGTTCTGCTGCACCCAAGCGCCTCTGAGTCTCTCCAACCTTTATCAAAGTCTTTCCTGCAACAACAGGAACCTTCAGCCCCAGGAGAAACCAATTAGCATAAGTTGCCTTCAGCCAGCTCACCCAGAGCTTCCAGACTCCCATGCTGGGGGCACAGGAACAGCTGTACCTGGCCTGGGCAAGGTGACCGTGCCTGTCCCACACCAGCTCCAGCCCCACCCACTGCTGTTGGCCTGAGGCATCTTTTTACTGCTCCCAGGGCAGCTCTGACCTTATCTATCTGCTGAGGCACTTATGCCACTGATGTATTTTACTGCTCTACCTGCTTGCGCAGAATGATCCTTCTTTGCCTCATAAAACAGAGGCACAGGAACAGAGCAGCAAATTAAAAAGCACCAGAGCAGAAAACATGAGTTGATTGGGCAGTGTTGGCTGTAGATGCAGTTACAGCTGCTCTGGCTGTAACAGGACTCACTATTGAACAACTATTGATTTGGAGAGCAGGAACAGAGCTCATGGCAGGGGCAAGGACAGCTGGAAGTGAAGGCTGTGTCTCTCTCTGCTGCTCAAAGAAACCCAAAATTCCCCCAGGAAGGGACAACTGTGAGGATTTAAGAGCAGAAATATGCTCTGTGTGGTCAGGAAGGAGCCTGCTGCAGACACCTCAATGCAAAACAGTATTAGGGGTATTCTCTTGGGAAGAGATGGATTCCCAGGACTTCTTCATCAGCCAGGTTCACTTACCATAAGGTGTCCCTGGCCCAAAGTCATTGGCTGCCTCTGTCATGTACTGGGCCAGCAGCTCCCCGTTGGTGACCCGGGAAGGCACCTTCCGGTCCAGCTTCTCGTACAGGAATTCTTCTACTCTGGCACCTGGAATGAGGAGGCCAGGGAGGGTGAAAGAGGGTCCCTGAGCTGGGATTGATGATAGCCCACCCCACGCAGTCCTCAGATGCACAGGACAGCAGGCACCAGTGCCAGGAGCAGGTGTCCCTGTCCCAGAGCACTGCCAGGCTCTGAGGTGCTGGGGGAAGAAGGACAGACCCTGCAAAGACACGTTTCTCCCAAGCCCCACAAACCCTGCCAGAGGCCATGTCTTTCAGCACTGAGCTGCAAGTGACATTTGTCCTTCCAGCCTTAGGAGAAGCTGCACTTACTCGGGTTTGGCTGTAGCAGAACTTCAGTCTGACGCAAGATCTTCTCTGTCCAGTTCTTTGTGCAGTCTGCCCTGGCCAGAAGGTTTTCAAAGTGGGCATCAAGTTCAGTCTTCTCAGCCTGGCCCAGCTTTTCTTCAGTAAACTGCAGGAAGAAGACAGTCATTAGGTCTGTTCTTCCAAAGCAAATTTAGAGTGTTGTAGAGCTAATAAGGGACAGTGAAGCTGCCTTTGTCTTGTGTAGTTACCTTAAAACAGAGCTAAAAACCCTTCAAGGTGTCATTCTTTGTTCCCAGGCATCTTTCAGGGGAAGAGGGCAAATATTTTGCCCAAGAGTAGAACAAGCATTGACCTAAAAATAGACTCCAGGTTTGAGAGGTGTTCCAGAATAAGTAACTTTTAATAAGGTCTAGTACAAAAATACTCCAGTTGTGAGGGATCTATTTAAATATGCACATGGCTTCCACTGCAGAGGAGCAACAGACATCCTTCACGTGAGGGAAGGTGCTAAATCCCTTCATCTCCTACTGACCAACTCTGTGTCCTGCAAACCCAAGGGGTCAGGAATGCCACTTCCACTCAAGTCAGGAGACTCAAACTCAGGATTTAGATAAAACCACTTCTAGCAAGTGACTGTTCTTCTGGGACACACTCTGAAGCAGGGAATTGAAATATAACACTGTCCAACTCTTATCAGCACTTGGATTCATACTGGCAATGGACAACCCCTCCCTCTGCAATTCCTTTTAAGTTTAAAATCAGCAGCAGGGAGAATTAGGCTGTGCAAGTCTCCAGTGTTTTCATACTGGGTAGTGACATCTGACCAGGTTTGTCGGTCTGGAGATGCAGCATCAGATGGCCTGGACACCCCCCATTGCTTCCTTACAGGATTTCTGAGAGAAGAGCCCATTCCCTCTCATCCCATCCCCATTTCCCAAGTGCTTCTTTCAGTGAAGTTGCCAACTTCAGTGTATTTTTAAGCACAATTTCCTGCTCTTGACAGAACAAGCATCTTGTTGGATCATGGTAAAAGACCCTTTGGTCAGCCGTGCCATTTGGGATCCTACAGAGGCTCCAGTTGTCCTTTAACCTTGCTAATGGTCTCTGGTGCCATTGCTGTGTTATCAGGACATGGTACTGTGCAATTCTGGCACAGTCAGATGCCAGAGAGTAAAGCCTGGCTGAAGCTCTTAGCTGAAATGCAGCTCCTGTCTGATCTACCACTGATACCTTCTCCTCTCTGCTTCCCCACACCAGAGCTCAGCTCTAGATGGGCCAAGATGTCCCTTCCACGGGCTCTTGCTCCGGTGTCTGCTGCCCTTCCTGAAAGGTTTCCTGGCCAGCTCTGTTCCTTTCCCATCCAGCACAAGGCTGGGAACAACGAGAGATAAGGAGAGCCCAGAGCAGGGGCAAACAGCCCTTGGAGTCCTGTTACCAGATGTCTGAGATATACAGGCCCTCCAGGTATGTTTACACAGCGACCTGTTTGGCACGATTTGAGCTCCAGCCACTGGAGTGCTTTGCCAGAGGCGGGTGGTGACAGCCTCAGCTGCAGGGACAGGACAGTCACACTTCCCCCGCAGCCCGGTGGGGACAGAGGACCAGGGGTCCCTTTGCTGGTCTCCCCCCCTGCACCAGCAGCCCCTGGTTACTGGCACATAATTTTAACTGGGTTTTGCCATGGTCCCCTGGCCACTGCTGGAGATGGGTAAAAGCAGATTCAAGGTGAGAGGGTGCTCGTGTTGTTTGATTTCTTTGGGGGTCACACATGGCTCTCGGCGGCTGAGGCTGCTCTCTGTCACTGCTGGGAGCCCAGGGCTGTTTTCAGACTCTGCCAGGCTGGGCTGAGTCACTGCCATGCAGCAAACTGGGACTTCCCAGGTATTTGGCACCAATTCTTGAGTCATCTGTTTAAGATCTTTCCTAAACACGCCAAGACTCTTTGATGCAAAGATAAGTCTCTCTCACCCCCCTTTCCCAGACAGCATTTTGAGACCTCATCTCACTTTCAAGTCCAGCTCTTTTTCCTGCAGTTTAGGCTTATCCTGCACCAGCATCTGCCCTGGAGCTGTCAAATCTAAACCCAATTTCTTATCAGCTGAATTGAGTCAGCTTCTTACAGCATTGCTGCAGTGCCAGATCACTGCTGAAGCCCTCCAGCATCTCCACAGTGCTACTGCCACTGTCCTGAACCACTCCAGCTCTGGGCTCCTTTGCTTTATTAACGAGTGACATCTTTGGCATCACTGTCCTCTGTGGCTGTTTTGTGTAACCCAGTGCAGGGGTCACAGCTCAGCACTCGCCAGGACTCAGAAACTCCATTCTTATCTCAAGTCAGGCTCTGAAGCTGTTTGTCTTGGAACAAGGCTGAAGGCAGCACCAGGATCACGGCAAGCCTGGGGGCTTTGCCAGAAGGGGAGGATGGGAAGGAATCTCAGTCCTAGCCAGTGGCTCCAAAGGGTCAGGCCAGAAAACAATCTCTTATTCAGGCTTCCTTTCGGGGTTGGAAAGCAGGGCACAGGGCAGGAAGGTCGGGGAGCGGGTGCAAGGCATGGGAGGCTGTGGCTCCACTGACACTTCATTCCCTCAGTGTCCCCCCGACCCCTGCCCAGGAGCTGGATGTGCTGAACCCAGCCCAGGCACAGCCTCGGACTGCAGGGGCTGCTCTGGGTGCTGTCCCTGCCCAGTGCTACCTCCTCCTCCTCCTCCCTGTGCACTGGGAGTCGCTGATCCAGCTCGATTTGGCCTCTAACGTGACTTTTCACACCTATCAGAGAACCCACCCGACTTCACAGCAGTAGTGGGGATGTGCCATGAAGTGCAGGGAGAGCAGGACCACCTCCTGCAGGAGCAGCCTGCCATGAGATCAGATGCAGCTTCTCCCGGAGGCACAGCCAGCACAGGAGATTACAGGTAAGTTACACTGATCTACCAGCTGGCTCTTTTTTTGTCTGGTGCAAGTGGAAATCTGAGATTTTAGGTGGTAACAGGTCTCAGCTGCTCATCCCTTTTTACCTGGCTGGCCAGTGAAAAGAAGGGTAGAAGAACAGCAGTTTATGAAATCTGGCTACTCAAACATTTCAGGCAGAACTCCCCTGTAAAGGAATTCTATTCCTGAGAATTTGTTTTCATAACACAGAAATTTGGTTGAAAAGATTTCACTGTAACACCAAGAGATGCAGAACAAATGAACTGATCACACCCTCAAGGCTCCTGACTGTAAAAAGACAGATTTTGAGTATTTTATATCTTGCTGTTCCCAGACTAGAAGCATTGCTGTCTTTTACAACAGATTGCCACAAATGGGAGTGATATTTGGTTTCATCAAGTTGATTTACAGGCTTGGTGCAGATCCCTGGGGAGAGAGGCAGGGCTGGCAGAGCACAGGCAGTTGCAGTGCTGAGAAAGAACCTCCAGCTCCTCCATCCTGCCGTGGCAGAACTGCTCCCGTTTGTTTTCCAGAACCTGAGGGCTGGGTCAACAGCCCTGAACCAACTCCCAGACCTGCACCCTGGGATCCTGAGCCAGGTCGCAGTGCTGAGAGGCTGCTCCCCTGCAGGGAACATCCTTGCAGCTGACCCAGAGGAGGTGCTTAATAATGCAGGGCAGCCTTTTGTCAGTGCCACTCTCACTCTCCAGGAAGAGCAGAGTCGTGCTGCATTCCAGGACATCAATAATTCAGCCAAAGGTTGGGTTTCCTCTGGGAGGCTTGGCTGGCCAGCAGGAATGAGAGATGCTTTATCAGGGCCCGGGTGGGCAAAAAAGGGTGACCCAGCAGGAGAGCAGCACTTGGGCCACAGACCCAAAAGGAGCATGGACATGCTGGACTGCAGCCAGGGCAGCTGCCCTAAGCATTCCCAGCTTGGGGAAAAGCCCCTTCCCCCAGAGAGTTGGCAGACACGTCTGGGATGTCAGGAGGGTCAGCAAATAGTGCTGAGCTGGAGGGGCCCCTCTGCACTACAGGTACAGATGAAACAGGCTGGGCCTGTGACTAAATGCCATCAGAATTAGGTTTTAGAAGAGTCCATTGTATTTCATTTGCTGAAAGCATCAGCATCTTCCTCTCCTTAAAAGTGAGTGGAATAAAATCCCAGTGTAACAAAAGCCCAGGCCTGTATGCTGGGATCTCTAACAGGGTGGCTGCAGCCCCCTTGCAGAGGATCTGGTGGCAGAGTTCAAGTCCTTGTACCACTTGCAGGGTCCCCATTTTATCCAGCTGGATGCTACTTATGACTTTCCACTTTAAATTACAAAGATCAAACCAGTGCCAGGAGATTTAAACCAGGAATAGTCTCCTGTACCTGCCAGTAGATTTAGGCTGTTGGGTTTTTCAAAGCTTCCAAATAGCTCAAAATGCCCAAAACAAGTAACATTTGCTCTTTTGATCAGAGGCACAACACAATCAGTTGAGCAAATCTGGCTCCCTCTTTGTACAGGGTTGCAGTAGGAAAGAAGCCACAGCCACTCAGCATCTGAAAACTACCTGATTTTCAGCAGCTCTAGACCAGATGGAGTCTGCTCCAAGTATTTGGTCACCAGGAGTCAGGAAAGCCAGGCTGGGAGCCAAGTGAAACTGTGCTAGAGGACAGAAGGAAGCCATTAACAGGGACAGCTTGGTTAACTCATGAGCAAGGCATTTAGGAGAGGAAAAAACCACTCTTGTGGTGGGTTAACCTTGGCTGGACATGAGGTGCCACCAAGTCTCTCTATCACTTCCCTCCTCAGCAGAACAGGGGGGTTGAAAATAAGATGGAAAAACCTCATAGATGAAGATAAAGGCAGTTTAATGAAGAAAAAGTTGTGTGTGGAAGCAAAGGAAACCAAAAGATTTTCTTCTCTCCTTCCCATCTGCAGGTGATGTGTGACCACTTCCCAGGAAGCTGGGCCTCAGCACATGTCATGGTTACTCCAAAAGACAAATGTGCTTTATAATAATGTCCCTCCTCCTCTCCCTTAGGTTTTATTGCTCAGCAATGTCCTTTGGTATGGAATATCCCTTTGGGCAGCTTGGGTCAGCTGTCCTGGCTGTGTCCCTACCAAGACCTTGTCCTTTCTTTGGGTCACCTTCTGCTCTCTGAACTTTTAAAATGTGAACACCAGTAAGGTCAGCAAGCAGAGGGTTTATTTTATCTACTAATGATAAAAGTCTATTTAATCACCAGCATTCAGGGAGCTGGGGGAGTCTGTCTGTCTACAGGAGCTTCAAGATACAGTAAGTCAGCCTCTAGCTGTTTTAGTAATGACATTTGTGGGGGAATAAGCACCCAAAAGCTGTATTCACACTTGGGCATTTTCACCCAGAGCCTGTTTACATCAGAACTGACAAAAGACAGACACCTACAATTATCTCCAGACCTCTCTGAAAGAGCCTGGTCTGCAGCCTATCTAGAACAGAGACATCCAATGTGTGGCCACACAGCTTCCACTGGCCAAGGTTTGGGATCAGACCCACTTACTGATAACTGGAAGGTGCATCTGATCAAAGAGAGAGGCCCTCCTTCAAGTGAGGATGAAGAGTGACCTGTTTGGAGTCTGTCTGCAGGTGCCACATCCCCTCAGAGAATACTGATCTGATGGCTGCAAGTGTCACTACAGGCCATGCTCAGGTGAGATGCTGAATCCTGTAGCTCTCTATCCTTGCAGCTCCCCAAACCTAGAAGTGTGTTCCCCACTCCCAGGGTAGCAGAGCTGTCCACTACGTTCCTACCCCACCTTTACTGTCTGCTCTGCTTTTCTGGAGGAGTCCTGTGACTGATGCCTGAGTGAGGAAGAGCCATGTAAAGGCAGCAGTGGGTTTGAGCTGTTTTGATTGGGGTTTTTTTTGTCATGAGGAGCCTAGTCCAAAATTCTCCTTCCAGCACCTACGCTGGGTTGTATTTGACAGGTTTCAAACCAGCTCCTGCCCTCAGCCAGCCCAGAGGTGTTGTGCTGACCATGCCCTGTCTCCTTTCCCCCTGGCTGAGCCCTAATTCCAGCTCAAGTGAGGCTCCTGTGTGTTGGTCAGACAGCTCTGCCAGACAGCAGGAGCTAATGCTGTCTGAGTGGAACAGCACATAATGGCCAGTCCATTTATCTCCCAGTTGCTGCAGTTCCAGTAAAACATCACCTTGTTAAATGCCTGGAGCTGGAGAAAGCATCTCCAAATGCTACAGAAAACAGCTTTTTCTAGACAGCTTATTCCCATCCTAGAAGATCTGCAGTGCTAAAGAGTGCTACAAACCCAGCCCTTACTGCCCACAGCAGACCTGAGCTGTCACTGGTGGCTCTCGGGGGAGACAGGGCAGGGCTCACCCACACCAGGACTCTGGGAGGACCCAAAAAGGCTGAATTCCCCCAGCAGTGACACCTCATGAGGTGGTTTTCAGCCTCAGAAATCTCTTTCCTTCCAGTTCCCCCTCCTTACACACCTGCTCACTGTCCACAAGTGCCAGTGCTCATTTGGTTTCAAGAAATTACTACTGTAATTAGGCATATGAATATGCATGTACGAGACAGTGGAGTAGGTGTAGCAGGCAGAAGCCACGATTTATAAACGCCTCCTTGCTCTGGAATCACTGTGCAGACACTGTTCTCAGGCCTGTCTCCTTCCTACGCCTTGGAGCTAAAAAACACTTATCAGAGACGTACAATAAGGCTTCTAAACACAAGATTTCTTTCCAGCATTTCTTCTGCATCCAAGGTCATTTGCATGAGAACGGCATCTTTAGGGCTTCCATCTGCTCCTTATTTTGCACCTGTAGTTAATATCTCTCTTTTTCATAACATATGACTCACTGGCACGGTTACAGGAGGTGATATCTGCTTACAGGAGACCAGTTCTCAATAGAGCCAGAATTACTCCACTGCACAGAAGGTCTGGAACGAGGCAGCTCTGCTCTGTTTGTTTACCAGCCCCCACACAATAGGTAGAGCAAGAAGCCCAGTCCCAGAGTCACCAGCTGGACTTCACTTTCCAGGCAGGATCCCAACCGGTTCTGACCTGCCTCTCTCCTCTCCTGGCCAAACAAGAGCAATATTCCAGTTATTACGCCCAAGAAATGAAAACACTCAGCAGCCCTGTCTCACCACCTGCTGCACTTCTGCTGCTCATATGTACCCAAATTTCTTCACAGCTCCAGGGGGAGCCACCTCATCCCCAAGAAGCTCCTGATCTCAGGTTGTGAATATCAGAATATTCTGAGTTGGAAGGACCCGCAAGGATCATTGAAGTACAACTGGCCCTGCACAGAAACAGCCCCAAGAATCCCCCTGTGCCTGAGAGCGCTGTCCAAACGCTTCTTGAGCTCCACAGGCCTCGGGACTGTGACCAGTGCCCCACCACCCTCCGGGGGAAGAACCTTTTCCTAATATTCAACCTCACCCCACCCCAGCTCAGCTCCAGGCATTTCCTCGCATGGTCCTGATGCCTCAGCAGCCCCGTGAGACCCGACCTCAGGATCGCTCTCAGCAGCTCCTTCCCATCCCTGAAACATCCCGGTGTTTTCCCAGGCCCCGGGAGCTCCTGCGACTCCCGACGGGCTGAAGCGCAGACCGGGCGCAAGGACAATTCCA
>VZRO01006862.1:492902-556212 GCA_013397915.1 Daphoenositta chrysoptera | reverse complement strand
TGGTAAAGAACTGTAATACCATAAACTGTTCTGTTATCCATTTAAAGGACATGGTGGGGGGAATTGAGAATACCCCATGTTTGGATGCTCAGTGCGATGGACTGTCTCCGACCAGACAGACTATTGCGGTGGCAGTTCAGAAAACCACGCGGAAGCAGAGAGGAGACCTCCTTCTTTTCTCTGGAGTTTGGAAAGACTTTTTAAGAACTCTAATATTGACCAGAAATTCCACCTTTGTTACACTCCTCTCTCTCTTCTGAGAAGCCTGTGAGGAGGCCTCATGCCCCGGAGTGATAGGGGCTGGGGGAGGGGTGGTGCTGGCAAAGAAAGGAATGTGGGTTTTTTTCCTTTTTACTTTCTTAGTGTTCCTTTTTTTAATCCTACCTAGTAACAATAAACTATCTTTATACTCTTTGAAGTTTTTGAGCCTGCTTTGTCATTTCTTCTAATTCATATCTCACAAAAACAAGTAAGTGAACTAAATCACGACTATAATTGGTGTTTCTGCTTGGTTATTGAATCTAACCCATTACAGCTGGGTACAGAGGTTTCCAAGGCTGGGCTGGTATTATGTAATCTGCTCCTGTGCCACCAAAAGGGGAAGCATGTCAAGTGTTAAGTGCAGAGGTTGGGCTGGATGGTGATGGCTGGGACAGGCACTGTAAAAACATGACCATGGCTCAATAGTTGACCAGTTGCCCATGCAGCTACCGAGGGGATGTTAAGAGAATTCCCTTAACCAATCTTGTTAAACAGACTTTGATTGTAAATGATGACTACTGCGTTTTACCTCCCTGAGGCCTTAATACGCTGAAGCAGGCAAGCTGTGCAGTTTTACAGGATGATATAGATTCATAAAAAATAAATTAATCATATATGATTTTTCATGCTGACAGATGCTAAGTTCTGATGAACAGTTTTGTGCATGATGTTTGTGCATGGATTTTCCAAGCTACTTTGGCCATAATTTTTTACTTCTCATCTCAATATGCAAAACAATGTATAGAAATACAATCTGTTGTCCTTAAAGTCAGAATAGTTTCTGCTAGTCATATACTTAGAAAGAAGCATTATTCAGAGTATGACACTAAGACTGGAGGATAGTTTAATTAATGTTATGTTTGTATCCTCAGATAGGACCAAGTTTTAAAAAGTTTGAAGATATCTTGACAAAATTTTCAAAATCACCCTCAACTGCTATGGAAAACCTATTTTTATCAGTCTGTATGTTTAGGTTCCTAATTACATCTGAAAACTTATATTTATCTTTTCTTTGATGTATTTCTTCTGCATCTTGCCCCTTTTGGAACTGAAACATTTATGTTCAGAAAAGTCTAGAAATGGGTGAGATCAAGGTGGAACGTGGTTTGTTGTATTTGGACTGTGGCTGCTAGAGGCTTTTCAGCCATCTGTATTAGGCACTTATCATGCACTACATTTTTTGTGTTGTGCCACTATTAACCAGCACAAGAGCAGTTGTGCATGGCTGACACCATAAAGTCAACAGAAAATCTCCCAATTCTGAGATCATTCAGCTGACGTTTGCTTTACACAATGCACATGGGGAAAAATTAACACTAACTTTGCATATAAAAGGATAGGTTCTGAGATTATATTAAAATAAGATATGAGAGCCTACATTTTTCACAGACAGCTCAGGTCTTAGTACTGGTTAAGTCTTAGAAATTTTCAATATCTTTTATATTTCCTATATGGAATAAAATAGATCTCATTATTGTTTTACTTAGTAAATTCATGGTGTGATCACATCTTGTATACTTTACAGAGTTACTGTTCTCAGCTCAAAATAAATATATATAAAAGCCTGGAGAGAGAAGTAAATAAGGATGACAAGCGCTGTCAAGTCCATGGAATGGCACCTGCATGATGGAAAATTAAGTAGAACTTCCCAAGCCAAAAAGCCACATTTTTCAATTGAAACAAGTAAATATATCAGCTAGGGATATAGGATACACTGCTATGATGAGAATGTTTGGAAGACTGACAAATCAAAATTGCTATCACAAGCTTTCTATCAGATTTCAAGAGCATACTGAGAGACATTCAGCAGAAATCTGACTAGGTTCCAAAATTTTCTTTATTCATACAGCAGAGAAAGACTTATAAAACTATGAAAAATGCCCAAGGCTTGATAATGTAAAGAAATGTTGGTTTTTTGTTTTTATTTCAGTTTTTTCTTTTTTATTTATGTGAATTTGTGATAGATGAATATGAGGTTACAGACAGCAATAATCAACTGCACAAATGTAAAATTGGATATAACTTCCTGGGTAATTTTTTGACAGACAGAGGTCTGATTACATGTCAACCATGATTTCTTTCTGAGGAAAAGATGACCAAAATAATTCTGAGATGCATAAATAAAATTATAACTGGTAAAATTGGTAAAATGTTAAATAATACAGCCGTTTAACCCTTGTAAATTCTCAGTTGGAAAATTATCATCAGTCTACATTCATCACAAAGTAAAGCAGTTGCAGAAGTAGAGAGCAAAAAAATGAAATCAACTGCAGCTAAAAGAAACAGGATTGTAAGGAAAGGTTGTAGAAATTGCTGTGAAGGTGACTGGGGTAAGGAACAATTTAAAATTAAAAAAGGAAAAAAATTAGGAAATAAACCAGACAGCCTCTTTGGTGAGGGGAAAATTGAGTTTGTCCAGTATCAACTGTGTTCAGACCAGTTTTGGGAACAACCTTTCATTCATGGTCCCATCATTTATATCAATAGCAGTGACTAGCTCGTGTTTGCTTGCACAGGATGATGCTGAGAAGCCAGAGGCTCTTTATTTTCCAGGCTGGCAGTTTTTTGGATCTGCTGTGATCTGGTTTACTGTAAGTCCATAGTACAGAGACTGTCCTGCCAAGCATGATCAATGATCTCCTGTGCGTTATCAATTGTGGTCACTATTCTCTCTTTATCATAGTTGATCTGTCATCATTTGGGAATTATACAGCCCACAAGGTCTGCTGTCATAGCAGGTTTTTGGTAATTCCACATAGCAGGTACCAGTGCCCTGTTATGATGATCTAGCTCCATTCCATGTTGTTAGGATAGGGATATGTTGGCTGCCTCGCTGTAAATCTCTTCATAATTTCTACTTCTGACATCTGTTTATTTTCATGTTAGGATTATGCATGCCCTGGAGAATGCTAAAATATTAAAGAGAAGGTGGAATAGTTTTCATTAATTCCAAGTCCAGATTTTCTGCTTCTGCAAGATAATACTAATAATTTGCTGTGTCTGCTCTTCTAGTGTCCATACTAGAGTTCTAGATGACCGTTGTAATACTGGCTTCTTTTACAGGCAGTATTTTCTGTGTTACATAGACCATTGCTTTGCCACTTCTTCCCTACCCAAACTTTAGACAAATAGCTTTGGGTGACTAGGATACTTTAAGTTATGATTGGGATATGCAAACTTTTACCAGACTGGAATCTCTCAGAGGCTAGACATAGTTTTCAGGTGACCTGCAGAGTCATTTTAATAAGTTTTTTATAAGAAAGTGTTTGCTCTCTGAATTGTACCAAAAGCAAGAGTGGAACAATGAAATAGCGTGGCCAAGTAATTTCCATTCTTTACCTCCTTCGTAGCTTTCATGTATTTTAGACAGGATTGCAGTTACAATAATGGCAGCAGCCTGCTATTGGAAAGCTGAAGAATATTCTTTTTTATGTGAGGTACAGGGCACTCTGTGAAGCTGATGCTCAATACACTGCAGTAGAGACATAATTCCATACCTGGATTATGGCTGTTATCTTCAAGTAGGTGGGAGGTAGAGACCTAACTATTTCTGAGCCTATAGACTTCAGTACTTTGGAAGACTGTCCAAGTATTTTTGTAATTTATTTCCCCTTGAAATTGCTAACGCTCCATTCAGAATTCCATATCCACTGATCCTCAGGAATGAACTGACCCAGCTGCAGAATATATGTGCACAGGGCTGGAGCCTGTTGTGTCCAAACAAAGGATCACTAGCAGGAAAATGAGGGCTCTGTCTTACCTGTCAGGAACATTTCAACTAAAACAAGCAGCCTTATTTGAGGCAGCATGGGGAATTGAATTGAATTGCTCCTCCTACTGGGTCGTTTGTGTTGATGATTAGGACATGGCTTTGCTAAGAGAACTTGTTTGTGGAACAGAGTTTGTTATTGAATAGGAAAGCACCTGTGCCTCATCTACCTTTGGCAATTTTCAACAAAAACATTATTTAGGTGGCTGCTCTCAGGAGCTCCTTAATGACCACAATGTTACTTCTGCTGTGTCTATTACTGAGTGGGACATTCACCTTTATAATATGACAATATTCTTTAAGCTTTTCCAAACGTTTTTAGATTACACTTACGATTTCCTGATAATTTGTTGGTTTATTCCTCAAAATTTAATATTAAAGGAACTATTAGAAAACATATCCTAGGAGCTGTGCAAACCCCTCAGCAGGCTCAGTCTGAGTGGAGCAAGAGAGTCCCTTCCTGCACTCGCACTCTACTGTGATGGGCCCTGTGGTGGGTGTGATGCACAGCACTACACAAGTGTTCCAGAGAGGGATTCTGCAACTCACTGTAAACTCACATTTCCTAGATGACAAAACAGAGATGGCTGTCTCATTGCACTAAACTTTCTTAGTATATCATGGCAGAAGTGAAAAAAAAACCCCAAAATCCTGGGTCCTGGTTTACTTTTGGATAAACTTATTTCCAAGGCACAATTGAAAAAAAAATAAAAGGTAATAGATGAATTTGGTAACAATTGGAGCAACAGGATTGCTGGTTGCTGTGGGTTGTTATTCCAGCAAATCAGTCCTGGCTGTGGTGGAAAGTTAAATCACCTTAGGATAAGTCTGGGAGGACTGGGACTTCTGGCTGTATAATGCTTTAGCCGAATTGCACTGAAAACTCACATTTACTTTGCACTTGCATGTAGCTGGAAAGTTACGTGGGTAGACAGAACTGTAGACATCTCATCTGCAACCACAGACATCTCAGTTATCATGAGAGCTGAGGTTACTAAATAATGAGTTACAATGCTGTTGTAGGAAGCTCTCACACAGTGCTCAGTGAACCAATTTTGAATATTAATAATCCTACTTGCAGCTCTTATGAAAAAAACGTTGTAAAAGAGGGAGATGAAAGGAGGAAAACAGATTTTTTTCAGTATATGTAGTACTGAACACCATGGAAAGACACACTATTAAAAAAATGACCAAAGTTGGCCTCTATCTTGGTTTCAGCATGTCAGACCCTTAAATCTATATTTAGGCAGCCTGCAAATTGTTGCTTTTCCTTCCGAACTGCTGAATACCCAGCAATTTCCATTAACTTCCCCTAGAGCTGTGCAAAGTCACCAGGGCCCCATCAGCCCCTCACATAATGCAAGCTCAGGTCTCTCATCAGCAATCAAATTTGGTGTGGAGCTGTAATTTTTCAGTCAAGGCAGAATCAGGTAACACCAATAACGTTCACTCTTTTATTCATCTGTAGTTGCTTACATACATTTCATTTCCATTTTCCTCCCTTAACATGCTGGACTGGTGCAACTAAGTCTTACTCAAAAATATGCCAAAACACACCAGAGAAAAATAAAGCAAGACATGTAAATATGTTAGAAAAAAATAAGTAAGGAAAACTGAGAGGGAGAATAAATCTTATTTCAATGAAATCAGAGTATGAAAGGATTTTTCACTGAGAGTCTAAAAGAGATGAGCTGAGATAGCCGGCCGAGTATGTGGGCAAGATAGTGCTTATTGTGATAAATGTTGTTTATGTGCACTCCAGCAGGAAGTAAACTGAGATTGCTTTTTCTTCACTTAAGTCCTAGGAGCGAAGCACTTGAACAGTTGCTGATCCTAAAGTATTGAGATTAATAGGGTTAATTTTTGCCTCTAAGAAGAAGACAAACACCTCTTCACCCTGATGTTCATGAAGCCACTAAGGAAGGAATAGAGATACAGAACCCATGTAAGGATTGAAATAATGAGCTCTTCAGCAGTAACTGACAGTGAACTATTATATCTTATATTAACACCAATAGTAGATTTTATATGATTCTAAAGTAATGTGTACATATTATAAATGATGTACACAAATATTCATAAATTTATTAACAGTTTAACCAGATATCTTAAAATTAACAGGTATTTGTTTTTTTTCTATATACACTAGAAGATTGAGGAACCTAATTTATTATTTCAAAGGTATTTTTTTTAGGTGGTAATCTTTAGTTTTCCAATGAAACATATTAAAATGGCATTGAATTTCAGTTCTTAATAAGAAGAAATACATATTTCTTAAAGTGGTGTTAACATAATCTCAACTTAGACCTTCTTATGGAATCTGTCTTTTTTCACTTTTGATTCCTTTATGTTTCCTTCCTGGTTTTGCAGTGCCTTGAGAAAGTCATTATGACTAAACTGCTGTAGTATCTCATATTTGCACTTCCAAGGGGCTGTTTGATCTTAGCTATATAGTGCAGATGTATCTCCATTTAAAATAAACTGCAACTGGCTGCATGACTGCTCTACATAAATCTATGTGCATTTAGATTTCTGATAAAAGTGTCCAATAAACTTTTGGCTCCATCATAAAAATGAGCTGGGGTGCCAGTCTTTTCAATTATCTTCTTTTGAGGCCAATATTAACAAAATGAGGTTTTCAGGTCTTATTTTAACAACTGAAATCCATTTCTGTGTGTCTCTGCAGATATCTGGGCCCTTCTGTCCCTGATTTGATGTAACAGTACTATTAGACAATAGCAAGATGTTTTATGTAAGGAACATGACTGAACTTTATTTCTAGTGGTTATAAAGAATCGTTTAGTACTTGCTAGTGAACTGCAAATGCTGTTGTTTCCTGTGCATTTTTTAAATTGATGTTTGCCTGTACATTTCTCACCTGAAGGTGCAAAAGGGCAGTTGAAGAAAAAAAAAAATCAGAAATCAAATCAAACCAAACGTATTTTTCAAAATTGAAAAGCAAATGTATAGAGTCTCTTTGAAAAGAATGTATTTCAGATGTTTCTGGTGCCAAAACAGAATTTAAGCAAATGTGTCAGTCACTACCACAGACACATTGGAACACTGTTCAGCAGGAAGGTTATGACTATCACTTGATTCCTTGGTTTAGGTTCACATTGCTTTTGCTTTAGCCTGAGATGTTATTGATTTTTAAGGACTTTTTACCTTCTTGTGGTTGTACACACTGAATTATATGAAAAAATAATAGTTTTCCTGCCAGTACCGTGCTACTGGGAACTCAGTTCCTGGTAAAATGTGCAATAAATTTGCCTTCCAGTGTAGTCTGGAAAACTGTCACAGAAGACAAAAAGGTAGGCTTCAGTGCCTTGCAACACCCAAACATTCAGTAATCCAGTCTGTCCTAGAAAATACAGTTGAATGTTTGAAATGCTCTATGTATTCTCTAGAACAGCTTTTTACAGGTTGCTAGTAGAAATCAAAGTCTATAACATAAGATAGTTAAAAGAAAAAAAGACGAGGATGGACTGGAATTGAATCTGAATTTATAATGGAAGTGAACGTTTCTCACACTGGGCTTACTGTCCTACTGCTGCTTGCTTGCTTTCTTTTTGTTCAGGCTGTTATTATATTGATCATTATGATACTCTGAGGTTTCTATTTGGTTTTTTTTTCTTCTTTTTTCCAAAACCTTCTAAAGAAACTCACATACATATTGCTTTATTTACATAGGTTAAGCCTGCCTGGAGCTCTTGAATTTCCTTTTGGAAAGCATAATCCACTTGTAGTCATTTTAGAAATTATAATTGTTAAAATAGTAATATTTAAATTAATAATGTAATAATAATTTAATAGTTTAATTAGTAATTCAAATTTGAATCTCTAAAATGTTTGTGGATGATGCCCATATGGCATTAGGAAGGCTAATTAATTAGTTATTCTGATAACCTGAAGGTGGCTCAGTAAATTTCTTGCTAATGCATTTTCTAAAAGCTACCATGTTTATACATTTCAGTGAGTTGTTATAAAATTACTTGTTCCCCTGACATACCCTTGTGAGAAGTGGTAGCTCACTGATCTTATCAAGAGGGAAAGGTTAAATTAATGGCTGATTCAGTCAGTCTTTCACCCTTCATTAGCACTGAATTAATTTATTAAAGAAATGAAAGATCATCTTGAGTGGTTTAATGTGTAAATTTCATTTTAAACATGCATAGGGCCTCATCTATTTACAGAAGAATTGATTAATGGTGAAGTTTAAGAAATACATACCCTTCACGAATGGCTGATCACGCTAAATTGCAAGACCTTCCCTCTCACCCCGCTCTGTGGCAAAAGCTAAAAAAATGCACAGGCTGGTAAACTTGGTTTTAACAAGGAGGAACTTTATTTAGAGTAAACATTTGCAGCGTTAGTAATGTGTAAATAGGCTTTGGTAATTATAATGAAATCATAACATTTCAGTGTTTCAGAAGGTGGCAGTGATAAGCCTAGAATATATTACTATGGTTTTACTTGCAAAGACTGGAGAATAAGAGCTCTCAGCTGCTTCCATAATAAATGTGGAAAGAGTTTTTTCCATATATAATTTTTTTTTTAAGTCTACTCATATAGTTGAATAAATATATGCAATCTTGTACTGTGGTCTTATAAATGGGATAAGGTCAAACAGTAGGGAAGAGGTCTTGAAGGTTTTTCTTAGGTTTCCTTAAATGATACTGGTGACTCACTAGGTCATCCTTCTTTTGAATTAGTTTTGAACCAATGTTTCATAAAGTACTAGTGGGAAGTTAGTGTGGGAAGTGCTCTTTCAGATCAGACCATATGTGCCCATGAAAGTTTCCCCCGTTCTCTCTTCAAGAGTAAGACTCGGAGGTTTGGATTTTGTTTTGCCTTGGTTCACTTCATTCCGCCTACTGCATCTAAAAACGAATCCCGTAATTTTAATTATGGTAGCCATTCCTTTTTTTGAAAAAATGAACAAACCCCAAGTCTTGATTAGTGGTTTTTTTCATGTGATGTCTATTGAATTGTATCCTTAATAGGTTTGAGGTGCTGTAAAATGAAACTGGAATCCATAATTCAGTTTAAAAACTATATTTATTTAAGAACTGTAAATGTTGATGTCTTTTATTATTATTCTTAAATATATGTAGGCATTACAATAGCCTTTATTATGTTGGGCTATGTAAAGGTATTTTTGTTAGGGTTTTTTACAGTACAGTTTTTTTGCTTTTATTGCATGGGGATTTTTTGCTAGAAAGATGTTTCTATGTGTATAATTTATAATTTAGTGTCTGAAAGACAACACAAAGAACATGTTGATTATTCAAATTTTTTTTTTTTTTTATTGGCTCAAATATGCATATATCATTCCCCTATGCCATCTGAATTCACGAAACCACTGTGTGCAATGGGGCACTTACCTGGTAAAAATTCAGCTGCTCTGCATAGCAGTTTGTTCTTTTCAACACCATCTGGCAGCTGCAAGCTGGTTATATCTGCAGATAACCTCCCTGTTACTTCACTAACACCATCCAGTGTCTCATGGCTGAAATATTTTTGGTGGTCAATTTATCGGCAGCACAAAGAATGCATGCAATTTCATTAAGAATGTTCCTGCTAAAATTATTCTGAGATACTTAATTTAATAGCACAATCATGGAAGTGACCAAATGTATCAGCCTTCTTACTGAAATAATTCATGTAATTGTTTTGATTAAATAAAAGGTGCTAAAAAGATGAGTCCTTTGGTATGATTTCTACAATCTAAATATAGACACTCTGAAAGCAAGCAGTGAGATTTTGGAAAAATACTTGGAAGGAGCAATGAAACATTCAGAAAACCTGAAAATTTTAGGTATATTTTAGGATCAGATGTTGGTTTTATGCTTCTCCATCTGCTTTCATATTAGAGAAGCTGAAATGAGACATGGAGGAAAAAGATTGTTTAAACATTTATTGATATTTTCAATGAGTATGTTCAAATCTATTTGTATACTAATTTCTGTGACCATTTGTGTACAAAAAAAAAAAAAAACCCAACATAGATAATTTCCTATATAAAGGGGAGGAATATTATCAAGATCTTCTTCACTTCAGGTCCAATGCACAGACCTGTTCACTTAATCCAGCAGGGGAGATGGGACTTGGAGGAAATTGAGAATATTGTGACAGGGAGTGAAGGGCACATGGGAAAGTATTTGGTGTATAGTGGAGGGAGAAATTAAACTCTCTCACAGGAAGTTAGGTTGCTTATACATGACCTGTAGCAGCCACTGAGCCAAAGCCCTGTGTCTGTGGGTCCCAGTCTGGTTTGCAGGCTCAGCTCTCCAGCTCTGAGCAGTCACTGGCCGGGCTGTCCACACCTGGGTGTGGTAGCACAAGCATAAATTTGTTTGCAAAGGAGAAAGGTGCTCAGTACTCATACACTGTGATTATACAAAGCCTTGAAGAAGGCTTTTCCTCTGTTAACGTGTGTCAGCATGGCAGGAGCCTTTCAGCAGCAGGGAGAGCTAAGCTGACAAATATCCCTGTAAACTAGCTTTGCACTTCCTGCTCAAGTTCAATATAAAATCAGAACTTCAGTGAACCGATTTCACTTTCATTCAGAACCTGGTGTTTCAGCACACCGCTCTGTGAGGCACAATGTCCTCTCTGTGGCTGCCAAGGGACCGAGCCATAGACTCATTAATCACAGCACCCAGCATCTCTAGATTTGTATGGAATCCTATGGAATCCCACCAGACAACATGCCGTGGACAAAAATCGTGGGTTTTGGTGATGACCACAAACTTCTTGAGAGCAATTTGAAGAATTTGGATCACTGTCTGGAACCTTACCTAGGCATTTTCTTTCATTCTCTATTTAACCTATAAAGAAGAAAGTAATTATGTGATAATGTGGTTCTTTTAGGAATATCTTCATCACTGTGATTTAAATTGATTTCACTATCAGATCACTGAAACTTTTGTGTAGTTCCCTAGCTACTGTTATGTATTAAGAGTCCTCTGATGATGAAAATAATTTGTGAAGTTTTTCACAAATGTAGTGCATTGTTCAGCAAAGAATAAAGGAAGTAAATAGAAGTAGTGAGTCTGGACATGTTACAGCTTTGAATTGTATACTATTCTTTGTTAATGTGCATTTTTATGCAACCTTAATTGTAATGAAATGTTTAGAACAAATATTTAATCAGTATTCAATGATTAAATAGGCGAATTTAATTTTGCTCTCGTTATTTTATCCTAGGTAATCAATGCAGATGTGATTTAATGACAAAGTCTAATTGACTACTTTCATTTTGCGAAAAGAAAATTAAAAGGAGAAAATACACTTTTTAAATTAGAAATAATGATGGAGTCACAGGAAAATTCCTGGGGATTAATGACTATCTGAGAAAGCTGAAGGCTCAAGGTTTAGCTGTGGGCTGTTAACCTCCAGTGGTCATTAATTCTTCAAGTAATGCTCCATGCCCTGATCATTATTACAACTGAGCAGGGATGGAGTAGCAAGTTTCAGCAATTAAACCATCACCAATATATTTAAATGCATATTTTTCTCTCCCACTTGGACATTCTGACACGAAGCATAGAATCAATCAAACTATTGATGGTATTCAGTCAAACCCTTGGTGTTTTTCTTAATTTGCCTGATCTGTCATTGAGGACATGCCACACTGTGTGCCGGCATTTGTTGAGCCACACACTGCTGTCCCGGTAGCTGTGCTGAACACACACTAAACATACAGCTGGATGTATATGCCCCCAGGGAGCCTCAAAGCTTACATGGATTCTTGTTCTCTCACTCTTCTCAATAATGATGCAGATGCCACCGACTTGACTGGCATCAAAATTATAGTGTAGGTAGCACCCCCTTATCTTCACCATTCTACATGCTAATTTCCCCATCTTTCTGCAATAAAATTGTAGCTAAACCTTATTTGCCTCGTTTCTTTGAGGCTGTTGCATGGCCCCGTTAGTCAAAGGAAAAGCAAGACACAATGCCCTACAAGCCAGAACTTGCTGCTTGTAACAGTTTAAGAGCTTGTACCAACACATCACTGAACTGGTATGGGTTTTTTTTCATGCAGAGAGTTCTGTTATCTGCAGCAGGACCTTTACTCATTTCTGTAAAGAGTCAAAAGATCTCATGCTATTGCTTTCAGTTTGAGATCTACATAATTACCTGATAACACCACGTTAGGCTGCATTTGCCTCTGTCAAAGCATTGCATTTATACACATTATGTACTACTTGGCACACACACACTGAGTCTGCAAATACCCCCAGGTCTCGCCAAAACATGCAGGTTTTTCTAAAGGCACTCACTAAGTGGTTCAGAAACAACAGTTGAAATGCTTCAAAATTCCACTGCTAAAACATTTCAGCCTATGAGTCAAGGGCAGATTAACAGACAAAAGCAGCTAATCCAAAAATCAGTAGTTTATGCCTGAATGGAGCAAACAGACTAATGAAGCATACAGAGCTGGATAGGTCACAAAGAGACGTTAATAACACGTCTGCAAAGAGGTGAGTGAGCCAGTCACAGCAAGCCACTTTCTAGAGTGACTTCAGGTGAGAGAAGGACCGAAGATTACTACAAACACTCCCTAATTAGCAAAGTCATTATCACAGAGTCATTGTGAGCATGGGTAGCCCATACAGGACAGGTAGCACGCCCAAGTGTTTTGGTGTCATCTGCTGGTTTGAAGTGCAGCCTGTATGAGAATGTATGGCCTGCAGGGTAGGCATGTGAATCTTAAAATGTGTTGTCTCTGTTTCACATAACTTTGAGATTTAACTTATTAGTTCCATTTACATTAATGCAAATGTGGGTAAAATTATAAATTATTCTCAAATTAATGTAAGACAATAAAAACTCTAGGGCAGCTTTGATTATTTAAGTTGATTATAACATTTAAATCTTGACAGGATAATGCATTCACCAATTATTCCACCGAATAATACATCTTTTATTGCAGTTCTCTACTTGTCAAGATAAATCTCTCCATTTTGCAACAGTCTCTACTGAAAATTGAATTTGTGGTTGTATTCTCCCATAGCAGCAGCATGAAGGAATAAATTGTATGCTTGCACATTATGCCAGTCCATCAGCATGTTGGTAAACCACTTCATACGCAACATAAACATTAATGGCAGCAAAGTTAGAATTATGGCTGCTACTATCCCCTCTGCCTACATCATCCATCTCTTCTCTGTGTCAGTCATAATATTAGGGAGTTAGAATTTCTATTTTTAAATTTCTTCCTGAAATGGTGTTTTATAGAGTTTTTTCTCCTTCTGATATAGTCCAGCATAGCCATTAGTGGGAAAAATAACAGCTGCACTTTAATGATTCCTGTAGAGATCCTGGCTTATTGGACTTGGGGAGAAGGGGAAGAATTCCCTGTGTTTGAATCTATGACAAAAGAAGTGCGGTTTAAAATGACAAATAAGCTTAAACCTACTTCTGATCCATCTATTTCACAGCTATTTTCACACATTTTTCTCTCATACCCTCATTTGATCTTGTTCATATGGGCAGCATAGCACAGTATGAGCAGCAGATCTGAGAATAAATGACAGGATATGCAATACCTCATTGCTGCATTGGAGTTCAAGTAAAGTAGTGCTCTTACATATCTGTTGCCTAAAAATGCATGGAAAAATGCCAAAAATTAGTTTACTCAAAGCATATAAAAGCAAGCAATACAGCCTACAAAGATTTGATTAAATAATGTCCTACAAATAAGGGAAGTAACTTAAGCAAGGGATAGTGAGTAACTTTGAGTGGCCTCTCACACCTAGCACACTGACAAGTCACTGGTATTTTCTATGCATGAGTTTTGTTTCTAGAATAATTGTTATTGACTGTCTTAAATTAATTAACTAAGTTGAGCAGAGATCACTTGCTAATAAGGGATGCAAATTCTCTGCTTTTTATTTATTTTATCATTCTCTTGCAGAATAAGGATCAAGATATGGAAAGGAGAACGCAAAGGAATCCAAGTGCTCTGAGCTCTTAACAGTGTTTCCAGATGCAGCTGGGAGATATATATTCGCTTCAACTTGTTTTGACTCAACAAAAAAGTGAGTTGCATAGCCAATGAATATACTTGTGTGCTAGAATCATCTGTTAACACTTGTGAACGCCAACCAGTAAGATTAGAATCTGACTTTAAGCTATTGTTTATTATTAAGACTGAAGAGATGTGTTTTCCTGCTCAGATAATGGACCCAAGCAGGAATGATTACCAAGTCCTGTGGGAGACGTTATCTAAACTCAGTTTACACCCTTCCATAGATAGGTAGAGTGTAAGGCTGCAGCTTCATGACTCCTTATCTCTTAAGGGGCTTCAAGGAACAACACATGAGCTTGGCTTTCTCTGTTTCACCTACTGGGAATGGAAGAACTGACATTATGTTTGGATTTTCTAAATGCAGAAAGTAGTTCCAACAGTAGTTTTTCCTTCTCTGAGGCAGCTCTGCCTCCTCTGTTCCCTTCTCTAATCTGTACTAGGATACTTCTGTGCTCTATGCAAATGAATTCCTTTAGATTTGGGAGTTATAAGTAAAACTGAATTCTGTATCATGATATAAGGCTACAGTCAATGTAATTGCCCATATTTTGCTACCGTTGTGTTTCATCGTTGTGGAGCTTATAAATGAACAGAAATCTTCACTAGAAAATTAAAGTGATCTAAAGGATATTTTAAATGATTAATTTTTAGGCCCTTAAAAGACGATGATATAGAGCAGATTATTTTTGGGAATTTGTTATATAGTGAAATTCTGGAGTCTGACCATTCACGTTAACTAACGTCCTTCCTGTAAGAGACTATTTCAAACCATAGGAAAAGATATAGAACACATTCCTCCTTCTCCTCTTCCTTTATCTGTCAACTTTATCTTCATAAAAATATGGATAAAAATTCTTATCTTCATTATTTTTCTCCATTAATCTGCTGTCACTTGAAAAAAATATTTTTCCCCTAGACAGTTTCTATGGTGTTATTGTGCTTTTCTGGTATAGAGGAGTATACAAAACTTTCAACTTTCAACTTCTCATCCAGATAGTTGTTTGGAAAATACTGTGATACCTTATTCAGAGAAACAAGATTATTTTCTTTTTTACTTCTTTAATCTCTACAGTATAGCAGTATTTTTTTTTTTTTTCTGACCACTGCTCTCTTACCAAGAAATCATGGTTGTTTAAAATAATATGCCATTTAGTTAGGGTTTTTTTAATGTGTGATTTCTTAGCAAACAATCCTTTTCTTCTGACACTATGTGTGGAATGTGCTTTATATTGTGTGTTTCAACCAGCAGTTTAAACATGCCTCTTGACTGCTAAAACATGAATGGCAGTCTCACTAGCCCATCTGTTTAAAGTATTTTTGAAGTGCTATAGCACAAGCCATAATATTTATGAAATTTCATATTCGTTTGGATAGTGACAACATTTTTAACTTTAACTCTTCTTATTTTGTTTCTAGTATTATTGCCATAAAGAAAAAATAATTAAGAAAGGAAAACATATGGGAGCCTAATTCTGCAGACAAGGGCAGAGCTTTGCACTGAATAAGGAAACATTTGTGGGTTTCTTCCTTTTATGTTTTCCTGCAGAAAATAACATACGCCCCAAAAAGTTTTGGAGCAATTTTCACACCTTTGAAAGCACAAAGCCTAAGTCTGCCTGGCTGTGTTGTCAGAGTAAACCAAGCAAACCAGTGTAGCTGCAGCAGCATACACAGAATGGAACCAATGTGAGAGCCTGGAGCTGGCCTTGCTGGTAGAGGTCATGCCCTTCAAATTCATCTCTTGGCTGTGCCAGATAAGATTGTTAAAAATCAAACAAACCAGCATAACGAATATTTTACTGAGACGAATATTCATAATGTAAAACCAGTTTATTCTAGCTCTCACACCATGAACGTAAGCATCAAGCAACCAAACCTGTCCTTAAATAAATCAAGATGAATATGATTAAAAGTACAGTAATCAGTAGGTTATTTAGCTCTCAATAATTTTCCTTTTTCTATCATCCTATTCTCTCTAATATGCCTTCAGGTTCTCAGCAAAACTTATTTTTAACTTCTAAGCATGTTTTCTCCAGCTTGCGTCACACACTACAGTTTATGCATACATGAATGCAGCAATTAATGTGGGCTGTTTGTACATTTATCAGATTATACCTACCCCATTAGTCTCCCTAATGGCTAAGCAGTGGTTCATTTTCTGTCTGCTATGCTGACCTCTCTTGTTAGGAGATCCACAGTGGGAAATATTCTCCTGTTCTCAATATTATAATTCATAGCCTTCAAGTTGACATGATGGCATTATTCATAAGAGTCAAGTTATTTATTTTCAGATGTAATTTTGGCATATACCATCCCTGGAGGTATTTAAAAGACTTGTAGGTCTTAGGGACATGGTTTAGTGGTGGACTATGAAGTTTTGGACTCAATGATCTTAGAAGTCTTTTCCAACTTAAATGATTTTGTGATTCTAAGGAGCAATCTGAGGTCTAATAAGATGGGAACACAAAATTCCTGTTGTCCAGCAGCAGGAGGAGTGTGCAAGTATAACAAAAGTTGTTGGTTTTGAACATTCACATACAGGGAATTAGTGCCTAATTCATTCAAGCTTCATTTGTGTTTTGTACCTGCAGATAAATTAAAGGCAAGATAAGAACATAGCTCTGAAACCAAAAGTATTTTCAGGATTTTTAAATTCAGCATGCTAAAATGAAAATTATTTTACTTTAAATCAATATAAAGTTATCTAAATATGTTCTAGGAATTATGAAATTTATATATGAAGATGACTTCCAATTTGGCTTAAGTCCAATCAAATGACCACTCAGCACAAAACACTATTAGAGACAGTAATACAATCAATTTCTGTCATTACTGTGCATCTTTTCCTTTGTAGCTTGCTAGTTCTTAGCATGATGGAATGATTTTCCTTGCAGTTTAAACAGATCGAATAATTTTTAGATACATTTCAGCTGCTTGTATGCCAAATTAGAAGTATGATTGTGAAACAAATGCTGTAAGCTCTGTGATTCTCTTCTGTCTTAGAACTATGAGGTAAAATACACTCAGTGGACAAAAAGCAGTTTTTCTGTGCAGTGAATAGACAACAGGTTTTACAGTTATAATACTCCTTTTGTTTTTCTAGTTTAATGTTATCATTTAGCCATATGCTGTGTTTCATTTGTCTGTTTTAATTCTCTGTGTATTAGTCCTGAAGACCAGATGATTGGTATATGCAACACTTTGCGAAGTTATTATAATATATGAAATGTGTTTAATTTGCATAATGTCTGGGAATTTGTTTGTTTGGGGTTTTTTTCTTAAGCTAATATTCAAATCTCCCTTTATCTTCAAATCTCTACTCTTACATAATGGGTGCTAGACTTATCACACCACTCTTTAGAGGTAATCATGTCATCCATGCATTTAAAAACTGTCAACTGATTCTTCTTCTTCATCTACTTTACCTCCTTTTAAGTTGGATTATAAACAGAATATGGACTTTCCTATATCATCTCTGTGTATCCTATTTCTGTCTTGGGGTCCTGTGGTGCCTGCAGGCAGTAATATATGTAAATAAAATTCAGACCTGCTTTGCACAGGAGCTGGAATGAGTAACTTTGTTTGGTGTTTCACAAAGATACGAGATTGTTTGTGTATGGGGCATCTTTTCCCAGAGAGGAAAACAAATGCTCTAAAGCAAATCACAAGAAGCACCATCACAGGACAGTGACAGTGACAGTGACAAACGCCCACCACAGGCAGTGGCCTCTGTTTAGGTCAGACCCATCCCAGCCCTTATTCCACTCCTACTGTTCTTCTTTAGGGAATGTTCAAAGCCAGATTTAGCTGATTAATGTCAACATAACTGGCTAAAGTTTCCCATAGTTCAAATCCTGTCAGTGCTATGGATGTCATGCATCATCTTTTAGGTATGAATAGTGGTGAATTAGAAGGTAAGAGCTGTGCCTGCTCTCCAACACTAGCTGCTTAGCCAGCAGAAACAATTCAATTCTGAAATGAGAAGCTGTTTTTATTTTAAGAAGTCATACAACATTCTTGTGATTTGGAATTCACAATATTATTTTTTTCACTTTGAGTAAAAATACGATAATCATTTTCTGCCAATATAGGAAGAGAATGAGAGCTCTGAACCTTCAAACTGTTTTTTTTTCCTAAGTGACAGCCATCATTTTTCAACATATTATGCTATCAAATTGAGACAATGCTCCACAGTAGTTATCAGTCCATAAAATTTCAATACAGAATGATATTTTAAAGCATGTCAAGTTTGACTTGGTCACTTTGACAAAGTATTGCAGCTGGTAAATGTTAAAAAAAATCTGTAGTTAACTTGAACAATTTCAGTAGGGAAGCCCAGCATGAGAGGTGTTCCATGTTTGGTATCTTAAACAAGAGTCACTGCAGATGGTGCTAGCCTTTTCTGGGGAGTCTAAACCATAATTTTACTTATTGCAACAGTTAACTGGTCCTTGGAGGTCACAATTAGCTAATCTCCCCAGTCTGCTTAATCTATATTAAGGTATGTAAAGCTACATGACAGTTTTACAGAGAACTTTAATTGAGATAAGTATGGTTGTCTTTCTGACCACAAAGGTGAAGTGGTTAGTGCTGTAGAGGAAGCATGCTTCTTACCTCCATTCAAACATGGTTGAAAAAGAAAAAAATGTTATCAAATGAAAGATGATTCCAGGTGGAAAATACAGCTCCAACACCTACCAGCAATAAAAAAACTGTCTTAGAAGTGTTTTAGGAGTTTCAGAAATATTAGCTGTTGAAGGAGTCTGTAACAGAACATGGGACTGTAGATAGAGCAATCATTCATCATTTAACATCTGAATAATTTCTTGCCAACTAAACAGAAATATATACCAGAGAAGTCAAATAAACCTTTCCCATTATTGTGTATGATTCATGAATTCCAGATACTATACAAATGCACCATTAATCTAAAAGGAAGCAGTGTTTCTCAAAATAGCACTTACAGGTTTATAATAATATTTAAAATTACTTCTGTAGTAATTGTGCTTTTTTTCCAATATTTTTACAGTATCCACACTCAGAAGACCTTTTCAGAAAATACCAGGATTTTTTTGTAATGTAACTAGCATATGAATAGTTGGAACCTTGTCTGTATATCACAGTGTATTTGCATTTCTGCTACAGAATAAAAAAACGTACAAACTGCTATCAAAGATGAATGAATGTATAACTGAAAAGTCAGAAGAAACAAACATTAAAACCTCTTAGTTGCATCCATACTTACCCTAAGTTTATTCAAAGTTTAAACTGAAAGATACATGATGTATGTTTGCAGATGTTTGCTAAAAGATGTGGTGCTGATGCTAGAAATGGAATGAAGTTCACCTATGAGGTTTCCAGCTGTTTTGTCTGTTCATGGTAACTGTGAAAGTGAGAGAAGGCTTTCTAACTGCTGAGCTCCTCCCAGCTGACCCCGATCTCAGCAGGAGCAAACACTCCAGGAACCACTGAGGTCACATTCAACCTGAATTCTCCTCAGTTCTGTTTGGTACCTAGTTAGTAGCAAAGTGAAGAGATTTTGGGGTGAAATATGGTGAGATTTGTATCCTTCAGTGTCCTAGGAGGGGTTTTTGGTGTTCTTTGTAAACTTTCCAGATCATTCAGATAACCACCTTTTGCATGCAGAAATAAATTGATGTAATTATTCAGGAGACAGTTTTGACCTTGTGCTTTGTTCATTTTGTGCAAAAGAACAGAAGCAGTAATTGTCAAGCCAGTGCAATAAAGCCATTTGAAGAAAAGGTGACTGAAGTGTTTATGAGGATTTATGATGATGAATTATGTAATCTAGTCATAAGAAGCTTTTATTTTCTAGCTAGAGGAACATATTTGGAGCACATGCATCCTGACTCGGCCCTAGTCCCTGCTTTCCCTGCTTTTGAACAAGGCACGTGCTGTAAAGAAAGACAGTAGTGGTCGGATTTGCATAATATTAAATGTGCTTTTCTAATAGAGAAACTTTGACTTTTTTTGGAATTATTTTGATATCCATGTGTAATTATTTCAAACCATACTACTGAAATTATTGGGATTTGTTACTATCACTAGGTCTGAATGTAATAAAGAGCATCTCTGATGTGATAAGTGACATCAATCTTTTGGGTATAAAAATATCTCATAACTTCTGTCTTTGCACCCACTGCACGAGTACATTTGTGTTCACATACATGGATCTGGAAATTTCTTTTCTTTTTTAGCTGGAAGGAATTAGGATGCTGCTGTGAAGTCACTAGAGTAGGAGTCAGGGCTTTCCTGCTTGCACAATAGATTTTCTCTGCAGTCCTTGACAAGTAATTTTATTCCCACTACTGCAGTTTTCCATCTGAAATTGAAAATGTTGCTTTTCTATTTCAAATAGTAGTTTAAGAAAATGTGTATTAATCTTGTTTGAGGTATTAAGATGTAATATTGATAGGTGATTATAAAGTAGTACATGAATACATTCTTATTGAAATTTCAGTTTTGTATGTAAATTTCTTAACAATTACTTTAGAAAGTTTTTATTAAAAAAAAAAAACAAAAACAAAAATTCCAACCAAAAATTCTTAGGCATTCATTATTTGGCCACAGAAAACAAAGTCAGGAAAACATCTAGTCCTAAATCTGTTAATTTCACCGTATTTCTGAAAACAGATTAATGTCAGGAAATAAACTTTGATACTTCTAGTTTAGAATTAAAGAATCAGTGAAAATTATCTGTCATCATCTTAACACTGAACTGAAGATTCTCAAGTAGTGCTTGTATTGTAAATGAGAGAGACAATACTCCTATTACCTGCATTATTAATACAAACAATATTTACAGTATTTCTCGCATCATTAATACTGTATTACTTGTATTACAAGCAGTAGAGCTTCCAGCTCTCTTAGTGGCTCAAGCTGGAGAAAGCAATTTAAAGAAGTCCCTGAATTAGTGGTCCAAATAAACTTGTTGTCTTATATTCTGACTTAAAGGTTTACAACTTACCTAAGTTCTGGTGGTTTTTAAGAATTCTTCTCCAGTATTGCTCTACTTGTTGGTCTAGCAGAAGTTTGTAAGTGAGACTTGAAGGCACTGAAATGTTGCTTAGCAATTTGCTTAAGCCATGGTTTTTCTATTGCTCTCCTGCTGTGCTTGAAATTCACCCATTTACGTTTAAGTGTGACAGTATGAAACAAGCAGAAATAACCACTATTTGTTTTATCATGTCTCTGGAAAAGATTTGTCAGCCTTTCGTCAAGCCAGACTTGCAATGTCCTCAGCAGGATTTCTGTATGATGAAGGACTGCTGCATTTAGCACTTTGAGTTTTTAAATATCACATTCTTTGTGCCTGGGTATTGACAAATGCTCTACTCTAACACCATGTTTATTCTCTATTGAAAGTAGAAGCTTGCTTTGCCTTCCTCCTCTTGATTCTTGTTGATGTCAGACAAATTTACATGGATGATTGCTCCCTTAGCATGCTTATCTATCATCATAACTGTGAGATATCACCACCAGTGCAAACCAGAAGTGAAGGGATCACCCAGATTCTGCCATTTATTTAAAGGACACATTAACCTTCACAATCTGATTTATTGTTTGTTTTCACATCCACGCTCTCCCACATATTTGTAATATTTTTGTACAAAATGTTCCCATGAAGCAGGTAAATTTATATTAGTTCTAATGCCTCATTTTTCTGAGTATCTGAATCTTGTTGCTGCTATACCAAGCCTGCCGAATTTCTGGTTTTGTATGCAACCAAAGCATAAAGGGCTCTATGCTCAATTATGTTAAATGTTTGCAATGTTTTTATGAATGAATCTCATGGGAGACTTGGAACCAATTTTGTGATGTATTTCTTCCCCTATTTTCTCAACTTCCTGGGGGTTTTTGGTTTGTGTTATTCCCTCTTGCACATACAAATTATTACTTAAACTGCAGCATTCAGTTGGAGTTGTCTGCTGTGATCCAGGTTCTGTCCTGTGCAGTGTGGCAGATGGGCCACAGCAGGTTTAAAATTTCCATGTTGAATATGTTTCTTCATGCTTTTGGTGTTAATTTCTTCTTCTCTCTCTTCATATGGTAAGTAGGTAAGTAGTATAACAAGCAAAAATAAATACAGCAAAGTCAGTAGGGAATTTTAAAAAAATATATAAAATTCCCAGAAGTCTTACTGGTAAAGAGTTTGAATGGAATTTTAACTCCAACTCCCATCTGAGATTTTGAAAAATATTTCTTCTATATTTAACAATTTTAATAATGCTTAAATCACATGCTCCTCCCACACCTCCTGAAGGCAGTCAGCACACAACAAACAGATGAAAATATGGTACCGCTTCACGTATAATGATATCGTCATTAAAAGCTGACCCAGTCAGCATCTGTGTTTTGGCATCCTCTTCAAAAGAAATCTTGAAGATTACAGCACTGCATTGATTAGTAACTGCAGAAGATGGTCGAGAAACAATTTTTTTGTGGCAGTATTGATCTTTCTGGATTTTTCCTTCCCTGACAGAATGAAAACAAAATATTCTAAATGTTTCCATGTACCTGAAATTTAATTGATTGAAAAAGGTTTTCAACTTAGGTCTCGTCTGTGTATCAACTGAAAAGAGAGTGCACCCTCTTTAAATAAAAAAAAAAAATTAAATTAATTTTTTTAATTAAAAAAGTTAAATTGATATTGCTTAATGGTTCTCTTATGTCTGTCTGGCTTAAAAAGCATTATTCACTTGAAAAATCTTTTCGTTTAACCACTCTTAAAGGCAGTCATTTTAGCTTCTATTATAATAAGTAATTTTTATTAGCATTTATACAATATGTGAAGAGAAGGGTTGTCTTCTTAAAGAAGAGCCCAGACTAATGATAATGGTAAAAAAGATTCAAAATGGAGACTTAAAAGACCAGAGCTGTCCCTGCTAAAGCTACATGTTCTAGGTTTTCAAAAATACACAGAGAAATGTTAGACCCTTAAGAATGGCATTTACACAAGCCGGTGCACAACCCAAGAGTTTAGTATTATGCTCTCTTTCCCAAAGAATTCATGAGCTCATCTGACCTGACTCAAAGCCCTGAACCCTTTTATAGAACAGAATATTCAGGGGAAAAATTCTTTCCTTCCAAAGAAAGAATCATATATTTTAGGATGAAATTTAGATATGTTAGTGGTTGGAATATTTTCATTTGCTATGAGGCCAAACTCTCTCATTTGCTTCATGAGGCTTTCTGGTTCTCTCACATTCTAAAATAGTGTCCAAATTTCCATAATATACAGTAATGCAGGCAAGATATCTCCAAGATTTCCCAGTGAAGCAGTTGGCTATGTATGAACTGGCTCTACCCACAGCCCAAACCTTTGCACAGATTACAGGGCCATAAAATATTCTGGCCCTAATTGTCACTTTCTTTGTCTTTCAACATATGCAACTGTTGGGCTAGAGAGGGAGAAAATATGTAACTGCCATGAGTTTACTGTGTTTTGAGTGGTATGAAAGAGAGAGATCAGATTTTGAAATCATCATCTTTCTAAAAATATTTTCTATATTCTCATTTTATTAGAGTTTAATGTCTCTGATTATAAGACGGTGCTTTCTTGGAAATATTACAGTTCATCATATATACCACAACAGAGAATATAGCTGCTAATACCTTGTCAACAGACTATAAAATTGGAAATTGCTGATCTGATTTTGAAAGTCATTCAAAGCCAGTTACCTTTTCTGGAGTGCTTCATGTGGGAATCTTTGGTTCCTGTTTTAGCAAGGACACCCAAAAATTTTCTGGTGGCAGTTGGCTGAGTCCATTTCCATCTTTCTCTCTTCAGTCTGGGGTTAAGGAGCCTTCAGAGCTTTTAATAATCTCAGAGCAGAGAGTATCAGTGAAGGGCTGTCAGGATGAGTGACAGACGAGAGCTCAACTTTTAAATGCAGAGTCAAATCAAATATATGTTATCCAGAAGGAGAAACAGGAACAGAACCTCAGACATCTTGTTTGGATTAAATCTCTATCATTCATTTAATGTATATTAACTTGAAATTATGGATGTAATTTCCTGTAAGTAGAGTTGTAATTTCTGACTGATTATGAGCAGAAGGAACACTTGTAGAATAAGACTGAACTTCAGAAACTTACATCTTATTTGCATTTAACAGGTACATTGAATCCCTCCTTCTCACCAGAATCAGAGCTAGTGGTGCACCAGTTCTTAAACGTTTTTGTTGATTTGGTGCTAGGTGAAAGCAGATGTTTTCCTGTTATTGTCAAAACAAATACTTATATTTAAAGTAATTACCCACTACCATATAATAGGATACATTTTAAGCTTATAAAACTGCATATTTAATGATATTTTTCTCCAAAACCACAGTCAGTTATAAAGATCCAATAGTGGATTGAAAAACCTTTACAAAAATGCTCTTGACTTTTCAAGAATGTGTCCTCTGTCTATTTTCATTTGGTTTTATGACTGCAGGAAACACAAATTTTGCATGAGGTTCTGTCATGGATTGAGAACATTTAAGAATGTGTATTGGTCATTTAACACTATCAAAGATGATGAAAAATATGCTTTCATCCTGGTTTTGAAAGGTTTCAAGGGTATATGTGGTCAAAAATATCATAATTAAATATACCAATCCCAAATCTCTAGTTCAGAGAAAATACTGCATTTACTGGCAAACTAATAAAATTGATTGGAAATCTCAAGGTAAAGTAGCAGATAAAATATGATTAGCCTTTATTATAAAGGGATTCAAATTGAAGATCATCTAGAATAGGTACTGAATAATTAGGGAGCAGAGTGTTGTTCCAGGAAAGTTTTCAGAATATGATTTTAGTGTCTACACTCGGGTTAAAGGTTAAATTCACTCTTTAACTTTTATCAGCAAACCCTTGACTGTCATTATCATAGTTGAAAATATTAAAGATCACTATTATGCTTTTTCTCCAGAAAATGTGGTGTAGCCCAGCTGGTGTTCTAATTTCTATTACTTCAGTTTCCTTGAATGTCTAGTCCTATAAAATAGTTTTTCTTAAAAGAAAACTTTAAATAGTTGGTTTTTTTGAAGGTAGAATGTTACAAAACATACAGATCAATATATAAACATGAGTGAAACTAATTCATAAATCCTGTTTTGGAGTAACACCTTTATGTTTCTGCTATTACTGTGCTGAAAAACAGTTATGGCATATCATGCCTTACTTTCCTCTTCGGAGTGTCTTTTTATCTTAACATATAGAAAGTTCTTTGTAGTTATTTTGGGTTGGGTTTTGTAGGAGTACGCTTCCGTAGCCTAAAGTAAAATCTCTTAATTGCAGGGAGGGCAGAATGCGTAGTGCATTTACACATTGAATCTTAATTATTTCATCCATATGTATAGTCCCATCTGCTTAAGCATGCTGCACTCAAAGAACAGGGCAGCCTTCTCCTGTTTCCCCCACCTTGAGGCGGATTTCAACAAAGCAGCATCATCTGTTCCAAACAAATAATTAATCCTTTCTTGTGACAGAGCTGGCTAGTGTCATCAGTAGTGAACTGTAATTTCAACTTCTCCCCAGTATGGCACCCTTCAATGCCACTGTTTATAGGGACACGGATCCAGCAGGAGGTTTGCAGTCCTACTGCCTGCAGCCCCATGCAGAGGGGAACATTATAGTACCTGAAATTTCCTGCCCCAAACAACTTTGTAGACCAAAATCTAATGCCACTCTGGGAATATAAATGAGAGACTTTTTTTCAGGAGAATATTGAATAATGAGCTTGTTGGGTTTCTGTTATATCCATATTATTCAAATCTGTTCAGTTGGCTTCTTAGATCAAGTAGAGTGGGTCATTCACTTTTTAAGCTCCTCTGTTGAGATAATTATCCATGAGTTTTGCATGGGAGTGTGTCAAGAGGGTAGTGATATAAGATTGTATATACGGGAATTTATTACATTTAGATCTGTTAGAATTTTCTGTGCTCATGTGCATGGAATTTCAGATAGGGATTTTGAATAAATTAATAAATGTTTTGAAAAATACCAGATGAAAGTGTTTTGCCATGGAAACTTCAGAATTCTCATGAAATGCAAGTAAATAATATAAAATGTTTTACCATTTTTATCTTGTGGTGATGCTGTTGGTAAGACGAGATATTTATGGTGTGTTATTTAGAAGGTATGAGAGAAACAAAAAGCTTTTTGCATTCTTAAATGTTGAATGGGCTGCTAAATAAATTTGAAGCTGTTCATGCATTCAAGTACAGCTGCAGAACTTGAGCAATGACTGTAGTCACTGTACAAAAATACTGACCTACAGCAACAGATTTGGTTATTTGGGGTGGAAGAGACGTGTTGGGAACATGATGTTGTAAGAAATTACCTTTTAGAAGAAAATACTTTGCTACCATGAGTTCTGAATTCACTAATCGGGTTAAAACCCTGAACACTTGACTTTAACCACCAGCATTGAATTACATACTCCAGAACATTCAACATTTGATATAACAGTCTTTATATAAATTCTCTGTTTTCCTAAGCAAGAGTGTTAAATCTACATCTTTTTATAATACCCCTGATAGTGAAAAGCAAGTTACCGATCTCACAAGTTCATTGTAGAAATAAATAACACATAAACTTGCTCTTTAACCAATAAAGAGAAGAGGGACCCTGAGAGGGGATGGAGAACCAAACGATAAATTTGCCCATATTTAGTCTCAGAAGGAAGTGCTGGGTTTATAAGCAGACAGTAGGAACAGTCAGGTCAGTTGTGGTCACCTAAAATTTCCCATTATTTTCACGTCTTTTGCATCTCAATTCAAATGATAAGGCACTAACTTTTGAGATTCCTGCATGATTCCCTGCTTAGCTCACATAGCCCTTGTCCTAAAACAATTTACAGAGAGAACTAATAGTTTAGCTGATCTCCAGGTGTTGAATGCTTGTGATTCAGCTCAAACGAGTGTGTACTTTAAGCAAAATCTTCTCAAATTACTAGTTTTGCTTTTCTTCCCCTCCACCAACTACCTAGGTATTTCTATCCCCAGCCTTCGAAAGGAGCTTTCAGTATCTAGTATCTGGAAAAAGAGTTTCTGTCAGATTTGAAGCTGTACCACAGATACAGTGTCATGGAATTCTATCCCATCAGGTTTTTCTGCTCATTGGTCTCTAACCATGCCAAAAATATGTCTATTTTGTTACTAGCTGCTGCCCTGTAAATCTTGTAGGTCGCAAGTAGTTCCTTTAAAAAGCTATTCTAGTGTCATTTCTTTTTCCTTCTGACCTGGCTTGGAGTAAAGGCATACGAAGACAGTTGCAATAATATGTGGAAGAGAAAACATAGCAAGAAATTTAAATTGATTGCACAAGCAAATTACAGGAATTAAAGAACAAGGAATCTATGTATACATTGTTATCATTTTAACACACAAGAGGACAGGGGTGTTCTATCTTGTCTTAAAAGAAGCTTTCAATAATTAGTCTGGTAAAAGTAAAATAGCACCCTGTAAGATAATAAAAATTACAAACAGCAATGCAAAAAAAGCAAAAAGGACATTTTCATTTAGTAGAAAAGAAATTCAAGTCATTGTGTAGAACATTTCTGTTCCCTGAATTGTCAAACCAAACCTTGTACACTACTAAATGACAAAATTTAATTGTATACACTTTTCTATTAAAATGTTAGTTGACTGTGTAGGAAAATATACCCCGATGGTTGAGCATAACTGCATTTTATTGTTTCTCTTTGCACAGTTATGGCTCCCTGAGCTATAAATTCCTGTGACTTAGTGACAGTTCTGTACTGCTGCTGTACAGTGGTTCATGTCTGCACAACTCCACCCACTGCTCTAATAGCCTCATCAAAGTCCTTTGGAGACAATAGCACGAGGCAAAACATTATGGAGAACTTAAAAGTGGGAAAATAGAAAGTTACAATAGTGAGGACTAGGCAGGGGCTTTTAATTTGAAAGTAACTGGGTAACTTTGAATATTAAAACTTTATGATGCAGACGTTATTTCTTTCAGCTCTAAACATAACATATTGCCTTTCTCCTACATTGTCCTCTAATCATAGCTTGAACCCTTCAGAAACTACATTTTTACATGCAAATCCCAATATCCAACAGGCAATCCTTCAACTTTCTCAGCTGTCCATTTACAGAACATCATACTTCCTTGGAACATGCCCACCTGCCTTACCACACAAAACTATATTCAAGTCTGATTCATAAGCTCTTTGCTGTTGATTTTCAGTTTGGGAACTTGGTAAGCACAAAAAGGAGGATTCATTAACACACACCCTTTTTCTGTTCCCTGCAATACTGGCTTAATGCTGCAGTTTGGTGGTGTCAGCAGGGTTATACATCCCAGAGTATGGTCTGTTAGTTGATACCGGTGACAGAATCATTCATCAATTTATGGTTTAAACTGGCACTCAGAGGTCTGCAAAATGCATGTAGTTTCTCTATATTCACCAGTAAAATAACCAACCTCTGTAAAACACGTTCACAACTGTTTTTGGTCTCCCCGTTCATGTTCCTCAAGCAGGATAATGTTTATTCCTTTGTGAGTTTGTGAGCTCTAAATCAGTGGAGATATGACCCTATTGAAGGCCTCTAGAAGTTGACTTTAATCTTTATGTGGGAATATAGAGATGTGTGATTTTCAGGGAAAAGCAGGAGACCCTTAATTCCCAGTGCCAAAATGCAAACTCCTTTCTAAAAGTATTCTTAGGCTTGAAATCTTACCTGTGTCCAGACTTGACACATTTTGCTCATGAGCACTCTGAGTTTCATAGGATTACCTGACCTTTGGATTCCTCAGGAAATTATGGAAGCTTGGACAAAAATTAACTTTCTCTACCCCCCATAATAGCTGTATCCACAAAAAAGTCCCATCTTAGAGATTTTTTTGTGAGAATAAGGGAAAGGAACACAAATATTCATGAACAATTTTATGAGTTCCGAGATGGTTGTAAATACGGGAGGATATAAGGTGACAATGTTTCATCTTTCTCTGGTGTGATGTTCACTCACAATCATAATAAGGATTAAGTGCTGCTGTGTGGTTACCCCAGAACTTCAGCTCTGTGGTGCTTGTATAGCTTTTAATTTAAGTGGCTAATCAGCCTTTTATCTTGAGTCTATTCTCTTGTCAGATAAATAAATTGGCAACTAAAAATTTTCATCCTTTTTTATCCAAATGTAAATTTTCATCTTTTTAATCTCATGAAAAATTATGAATCTTAAGTGCAGAAAATGAGACAAGAAATTACTTTCACATCCCCAAATTCTCTTTGTCCTAAATCTTGGACATATGTTTTGGGTTTTATTTTTTATTTTTAATTTATATGTTAATTATTCTCACCTTTACTTCTTGCTCATCATGCATTCTGTGGATCTCAGAGCATTTTCTCTCTTTTTTTCTGTTTCCATCCCCCCAATTTATTTATTCTGAGTTTTGGGGCTGGTTTAGCTTCTAGTGTTCATCCCCCTTATTAAAGAAAGCAGCTCAACAGTCACAATTTCAATTATAGTAGTGCAATGATCATAGATCAATGGAATACCAAAGTGTGGTATGCTGAATGTGTTTCAGTTTTAATTGATTCTGAAGTTAAAAAGAAATGCAGCTACTATCTTATTTCCATGAGTATATGCCTAAGAGAAACAGCATCCATAGGAATGTTAACATAAAATGTGGGTTAAAACAGCAAATGATTATGGGCATGCACAGCTTTCTAACTTATAGTAATTCTCATCTCACATGCAAAGAAAATAAATATATATCAGTTAAATAATTTTGTTCTTTAGGTATTGTCTGTAGGAATTCAGTACTCCCATTCTTTGGCAGAAACACTGACAAGTGAGTTATAAATGCATTTGAATAATTTCTGTCCATTTCTATGTGTTGCATAAATCAAGACTAATACCCTGCAGGTTTTCTGGAATTTGTCCAAATTACAGTCTTACTATGTTGCAGATAGTTTGCATGTTTAATGAAAATTTTCAGAAATTTTATTGAAAACAAATTATAAATTGAAATAAGACATCTGATGCTTTAATCAAAAATTAAAATTGTGATACATTTTTATTGTGTTGTAATGTTTTATGTATAAATATTATAATGTCCCCGGCACAGTATAATTTTCATTTTGTAGTTTTAGATGTACATATACATGATTTTTTATTTGTATGTTCAAAAAAGTATTTAGTATTTTATTGAATGTAATGATGAAAGAAATGTAATATTGATTCAGCTGAAATGTGTTGACGAGTTGTTGACATGATAAATAAATCTAACATCGTAACATTAAGTAGCTTAAATACTATACATTCCTAATTTTTATGTTTATATATACCATCTCTAATGGTATTTATAAAAATATATACCTGTACAACTGCAGAAATGTGCCAGTACTCCTGGCCAGCACAAGCAGAGTATGCCTTTTTATGTGCCGTGTCATTCACAGGCAGCATTGTCACTAGATAAGGTTAAAAGTTAAAATAATGTCCTTTTGCAATAATTGAGTTATAAAAAAAAAGAACAACAACACATGTGACAACATAACCAATATTATCTATAGGAATGCCGTATCACAGGTAGATCCTACTTAATTTCTTACAGTGAGCCAGAATCTGTCTCAGTTTTGTCTCCAGTGTCTTTCGTGCCTCATGGATAGGATGTTACTGGCTCTTCCTCTTCCTGCCTCTGTACCACCTCTCTTGCTGTTACAGAAAGGACAGGATTACAGACATGCTGCATCTATGTTCTCCTCTCTGTGCATTCCAGTCCAGCCCCATTGTTCTAGTTTCTTGTGACTGACACAGTACTTTTAGACTACCCTGGTGTGCATTGCTTGTTTTTCATTTCTCCTGTATGCTCCTTTTACATATTCAAATGGATTTCCTGAGTGCAAATTGTTAAAATGCTTGGTAACTTCTGGAAACTTGGACTGCTGGAAACTTGGTGAAATGCTCTGTGTAACATTATTATTAGTAGACGCAGAGGTGTGCCTCCCTGTGCATCATACAGCGACCTCACAGGATATCCTGAGCGCTGACATTTGGGGAATAGCTGCTTGCACAGGGTTTCCCCTCTGTTTACTTAGCTCTGAGATACAGGATCTCCTCTGGGAACAGATCCGCAATTGTTGCAGGTAACTTGCTACTAAAAGCAGTACTAACATAGCACCTAAGAGTATTCTGTTTATTCTGCGCAAGAAGAGATTGAAATTAAAGACTGATGATTGATTACAACATTGATAATGAATAAGAAGCTGACCTCAGCTGCAAATGGGGCCCGAGCAGATGGTAGAGGCATATGTTATGCCCTCTTACGTGAGGTAAACACAATAGCTGTCTCTCTCCCTTCTAACACCTTTTACTTAGCAATAACCTTGACCATTTTCAATAATGGCTCAATCTGTCCAAGAAAAGAATTCACTCTGCTCTGTGCTACTGCCATCTTCCCTCCTACTGATGAATGCATTTACCACCTCATTTCATTGACTTCAGAGCAGCCTTTAGCATCATTCCACTCACTAAGATGCACAGAGATTCCTGTCTTTGGAGTTTAGTTTCATTTTTGTCCCCTTTCCTGTTCTGCTGTGCTTTTGTGTGTGTGTGTCTATGGCTGTGTGTGTTACTTTCCCTGTACCAAGACGTTCCCTGCTGAAGTTTACAGAAGCTTATTTTGGCAGTCTGCATTAACCTTCTTCATCAGTTTATTGTGCCCAAAAAATCCAGATACACAGAGATGCCACAATGCACTTCGCACATCGAAATGTCAATTTCTTTTTTTTTTAAATCTGAGCTTTCTAAAAATGCAGCACCAATAAAAATGTTAGTGAAAGGCAATGTGCCTATGTTTAGTGTAGTTTCTTTATTCTGCATGTCAAAATAGAGCTGAGATATTTTGGGAACACCTGTCACCACTCTTAGCTCCATTTTGCCTGGTTATTTCCTACTGACATTTATGTATTTTGCTATTTACCACCTTGCAGTTGCTGCTGTGAGAATCCCTGACATTTGGGATAGCTTGGACACCTCTCTGCCTTTAGAAGTCCCCTGAAAATATATGTTGCTTCTCTGTTCTTAAGTATTATCCTTTCTTTTTACTTTCAGTTTTTTATCACCACTATTGTATCATTTAACTTAGAGAACTCTGGGACATAGTTTGTACAGTAGGCAAAATAGTTACGTTTTGCTGTATTAGGGAGTCATAAGTCCTCAGATGTCATTGTTATGAAGGAAATCCCAAGTTGGTTAGATGTGGTATTCAGGCAGTCATTACTTCATCATTTGACAGAGAAAAAAGCAGATAAATATTAGAGTTCATACTGTAGATTCTTTGACTAAACCTTTTTGCTTGATACTACAGCTCTCTTCAACCACCTTTGATTATTTTCCTTTTGCCACCTGAAACAAAAAGGACTTTATGTTGAATGATACATAGCACCATTTAAATATAATAATTCTATGAATGATTTATACTTTAAATATAAGTCGAGAAAATTGTTTGGAGGGAGTAAACAATTTATGGGAATAAAAGAGACCAAACGAAATTGTACAACACAATACAACACTTGAATAAATGCTTACAGAGTAGTTGAGAGACAACTATTGTACATCAATTTCTGAACTTTTTCCTTGATAGCCGTAATTCATGTCTGATGAGAAAGATTTACACATTAAAAATTTGAAGGCCATACAACAAAGAAATTGGCTGGCTAGCACAGGAAGAAACTCAAAGGGAAAAATATGGATCAATTTGGTATGTTGCATTATGGAAGCATGGACTGTCTAGGATTTCTGATCTCAGAGCTCTTATAATTAAAATCTGAATGTATGTGATATAAACATGATATCCAGGTAAGAAGGTAATATCTGATGAGGAAAAAACCCCAGAACAATTTAGAAAGGGTATTTTAGGTCTACTTTTTTAGCTAAAAGTTTGTAGTATCTGTGGTTATGCAGCTTTTTGTGGTATGTGTTTAAATAAACTTTAGTCACTATAATAATCAGAAAAATATGCTGGAGGGAATTTCAGTTCTGATGCAGAATGAAGATGATATCAACATAGTGTTAGCATCTAACACACACTTACCATGATGGTTTTCTATGGGGTTGGCTATTGCAGGCTGCTTCTCTCCTGCTTTATGGAGTAGCATAAAGCCAGCACAGTTCTTTCTTCCTACTCCTTCCAAGAAGCAGGAAAAAAACCCTAAAATTGGTTAAATCTAATTGAGTTTTTAGAACAATTTCAAAACTAACACTTATATTTGTTTATAGAATCCAGGTATAAGGGTATGTAGGAGAAGCTGTGTAACCCTTTCAATTCAAACAAAAATTTTCAGGAAGATTCTGAGGAATACTCTGCAACTGTAGATTGAAATAAATGCTCCAAGTGAAAAGCCTGCAGTGTTTTAGTCTGAATGTTTATTTCCACTCTACTGAGTGCCTTTGATGTGTTCTGTGTTTTGCCTTTTGGTGTGCTAGAGCTTCATAAATATAAATATTGCTGATAGCCATATAATTACGGACAGATGGACAAGTAAAATCCAACTGAGAGGCACTTGCTTGTTTTCAGAAATGGAACGAAGTTTGTTTGTTTGTTTTTATTCATATCAAATATGCAAAGAAGCAAAATTAATGTCTGCAGTGGTGGGAGCCAGGCAGAAGGAAGCATTACATAAGTCCTCTACTTTCCAATCCCATTCCCTCCAAAATAGTTTCCTGACAATGTTTGAAATCAAATTGTGTACCTCAAATCTCTTATTTCTGTATTAGGCTCATACTGGAACACAGGCCCTGCAGTTTTGGGGGAAAAGAACAGCACAACATAATCCCTTGTAATCCTCTCTTGCTCCCAACAAAACAGTTCAGTCTGTTGTGCTTCCTCTTATCAAAACGGAGTTTTTGTTCAGCTTCAACATTTTCATCTGTGGATCAATGTCCAGAAGAGTTAAAAAGGATTAGGGAAGAGATAGACATGAAAATGTAAAGACACAAAAAGCCTCACTGAACTTTGATCAGGCATGTGGGTATATGCCCCAGGTGCATTCATTCAGAAAAGCTGCAGCCTATCCATGCATTTCCTAGAATTCTCTTGAAAGCTTTATGTCTTTAATTTTCAGTCCCTGTAACTGACAGACATTTATTAGGCTCAGAAATGCTACAAGGTTATATTGTAACATTTCTAATGTTGGGGTTTTTAATATTTTAAGCAATTTATGAGAGTGGGGTTTAGTTTAGCAGACAAAGGAAACAATGAGTCAGCAGTCTTGAAATATTAAGAATTTGGAGATACTTGCTCGGTAAAATGCCCAATTCAGAACAAATTAACACCTGCTAATACAAATGTCATGCAAAGGATGTGAACATCTCTGAGATACACTGACTTCAAAATCTGTTAGGACTTTGACTGCTATCATCAGAGAATAGATTTTGCGCTTGGTTCTTGCTGTTTGTTTTGAGGTTTTTAAAGTGTTCCAGGAGCATGCTTTAATCGTTAATGTTAAATAAAAAATGGTTGGAAAGTAAGCCCTGGCTCCAAGGCAGACTGTGCAAACTGACCGGCTCCCAAACCACGAGAGCAGACTGCAACCACAGATGCAGGCCTTGCATCAGGATGATTTCACACAGGAAGCAGAAATAATGCTGAATATAAATACTCAGGTATCTATCAAAGCTTGCCTAGGATATTGTCTTGGAGAGAGTTTTAGCTGTCCCAAACAGGCTAAAGAGAACTAAAGCAACAGTTAAACATTGTAAATGACGAGAGGTCCCATACTTTCCTTTCTCTGTAGCTTTTCTTTATCAGTATTGCTGGAGCCAGAGTATCTGCACTACAAAGAACTACACAGTCCATGTTCTGTAGTCAGTGACCCAGATTTTTTATCAGATATTCAAGAAAGAAACCTCACTGAATAGACAGAGCTCTCTTCATCCAGAATCCAGTCCCTGATGAGGTTTCCATCAGCATGGTCCTATATGGATGTGGAAGTAGCATATGACAAAGAATCAGAAAGAAGGGTACAGAATATTGACTGTTCAGCTACCAAATTAGCTAAAGAGGATATAAATAAATTATAGATATTACTATATTGTAATTAAATATAATACAAAGTGTGTGGGGTTTGGCTTTCCAAGCAACAAAAGAATACCACAATGCTGATACTGCATGTCCTCCTTCCTGCCAGAGCATAATTATTATAGAAAATAAGTACTCATCCAAAACACCTGAAGTTATTCACCAGCTAGAGTAATTTTAATAAGTATATCCTGGATTTGAGATTTTTTTTCTGCATTCTATTATATTTTTTTCAGAGAGGTAAAAAATCTTTTTTCATCTAAGTAAGAGCATTATATTTAAACTCTGAATAAATATTTATTAAGGATAAGTTATATGTATTTTAGGAGCTAAATGGAATTTTCCATCAGGATTTTAAAGATCCACATAATTAAACAGACATTGTGGAGGGTATGGTGTGTTTGTTTGTTCTGCAATGAACTTTGGTTGCTGTTGATTACACAGTCTTTGTTTATCTATGGTTGGCTCAACCGATCATTTTGAACCCTTGTTGCCATTTCTGTGTAGTCAATCAACCTATTTCCTTTGTTCCACCACAAAAGACATCTTTATATTATTTGAGATATTAAAGTCTCTCTGATTTTTTGGGGGGGAAATTATTCCATAAATGGAGGAGCTGATTTCATGGAGTGTCTCTGTGTGAGCTGTATCAGTGGGTGCATGATTACCAGTGCTTTTTCACATCTATATAAATGCTTAATCAAGTTCTTAGGGTGTCTGTGGAGATGTTCATGGATTGTTCTGTGGTGTATGAGACCAGCATTTCTTGGCAGATATAAAAGACAGACATAATCTCCTTAGCTGCCTTATAAACAGAGAGATTTATCAGTGGGCTTGGATCCAGAATATTCAGAACTGCTGAAAGTGAAGTTTCTTTTCTAGGATGTATCTCAGCACATACCAGAAGGAACCACAAGTCCGTCAGCCCCAAACAGATTTTCTGTTTATAGTACCTTAGGTGCTCATGCTTGAAAAAGCTGCAGTGAAACAAGGGTACCTTACAAGCAACTACCCCAAATTTTAATATATGGCAGCAAGAGTGGAAGAGTGCTGATTCAAAGGCCTGTCATGTTTTCTTTAATTCTGTATCTGTCCCCTCAAGCTTAGCATTTTTCTTATCATAAGGATTTGTCCTACTTTCTTACTCTCGTCTAACATACCAGGAGTGCAGAAAATCAGAATTAATTTGCAAGTAAATGTAAATAAACCACGTAAACTCTCAGGCAATCTCCTTTAACTGTCATGTTGTGGTATTGAAAATCACTGTGTATCTACAACATTTTAAGTGATGGTATAAATTTTTATAAATCCAGGAGAAATACATGCTTATAGAAAGGTGGGTACTTATGAATATAGGGCACACAAGTAATTACTAGGGCAGATGCTCCACTCTACTAAGAATCATAATTATATAAGAAGGCCTACAGGGTTTTGATGTCATTTCCTGAAATGGCACCATGTGTGTCAGATGTGTAATTTCAGGGATAGAGTGACAAATAAGCAGTTGGCTGATTACTAATATGGTAATTTTAGATTCTCTAATTGTGATGAGTAACAGTCACCCAACTTCACCTCTTGCCAAAAATCTGTCTCTGGCAGTTAATTTAATTCCATTGATACTTGGTTTTTTTTGGTCACTAATCCAAGTAATCCCACTGGGAAGCTTCTGATAAAAGGTAGGCCAGGTGGGATGTGGTACGACAAGGAGAAAGGGCAAAGGACATTTCAGTGATGACAGGGAAAGTCAGTGCATGAGAATCCCCTTCACATTCATGAAGGTCAGTCTCTCATCTGCTTCTCTCTTTACTTTTCCCATACTCTTTCTACAGAGATCTACAGGATCTCTGGATTTAGTGGGATTGCTGGTTTTTCTCATTCTTTTTTTCCTTTACCTTTGAACAATATGAGCAACTTTCACAAACTGAGGAAATGAGCAAGAGATGCTAATGGTTGAAGAAGCAGCACGTGTTGGTGGAACAAAGTGGAAGGGAAGAACAGGTGGGATGGGACCCTGAGGCTCACGGGGAAATAGAGAGGATTCACAAAATAATTAATATTCCTGTGAACAACAGAAATACAGGCTGTTTGAGGAGATGGTCTTATATCACTTGTCATGAAGAATGGGACTACTGTCCTCATCTTGAACATGGTGACTTCCTTGAAAGAGTATTTGACTTTTTTCTATCAAAAAGGATATTGCATTCCAGATGACATTTAAAAATCATCATTCAAGGAACCTTTTTTTAAAATTTCCTATAGCAGAGTGTGCAAATAAATTTAGCAGGTGTTATTAGAGCTGGTAGGGGGTGAAAGGCGAATAAAAATTGCTGATAGGGATTTTCTCTGTGTGGCGCTGCTGGGATCCTGCAGAGACTAGACAGTCTTAGTTAAAGCTACCGTATGTTGCTCTTAATGGGAAGTCTATCTCTTTTTATATTATTTCACCTGTGAAATCTATTTACAGAAGAGGAATTTTCCATTCACCTTTCCTAAAATCATTTTATATTGTTGCTCAAAGTGGAAGGGCAAACTGCAGCTATATACGGTAAACCAGTGTGCTTCGTTATCAGGAATATAAATGAAATGTGTTCCTACAAGCTCACCTTTTTCTGTTTTGTGTGGGCCTACAAAGTTCAGTGGCTGGACTATTCACATACTACAAGCTATTACACTCTGCTGCTTTTACCTCCCTGTCATGTTTTTTTCTTTTTTCTTAACACACGTTTGCCTAAAAGAAGGCCAGCATGATGGATTGATTGTGGACTAAAATACTCCTATATCCCACGTTCTGGATTTTCCAGCTTTAAAAGCACTCTGGCAAAAAACTGTGCTTACAAGAAAACTGATGTATTCAATTTATTGTTTTCTATTGTCTTCAGTAGAGTTTATTTTGAAAAAAAAAAAAATAGTTCCTGAAACTGGAGGGGAAAAAAAGACTTGATTTGCATTAAAAATATTTTGCAAATTCATTGTTTTGGGGGAAGGAAAGAACGATATTTGCTCTTGGAAAATACACAAATCTTGATGGTATTGTTATAAAGAAATGGATAACCACTGCAGAATGAAGCTGAGACTGGTGAAATGACATGATGTTTTCCTGATAGAGCTATTCTTTTCTTAATATTCACTTCTTTTCTGGTGATTGAATTCCCAATCTGCTGTCCTGCAAGCAAAAATATGAGCTCCTCTCCCCTGTCCCAGTGTTCCTTCCTCACTTCATACTTTTCCCATCTATTTGCTGCCTTTTGTTGCTGAGACTTGTTGCCACCTTTCTGGAACATATCCATCTCCTACTGTCTGGGGCTTAATCAAGCTCTCTCTTAGAACAGATACTTGACCAGGATTTCTGGGAAGATAATGAATTGTTTTCCACAAGTAGCATTTTGAATACAGAGCTTGTCATTACAGACACCTCAGTTATTTTCCTAGCAGGACAAGAGAATACAGGCAGAGATGAATTTTCTTGCTCTAAATTTGCTTTGTGCCTTTGTGAAAGGATGAGGTTTTAGTATTTTGACTGAAAAATCATATCACATGCCTCCTAAATAGTGAGCTGTGTGAGCAAAAAGGGAGGGGTTTTCCACCTCCTATTCCTTCGCTTACTATGGAAACACTTTCTATGAAATCTGAATTGATTTATCCCCTGATATCATGCTGCTTAAGCTATTTAAATTTATTTAAACTATTGAAATCTGTTGATTCAGTCTTAATTCTTAAAATTCACATTTACTTGGATAGAATTGGGCCTTTTTTCCTAATTTGAGGTTTGTCCCAGTAGTTTTAAGTTACATCATGTTATGTAGAATTACAGTCCTGATTTAATCTTATTTCAAACTTGTTTTTCCTTAAAACTAAAAAAAAAAAAAAGGCAATATTGAAGTAGAAAAAAAGAATACTTTTAATTGAATTCAGTGAGATTTTATGCTCACTAGACAGTGCTATGCATTTTTGTAGAAAAAAAGGAGGTAAGACAAGTATTACTTTTGCCCATCATGGTTTACATCTTGGACTTTTCCATGCATCTTCTATTCTTTAGAGAGCTACAACATCACAAAGATAAATGTTCTTACCCCCTTCTGTCAAAATTACTTTAAACATTTTTAAATGCAAAAATCCAATTCCTTTATCAATTAAAAAGTTATACTAAATAAGATTTTTTCTAAACCAGTGTTTCAGCATATTTATTGACACTTGCAATGAACATATACTTTTTTGTCCAAAACATTCATGTTTCTGTCTTGCAAGATAAAATTTGTGCTATATTCATATTTTGGGAATAGAAGCCAAATGGAAGTCTCTTGGTGCAGAAGCCTGGTATTTGCATTTATGCACAGAATTATTTTCTGAGATGTATTGAAAGGTGTTAATTTCAGGATTAGAGCTTTATTGGTGGTTTAAAGGGTTCTAAATTTCTTGCTTTTGTTTTTTTTTCTAATATTGTAGTGTTGTTGCAAAGACTTGTTTTTCAGTGACTGCTGAGAAATTTTTGTGAAAAATTGTGTTGAGGAAAATAACCAAAGATAATTTATATGTTTTTAGAAGAAAAAGTAGAAGACTAAATTGTACTTTTTCAACAAAGTAAGAAAATCTAAATCCTTATATTATTCCATTTTTTCCCTTTTATATTGGATTTTCTAAAAACGTAATTGTGCTACAGATAGAAATGAGTGCCTACTGTATTAGTAGTCCCAAGGAGAATATAGAATAATAAATTTCTAAGCACAAAGAGAGGAAAGGCAATGCTAAATATGGGAAGCTGAAAAAGATATAAAAAAAGAATATGGAAAATACATAATTTTCAAAAATAACACCAGTGAAATAAGAATTTTAATGCTTTGAAAGAATACTGACTGCTAAACTGAGAAGGTTTGCCTCGATTACACAGAGTATATCCAGTTCTTTCATAGGAGTTCACCTAATTAAAACATGATAGTTCCACAGAGAATGTGAAACTGAACTCTGGTAAACCATGTATAATTTGTTAAATTATAGACAAGGACATCAAGGTTAATCTGTTGCTATAAAAAAGGTTGGATTTATTAAAAGATAGTTTTAAGATTCGTGTTTTCAGATACTTACAAATGTGCAAATCTGTAGCAGTTCTGGCTGAAAATGTGCAGTAGCTGAAGGCTGCATGGAAGTCAGTTTTATTCCAGCCATAACCCATTCATTTGAGTCAGACATTTATTTCTCAGGCACATGATGGTTGAGTCTGTGCTAGTGGAGAGAAATAGCTTGACAGCCAAACACTTTTCAGCAATGTGCTTAATGTTTTTGTTGATGAAACTGTAGACAGATAGATCTGAGGACAACTGGTAGATCCAATATAATTGGACTATTTGGTACATGAGGTACAACACAAATAAGAATATGCATTGTGAATGGGTGGTGGTTCTTCTTAGACTTTTAATTTGTGTAAATGCAATTAAATATCAGGTTGGGCTAGATGACATTAAATCAGGGAAAGTCCATCATCCAGAGCTAGATAGGAAATTACCTATCAAAACTCAAACTGAATTGTACTCAGGCAAAGTCCTGGAGAGCTCAGTAAAGCAGCAGTACACAACAGGAGACATAATTACAGCCATAATAATTTTATTTTTTGAAGAGGGGGAAGAAATTCTAATTAAGTGGTAATAACAATCAATATAAAGCCCTATCCATTTCTTTTTCTTTTTGGCACACAACAACCCTGCTGACACAGGTGAGATGAGGTAATTTTTTTTCCAGTTTTTCTGGATGTTTAAGTTGCTCTCACTGCAGCCTTCCTTACTGGATTTGGAAAATATGTCGGCTTGTGAAGTCAGTCTGAAATCTCTTGCACTGATGCCACCGATATACTGGGAAAATAAAGATGCAGACAAAACTACAACCACAAATCTGTTGCCACAGTCTGCAGCATTGAGCTCTGCCGATATTCTCTTACTTTGCTTCATTTAAAATTCATACACCATTAAAGCTGCCTCAATTCTACTTTAAGGTGGCAGCGAAATCTCATACATGAGAGAAAGAACTGGACCTGATTGATATAGATAGCTAACTTTAACTTTCTAAAACAAAATTAGTTGTAAAAAAACTGTAAACATATATGCCTCTCCAACCTGTATGCCTTTTATCTGTAGTCTCCAATTTCACTTCACACTTTGCTGTGATAAATTATTTGACTGCTCTGAATGTGTGATAGTCAAAACTACTTTTCTGTGCCTGAAGTTGAAGTCCCTGTGAGTATTATTGGAAAGCTTCCTTCTTCTTGGTATCCATAAGATATTATCAAGGTTGGAATATGAGTTTCAGGAATTCACATATTCCTAAATTCTTTTCTCCTTCTTTCTGTTATATGAGGAAAAAAGTACATATAGTATTAACATGCTTTTAGGTCTGCAACACATTTTCACAGCTGCTATTAGAAGATACAATTGGAACACTTGGAATACTTCAAACAGATTAATACATACCTTAGGCCAGACTCTCAAGTGGTGTAAAACTGCCAAATTCTGAAACGTCAACAGTTATTCCAAATTTCTGGCCCTTCAAATTTAATCCCAGTCATTTGATCTGTCTAGAGAGAATTTCATTCTTCACACTCCCATGTGATATGAAAATTGATATTCCCACAGGGTCCTAACTGGCAGTGAGGATTCTGTGGATTGTACACTTAGCAATACAGAAGTTTAACAAATAGTTATACTTCACCAGACTGACATCTGTTTGGAGGGTACTCAGTGAGTAAGGACAGAATGTTGAGCATTGTGCAAAACCTGTAGCAGGTGTACTCACATTTCTTCATTTCACATTTACTTTGTCAGGAAGTGCCTATGACATGCCTATTCCTGTTCATCCTGACTCTAAATGATGCTTTATTTCCTTTCTTCTAGACACAATCCCTCTCAGGAAGCCCTGTCCTTTTAGAGAACAAGACAGAGTAGGAACTCAGGTGAGATGGTAAAATTTACAGCCTTTATGTTCAGAGGAGGGGTTGTGTTTTAAAAGCAGATCTAGAAAGCAGAGAAAAGTTTTAATACTGAGTTATTCAGCAGTCTAAATTTCCAACTAATTAACAAATTATTGCATTAAATATCAGATTTAGTATTAGGGTTTTTTTTCCTTTAGAAAGTTATTTTAGCAATTTAATAATAAGAACTATGTGTCATAAATTCTTTCAGCCAGTGCTACAGGAACTCCATAGATGATATGGTTTGGTGTCCTGTTGTTATAGACAACAATAAACTGTATTGATATTAACTTATTAAAATTATTTGTAACCATTTTAGGTTCCTGTCTCTTTTGCCATTGGATTTTGGCACTTGTACTTAGCAAAATATTTTTTGCTGCCACATCTTTGCAGCCTTAACTTTGTCCCTGAGGGAGAAAATAGATTGTTTAATGCACTTTTGTCCTGATATCAAGCAAACTTTAAATGCATTGTGAGGTTCATCCTTAAAAAAATGTACTTCTACAGAAGAACTTCGAAATGTTAGACTCTTAGTCTGTGCAAAATGTCATGCTGTTCAAGAATATGCTCCAAATTCTCCAGAAACAACTTGTCTCTACTTAAATATGTTTTTAGTCTGAAAAAAATGATGTATGTTGAGATCAGAGTGTTTTGTAGTATGAAGAACAAGGTTTCCTTTCTCATTTCAGCTATCGATGTTTACTACATTTTAGACACTATATTTGATAAACATTCATATTTAGAAGTGTTTAAATATATCTTATAAGACTATTAATATGAGAAAATATATAATAATATATCAATAATTTCAGTGTTCTGTAATAAAATTTTTGTATAACTTAAACAAGAAGCAATCAATACTTATGACCACATCTTTTACTTGGCCAGTTTCAAATGCTTTAGTATTTTTGAGGGGAGCAAGTAAAACCATATCAGCTATTGCCAGCAAATATTACAGTTGAAAAAATAAGGGGCAAAATCTGAGGTTAGGGAAATGTGTATACTTCATTTGAAAAAGCTAATACTGGAATAAAAAAATAAATATTAATCTCTATTTAGTTTTATTAAGATACTGACAGCCATATTTTGGAAATCTTTGTTTAAAATTATCAAAAACACGATCATGAAATTGTGGAAGTAAATGTTGTGTAATATGGAGGGTTTCCTTCCACCTTTTTGGCTTATCACCTATTAAACTGACAGAACAAACAATAGCTGCCAGCTAACAACAGGGTTTCTAAGCTCGTTGCCAATCTCAATGTGATAAATGAAACTGTCCTTTTCTCCAGCTGTCACATTTTATTACTTATTTCAATTCACTTCCCTTGCACAAGGTCTTTTTACCTTGTAGTTTTGACACAATTCTGCCATTTTAAAATCACACCAGTCTGAACTTGTAGTAACTGGTACCATTTGAAAAACAAGATGTTACCTGCAAAATGTGATGCCAATTTATGACTGCTACAGGTCACAAGAATGGATTTTGGTGTTTTCAAAATATGCCTCCCACTGTGGACATGGGACTTCAGAAAAGCTATTTTAAGAATTCCCTTTGCAATGGGAATTTCAGTTCACTTTTGAAACTAAAGTAAAAGCACAGCAATGACAAGGAGACAGGTGAAACAGCCCTTTTTAAAAGCCATGTGTGTGCTGGGAGTCAATTTCTGTGCTGCTTTATTTATGAGCAGGGAATGTGTTGGAGAGCTGGTGGTCTGGACAAGACATTTAATTGTCTGGATGGTAGCTCCCTCACTCCCAGTGTCCTGTGGTTCAGTTTCCTTAAAACGAGAATAATGCCTGCCTTATCTTTCATGCACATTGCATTTAGACATTTCTACTCAAACAAAAAAACTTTTGCCACCTCAAGGGATGTTCACATTTCTGGGATACTTTCTTTGCCTTACACATGAGCAGAGAGAGTCTGGGTGGAAAATATGCCAGATAATCTGGTAAGGATGGTAATGGGTGATGGAACATCTGGGATCCCCAATACCAGTGTTGTTACCGAAATGAGCATTCATTCTGTCAATTGCTGACCAAAAGATTTTCAAAGCCTTTTGAAAAAATTTAATCCTTCCCCGGGAAACCTTTTGTATGTGTGTATGATCACGTGAAGCAGGAAAGCCTGACTTACAAGAGGGATGGAAAGAAATCCACCTATATTTCTAGATTTTAATTGCAAGATATGCAGTTGTGTGTGTGTGCAAAACATACTCCCAGTGGGATTACAATCCATAATTAGGGCTCCTAGAATAGAAACGTCCATGCATATACTAATGAATTATATTTGCATTAAGTGTGGATGTGTATCTAGGAACATATGCAATAAAACAACAGTAGGTGGGGCTCTATCATTTATTCAGTAGTTAACTTTTTTGCTTTTCTGAGATGAATTAAATGCTTTTCCTGGGGAGGACTGAAGATGTAGTCATGGGTACATATCAGAGCCAAGTAAACTGCTGAGTAATCCAACATTCTGTACCCTGACCATCCACCCACACTCTCCAGTCTCGTGTGGCTGCTATCTGCCCATTTCTTTTTTACCACTAGGGAGGAAGGCAAGAAAAATAGCCTTCAAAAAGCTGTTTCTGACTTTCTTTGTTGTAAGACTTTATGAATACTATTGGAGACTTCTTACTACAAAGTACAAAACTTTGCAGAGAAAAAAATTCATGTTTTCATCTCTAAAGGTGAAGTGCCTCAGAAAACACTGGCTAGCTTGTGATGGCTGCTTATTGTCCTTAAGGTTAAAAGCAGCAGTCCCTTGGCCATTCCAGGGCATCTTTTCCTTCCTTACTAAAGCAAGAGGCTTTCTAGGAAGAAGCCTGTTCCTTCCCATGCTGGCTTATGCTTCCCTTCTTGGCTTATTCTCTCTTTGTCTCTTTCACTAGAAATAGTGCTCCTTAACCTGTTGCCAAGATTTGCATCCTGTTTACCGGAAATATAAAGCACTAAAAAAATCAGCATTTTTCAAGAAGAGGCTCCAAGGTCTCCAACACTGACCAGACTTTTTAGATTTTCCTTTGCTCTTCACAAAGCTGTAACAGTAATATTCTTCAACAGGGAAGGACTTGTTGAAGGGATGCTTCCAACAGCTTCTTAGTCTTCTAAAATCAGTGACAATGTATATTGACAAGGGGCTGCTGCTGCCCTTGTATATATTTATAAGCTATTCCTTGATCAAATTTTTGGAGGGATGTATATTTATCCTTCCACAAATTTTTGTTCAGCACCTCACTGATGTGTGTGTACGGCACATCAAATTTCAGGAAGTGAGAACTGTGAATATCAGACAACTGCACCAAACCCTCTGCCTTTCTTTGTTCTTTTAAATTCCAAATGCTTCCAGTGGTTTCAAATTCCTGTTTTAACAAGATTTTTTTCCTGATTTTTAAGATCAGATATGCAATATGCCAGAAATAATGAAACCCCTCATACAAGAGAAACATCACAGCAATACTTTGTGATTCTGATTCCAGCTCAGATCCTTCTTGAAATGAGGGGATTTTGCTGTTGGAAATGATCATGTTACCATAAAGACATTGAGCATTCCCTCTGACAGTTGCAAATGTATGGAAATTCACACCTGTGCTCTGGAGGTGGAATTTCACAATTCTTATAATGAATATCTCCTTTTTCTGAGAGAAATTACCAAAGGTTTCACCCCGGGGCAATTACACAAGTGCCCCTGAAAAGAGCAGTTTTCACACAGGTGCTCACAGAGGGAAAACTGCAGGAACAGCTTGAGTGTTAGCCAAATGAAGCACAGGTATCAGGCCACATATGGGAATAGAATGCTCCATTCTTTCCTGTTAAAGGAAAAAGGTATATTTTAAATTGCCCTTCTGAAAGAGAGGGTACGCAGGGTGCTGTGTATCAGCTATTCAGTAAAAGTGATAAATGTGTATTACTGTGAGTGCCTCTCTATATGTCTCTAACTGCATCAGATGACATCGCTTCAACTGTGCTTTGGCTAAAAATATGGCTTTACATCTTAAGTTCCATCTGTGTTGTTGTAACGTAATTCAGCTGCAGAATGCGAACTCTTGCTTGGCTGACTCCCTGTGTCTTTGAACAGAAAAATATCAAGGAGAGTGAAGCAAAGAGCAATTTTATCCATATATGAAATATATAAATAATTTTTGTTGAACAAGGGAAAAAGCCCCTAATGAATAAAAAATTGGGCTCAGGAGGGCCAATTCAATATTTCTTTTTAACATGTCATCCAGCATTTCAATCTGGGCAGAAAAAAGAGCAACTCCATTTTAAGGAAGCTTTCAAAAATTTGGTTGCCTTCCAATTTGAAACAAATGCTCAAATCTTTACATTTTCTACCAGGTCCAATTAGAATTGTAGGGCGAGCTTGTCTGGGAGGTTGTACTTGAACACAGAAACGAAAAGGCTGGAAATTCCAGACTCAAAAAATATCTACATGGCTGCAAGTGAGGTAGCTTAGAGCAGCTGGCTCTAAGAATAGGAACAAGAAGAAGCCTGCTGCCTGCTGCTGTGCCTGGTCTAAGCTCTGCTCAGCTCCTGCTGACCCTGTCAGTGTTTGTTGTTGACTCTGACAGACACGAGACAGTCTCAGCTGTACACACTGTTCTAAACATGTTCTTGATCTCTTCAGATTTCCAGGTGAATATGTGTATTTCGATTTGGCGTACCCTGATTTTTGTGAGCTGAATTGTCAGTTAATTTCAGAAACCAAATATATAAATGCCTGTGGTTGTCGCAATCTTCTAAGATTTTAGAAGCACTTTATCTGTCTGGAATGCTTTACTGGTTCTGATCATAATTAGTAACAAGGCTGCATCATGTTTTGGAAGCATTGACTATAAAATATATGAAAAACTGCTTGCAAAAAATTTAGAATAGTAAAGGACTTCCAATGAAAAAATTGGTCCAGAATGTTTCGGGGTCTTAAACAGATTCAGAAAGCAATATCCTCTCATTTCTATTCAGTATAAACTTCCTGGTAGATGCTGTCACTGCAGGTTTACTTTAGATGAGATTAAAAGCTGTAACTTCTACAGGATGGTGCCATGTGTGATATGGCAATTGGCATTTGTGGAAAACTATCTGACTGCTTGAAGACCTGAATACAGATGCGTGATCATATCCCTTACACAGACTTAAATGGGATAATTTTTTCTTATTCCCCATGTTTCTTATCCCTTGTAAGAATCACAAGTGTTCTTCATTCACAGTTTACCTTTCCCTTTGAGAACTTTTTGCGTAGCTCTAGGATACTAAACAATTATTAAGCTGTATCATTTTTCAAGCTCTTTTTTTTTTCTTTCTTGGATGATACGCCAATACCTAATTACCATTGCTACTCTGATGTGCTTCAAGCTGTGGGCATTATTTTTCTTACATGTAGCAGGTGAAAACACCCACATTGTATAAAAATTCTGTTGCTTTCTCCTACATTTAGGTAATAATCATGTCATCAAAGCAGAAATTAGTGACTAGAACATTTAAGGCTGAATCCTGTCCTGCTGAAATGATACTGAAATGATACTGTTCACTCTCTTAAATCTCATTTTTTCTGAAAAAGACAATTACACATGGATTTAGACTATTGCTGTCCTTTCTATGACCAAGCAAGAATAGTATTTAGGAAGGTCCCAAACTCCAAGACCTATTATAATCCTGAAAAGAAGCCTAGCATGTGTAAAAACAACAAAAAGAAAGAAAACCCACTGAATGAGTCCTAGTTTTGTATAAAACTGAGTGGAAAAGGGTCTGTGAATTTTATGAAATGCAGTAATATATTTTATTAGCTGCAGTAATGTTATTCTGATTCATATGGTGACTGGAGAACAGTGTCTTACAAAAGGTTCTGATATTGTTCTAGTAAACACTCTCAATAATTATTCATGTCAAAGAAAAGCCTGAAGGTCTAGCCAAGACAGACAACTGATTGTGCAGAAGAAATTTGTGTGCAATACAGTTTCACCTTGAGGCCTTCCTGGCCTTGCTAGCAAAATGAAAAGTCATAGAAACAGAAAATCCTTGAGTCCAATAACTAACCTTACACTGCTGAGTCCACCACTAAAACATATCCCAAAGCACCACATCTACATTTCATTTAAATACCTCTAGGGCTGGTTAACTCAACCAGTTCCCTGGGCAGCCTGGACCACTCTTGACCACTGGACCACTCTGGACTAATGCCTGACCACTCTTTTACTGCAGAATATTTTCCTAATACCCAATCTAAATGTCCCGTGGCATGACTTAAGGCCATTTTCCCTTGTTCTGTCCCTTGTTATCTGGGAGAAGAGACCAATCCCCACCTGGCTGCAACCTCCTTTCAGGGAGTTGTAGAGAGTGACAAGGTGACCCCTAAGCCTCCTTTTCTCCAGGCTAAACACCCCCATCTCCCTCAGCCGTTCCACATAAGGCTTGCTCCAGACCCACCTCAGCTTCACTGCCCTCCATGGACGCGTTCCAGCACCTCCACGCCCTTCCTGTAGTGAGCAGCCCAAGGCTGAAGAGAGGATTTGAGCTGTGGCTTCAGCAGTGCCGGGTCCAAGGGAAGCACCCCTGTCCTAGCCCTGCTGAACACACCACTGCCAGGACTGCCAGGACAGCCAGGAGCAGTGAGGCATATGCCCTCTCAATGCAGCAAGGCCCCGGGGATACAGGAAATGGGGAAGTTATCAGAGAACTGAACTGTAAATTGAATTCTGCAGTATTTCTGACAGTGGGATGGACATCAAGCCTTGGGTTGGCTTGGGTGACAGTCCTGTCCATGTTTATGAAGTTGTCTGGAGACAGAAAATCTTGAAGTTAAAGCTGGGAAGTGACTGTTGCTCAGCCACTGCAGGGAAACTGTTAACAGTCCTGGAAGTAAAAGGTCTCACCAAAGAATAAAACTATACTGTATTAGAACTAGTAAAAACTCCTCCTTTAGAATGAAATTTACTTTCCAATTTTAATTCAAAGTTGATGAAACTTTCATTCTCTTCAGGACAAATAATGGTTTTCCCAGGTTATCCTTTTTGTTTGTTCATTGCCTGAATTCACTGTCATTCACTTATTTATTTGAGACTTTCTGTTAAAAGCCTGTTTTAAGAGTAGGAGTGACATTGGTGGGGGAACAGGGTTAATTCTAAGTGGAACATCTTAGGGATGTGCAACTGCAGACACACAATGAGCAGGTCAAAGTTTCTCGATCAAAAAGCAACAGAAGATTTTACATTTGTACCACCTATTGCAAAATGGTTAAACAAATCCTATTAATGACTCTTGGTTGGACTGTATCCATCAAGTGTCCTCGAAAGTAGTCTGTTCTGTAGCACAAGCTGCAGGCCAGACACTTGAAAAACGGCCAACCAACCAAAAAATATGGAAGGGAAAAGAGAGGGAAAGGAAGGAAAATAGTAAATGCCTTCTTAAGAGTCTGAATTTCTGCCAAACAAATTCCTTCAGTGTTAGATGCAACCTGCATATGAGATACAGTTAGATGACTTTTAGGATTGCTCTGTCAAAGATGTCTTCTTAGTGTGTTAAAACAATGCCGGCACAAGTGATTTAAGAATAAATGGCTAGAACTGGCTAAAATCTAGGCAGCTTGGATACAGCTGCTCAGGAAGATATGGATCTATGTGTTTGTGGCTGCATAATGGATGTGTAAATTACACAGTGTCCCGCAGTGGCAGACTGTACATCAATACTTTTACATTTATTTGCTGATATAAAGCCATAGTTTACAGCCTGTCAGGATGATGTGCTAACAATTTAAGTACAAAGGACTCATACAGCAAGGCAATTAGGTAAATTAAGTACACAAGCTTGAGTTTTATTCTAAGCCTGGGACCAATTACAATGAAATCAAGAAAACTGTTTCCATGTTGCATTCTAGTCACTGCCCAGCCCTGGAATTATTCTACGAACAGCACTGCAGTAAGACTCTATATGTCCTTTGACAGGATTTTCTTATGTAAAGCACACCACAGCTCCTCAAGTAATATGTACTGGGACAGACTTTTCTGTTTTCTGGCACTTGATGCTACCACTTACCAGACTGACCTTTGCATGTTACTGGGAAAGGCACCTTCTCTGGACTTTTCCAAACTCATGTTACGTTGTTAGGAAAAAGAGTTTCTGCAGCCCTATTTTTCAGTTGTGCTGTTTCCCTAAGAAACAGCTCTAGTTTACCACCATCACCAGAGGCTTTTCAGGATGAGGTTAAATTTTAAAAAAAGGAAAAAAAAGAGTGTTATTAATCATAAATTTAGCCACACGGTATCAAAAGTAAACTATAAAAGAATAGGAAACTCAAAATATGTCATCAACTTCTTGTCCTGCCTATGTCTCTTCATTTTAGAGTATCAGTCTACTGAGCAAACAAAGAGATCAATTGTGTAATATTGGCTACTGTATTTCAGAGTATTCTTCTATGATTAGGCTGCTTTCATTTAATTTTTGTTTTCTACTGATTGCTGGCCCTCTGTAATAGCTAAAACCTCCCTCTGCTAACCAGGGGGGCTTGATCTGCTGTGTCTATCATTGAGCCATATGGACACATTCACATCGTATTTTGTGGGCACATTAATGGCACACCTGTGAGCTCTGAGGAGGAGGATTCCCATGTCATTGGTACAGAGGATCATTGAAATCTTGATTAATCCACAAATTTAGTTTTTCTTTTAAGAAAAAATCAATTGACCTGCATTCATAAACAAATGAGATAGTATTTTAACAAATATTTATTATAAAATTTACTCTTGTCCTCAAAATGTCACAGTTTCATTTGTCTTTTGTTTCAGTTGCATTCCTCAGAGCACACGTGATGTACTTGTCAACAGCACTGCTTTGTAGGGTTAGCATGTCACACAAACAGTGCAGAAAGACAGATTTAACTCAGCTAAGGGATGAGATTTGGTTGACTGGACATTACAGTTCCAACACCACCATTTTTACAGGAAAGAACTACCATTTTATATAGCAGATGGTGAGAGAATGGTTATAGGTTTTCTTAAAAGCCATTTCCTGGGCCAAAATGCACTTGTTCCATGCACTTCCATCTTTCCTTAAAACACAGTATGCATTCTACAAATGCTGTGGGAAACCTGAGTTTTCAACGAGTTGTACACATACCAAAATGTTAACTATGCAGGCTTCCTTGCCTTGAGCTAGACATGCAGTATGAGTATGTAGTAAGAGCATCCAGGCTGCAGCTGTGTGGTGGAACAGAGCTTGGCAGGAAATGTGTGACTATTGGAAAGTATTTAAGGTGATTTTCAGCTGCATCTCACTTCAAGCTTTTCGTGGTAACACCCTGGAGTCTTTTATTACTGTCAAGAATTATTAATAAATGAAGATAACAGTATAGGAAAAAAGCAGTACATGTAATAACTGTAGTCTACAAACTAGGAAATATTTAAGACTAAACTGCTTTGCAGGATACAAGAAATGCAAAAGTGGTGGAAGAGATTGCTTGTCTGATAGCTTCACCCACATCTCCATAAACTGACTGTGCCTGACCTAATCCATTATCCTGTCATTACTGGCACAAACCAACAGAATAGCATTTTTTTTTTTTTTTACTATAGACCAAAAATTTTAACTTCAGAGGAAAAAAACCAAACAAACATGCCCATTAAAATCTCTGCCACTAGCTAGATCTGTGATCTGCACTTTAGGAAACAGACACTCTAATTTAGTTTTGGAAAAGTGGTGCTTGGATTTAAATAACGGGACAGAACTCAGGTAATTTCTGCTATAATACTACTAATCTGTAAAATACTGTCCAATATATCCATTGTAAGTAGAATCTAAGTAAAAGGTTAAAAATTACAATTTTTAATGCATGAAGTGCCCAATTTTGTTTTCTTATGGACAGTTATACATTGGTCATTAGTAGTAGGTTGAGATACTTCATTCTGAAAGTACAGCCTTGGAGAGCTGTGTTGTCCTCCAGATATTTGCCTTCTCTATGAGAGAATTCATTAGAATAAAAATAAATATCTGGAAATGTAGAAATATCTCTGTATGCATTTCACTATCTCAGTGCTTTCATGTGCATCTTTTCAGTCACTCAGCATCCCTTTGATGAATTCCATAAAATTAACCAAGTAAAAAAACTATATTAATATATTGAAGAAAGGTTTTGGGTCTCTACATATTCATTTCTTGGGATCTAATTAAAATTGATTTTGCTGCTACTGGGTTTTAATGACATCCTATATTGTGGCTGCTTTTCCCTATGATTATTTCATAGTTCTGAATGAGGGATCATGTAATGTGCCTGGCAGGTTGACACCCATAATTTTTTGGTCATAAATATTTAGATTTTCTGAGAGAGCTTAACTTGCTTTATCTACATTTTAAAAATTGGTATGGTGTAGGCTTCTCTCAGTTGGATCTAATAAGTTGTGCAGTGTCATGTCCTAACAATCCACTAAGCTGTCATCACTATTTGTGTGCAAAGCATTACAGTTAGAGCAATTTTCTTTTCTGGTAATTCTGAACCTGAAGGAAAACAAATTAGAATAAAAATGAAAGCTCTTTATACCTGAGTATATTGTACAGTATTTTAATATAAAAAAATGACCTGCATAGCTTCAGGAAAAAAAAAAGTCAATTTCGCTTGCTCTCAGTTTTAATCTGCTCTTTGAAAAAAAAAAAAAAAAAAGAAAGAAATCTCTATCTTTCTGGTTGGTTTTGGTTTCCAACTATCTTGGCCATAGATTTATCTTCTCGATCTTTCTCAGGATTCTCAGAGAGATAAGGACTTTACATTTAAAACTGAGCAATCTAAGTCTGTTGTTATTTCCTTAAAAAAAGTGAGTATGGCCACTTGTGAGCTAACAGATAATTCAGATTATAGGCATATCAATATTTGACTCTTACAGTAGATGACATTTACCTGATTTATTTGACCAAATTGCAAAATTCATAACAGCTTGATATTAAGAATATGGAATATTCTGTATCAATAAGAAAGAAGTCTTTAATTCAATAGACTTGGTATAAAACATGAGCTAAATTACTGCACTGACATAGGTCATACTTTGGAGCAATGATTTGAAAAATGTGCTCTTCAGAATTTTCCCGTTTAGAATTAGTTCAAAAGATTTTTTTTTTAATTGTTTTTGTTTGCTTATGCAGATTTCAAAAAATAAAGTAGACACAGTAACTGCCAAACTAAAAATCTTACTGGAACAAGAAAGACCATAGGGCAAGAGGAATGTGTTTCATCAAATGGTGACTCTCCTTATCTTACTGGCCTTTAAGGAAGAAAATAATTTCTAATTAAAAATCTTTTTGCTTCAGTAAGTAAAGGCCTGGAATATCATGGGGAAGGAACCCCTCATGCCACAACTCAAGGAAGTACTCTGCTTAGGCAGGAACACTTCTGCCAGCTTTAGGGGGCATGCCTTCCAGCACCGGTCCTGAGCACCTCCTGAAGAGTTTCCTCACTATTTTTACAACTTATCCTTCACATATTTGAAAAGGATAGATAATGACAGCAGCCTCAGAGATAAACCTCTTGGAGGACACTGCTGCAGCACCACGGTCTCATGACAAGGAACACAGCATCTGTGTTGCAGCACAGCAAGAACCACCAATATGTAATAACAGTGACATCATGTGATGTGCAGTACAAGCATGTCTTACTAGCACTGTTTTGGTTTAGCACATTTTGTTTCAGAACTTCCTGAGCTGGTAGTATACAGTGAAATCTGCTGCCTGCTCCTACAGACAAGTAATCTCTACAGCTTCACGTTTAAACTTGAGCCAGTTTTCAGTTGCTCTGTGAAGATTGTTAGTAAAATCACGTTTCTGTTGAAATACACAGAAGCTCTACTATTGACCACATCTGGGACTGGATTTCACCCTAAGATGCTGACAAGTTTCTGTCATTTAAACGCCATCCTCACTTCTTGAATCTTATGATTGCAACTAAAACGTAGGAAAGTTTAAAAGGAAGGAATGTGTTTTTCCATTTGCATAACTTTAATGATCAAACTGATTGAGTTTAACATTTCTTTCAAAGTTCCCATTTTAGCTGTCATTGCTAGCATTGAAATCGCATATATATCAAAAGTAAAATATTTTTTGAAAGTTCTATGTGATAGGAAATGGGGTCTCAAGATGAAAAGTGCTTTTCATCTTAGAAGTAATTTTTATCTCACTCGTGTGTAAGCCATGTGCTGTAGAGGGAGTCACAATGTGTGCAGCTATATGTACATATTTGCCCGCCTGATTTTTTCTCACTCAATCTAAAATAAGCTTTTAGGATGAACAAGTAGGAGATAAAGCAAGGATCAGAGGCCAGACACCCTTTTTTATGTTACCTCCTAAGAATTAATGGTGGAACCACGGTGGGGAAGTAATTAAAATTGCTTTATCAAAAGAATTCTTAATCATTAAAAGCTTCCTCATTATAGAAGAGAAAGACTGCTCAGTATTTAACGACAGTTTGTGCAAAACCAGTGAATGAAGACAGTGACTCTGAAAGATAAATTTACAAAAACTAGAATATTGCTGTGTTTGTGAGATGCAGTGGGTTTTCTGAGACCAAAGATTAGAGATTTCTGTTCTTTATACACATGCCTATGTATAGTTTTGACTCTATAGATGCAGCATATTTTTTTTTAGGGGCAATTTTCTATTAGAAAGCTGTTTGTCACCCGCAGCTTGGGAAAATTTCTTGTAGATGTCAGTGCAGCTTTTCTTGTTGCACAAGCAGGGCTGAGGAATGAAGGCTGAATTTGAGTGCTCTGTTCAGAACATCTGATTCTAGGGTATATCCTCAAGAGTGCAGAAGTAATGAAATCTATAAGCTGATCTTTCCTTGCCTTCAGAGGGAGGGTAGAAATTACATCTAGACTTTTAAAACTATAGAAATTAAGTTAAACCTTTCTTTCAGGCACCTCAACTTGTGCAAGTTAGGTTTACACAGAATTCATGCAATTGACTGGTGATTTTAATGGAAGCAGATGATCTGCAACACTTTTGACACATATGCCTTCCATAAGATGTCCAGATAAACAGTGAAAATGAAGATTTAAAGCACTCTGGTTTGAACAATATTTTGCTGCATTGTGGATGTTGTTATGCTGCACTAAATTCTTGGGTATAAACATAGGAAGTGAAGAAATAGCAGTAGAGAGCAGCTTATGAGAGACCTTGGGGACACTCTCAATTCCCTGACCACAGGTTTGGATGATCAGGGAGCTACAAAGGTTGAAATCTTAATTTCTGATCTCTGAGTACTGATTTACCATTCTGCTGAGCTTGATTCTCTGATTATAGATAGATTGACTGACCACAGAGGTTTCTCCTTAAAAAGGTTCAATTTCCCAAAAGAGATGAAGGGAAATGTGAATGGCTGTGTAGAAGAAATGAGAAGCTGAGCAGTGTATGAAGTTTAGCCTCTTAGCCTTTGATGACAGCTGTTTTAAATTAAAATCTTCCCTTTGCACAAAAAGAGATACAAAAATTCTGGTCCCAGTTTGAGATTGGAAGCTTACATGATTTTGTTCTCAAAAAATCCCATTTTATAGCTGTCTTGTTTTGGGTTCCTCCATGCATCCCAGCTGATGATGAGAGACGTACTTCAATTTCTGACTGCCAGAATCTCCTGGTGGGCCATGGATGTTTAATTTGACCTTAAAGTATGATTCAATAAAGTGGTTCTGCATTACGTTTCTTCTAAACCCAGGAATATTTGTGTATGTATATTTGTATGCAAATCTGAGCTGTTGAATCTCTTAGTAGCTGATTGGTGTCTGCTCTGGACCAAATGGGACAAAGTCACAGAGCTTTGTTCCACAGCCAAGGGACATATTCTGTTTGCTCCACAGCTTTAACATTTTCCTTTTCAAACACAGATCTACATTTACACACCTATACATATCTACATTTATATACATACATACATACATATGTATTTCTAAAAGCCTTGCTGCTTTCCCTTTATATCTGTTAGTGACATTAGAAGTGTAATTTTGTAGACAAAGAAGGAGTTTAAAATAAAGCCTTATGTGACTGAAAGCTTGTTTTCTTTAGCCAGCTAGCTCAGCTGGTCTGGTAACAAAAAAAAAGACAAAAAAAGCCAGGCAAAAGAAAACAAACTCTTTAATAAACCTTTTATCTCTTTGTTTATCCTGATTACCATTATTAAAATATCAGAGTATGCAAGGTATATTGTTACTGGTATGATATTGCTTATTAAAAATTAAATCCCTGATTGTTGAGCTGCAGAGAATAACTACCATGACAAAGGCTGTGCATCAGTGTAGTCATAGTGCACACAAAGAAATAGAATGCTATGATCCAGAATTACTAACTGGGACTTTAGGTTACCTAATGCATCAATTATTTTCCATTGGACAAGTAAATGTTAACGCATACAGTGTCCATAAGTGGAAGGATAGACTTGTAACTTAGAACTTAATTAGTTTAAGGTTGAATCCTAGTTCTTTTTATAAAAAGTCTCCTTTTCAACCTGGTGAGGTTGCAAGTTTGGCTGTTGATAATTTTATAGGTTTCAAAATCCTAAAATTTCCAGAGTATATTCTTAATTTTTTTCTCTCTTTTTTTTAAACCACAGCTTCAAATACAGATATTTATCAATTAATTTTCCATCAGTTGTTCTCTTTGAAATATTTATTCAGCATCTATCTTGCTCTGGGCATTGCTTTACTTCTTATTGTCCTGCCCCTAGAGTCTCTCCATGTGCAGTAAAATTAAAAGCACAGAATCATAGAATTGTTTGTGTTGGAAGGGACACTTAAAGGTCATTAATTCCAATTTCCCTGCAGTGAGCAGGGACATCTTCAACTAGACCCGGCTGGTAAGAGCCCCACCCAGCCTCACCCATTCCAGGGATGAGCCATCCCATACCTCTCTGGGCCACCTGTTCCAGTGCCTTACCATCCTCAGTGTAAGAAATTTCTTCATTATTCCAGCCTGGAGCTACTCTCTTTTGGTTTAAAACCATTCCCTCTTGTCCTGTCACAGCAGGCCCTGCTAAAAAGTTTGTTCCCATCTTTAGTATAAGCCCATTTTAAGTGCAGAAAGGCTGCAATGAGGTCTCCCAGGAGCCTTCTCCAGACTGAACTGCTCTCTCAGCCTTTCCTCACGGAAGAGATGGTCCATCCCTCATCTTCAGGGCAGACTTGCCCTTGGTGGAGCTGTCCTGGATCACTTCCCTGTCCGTGTGCCTTATCATAACTTCTGGGAGGATCTGTTTCACGATTTTCTCAGGCACAGAGGTGAGGCTGGCAGGGCAGTAGTTCCCAGGGTCCTCCTTTTTACCCTTTTTAAAAATGGGTGCAATGTTTGCATTTTCCCAGTCACCAGGAACTTTACCTGACTGCTGAGATTTTTCAAATATCATGGAGAATGGCTTGGAAACTACGTCAGCCAATTTCCTCAGGACTCTGGGGGCATCTTATCAGGTCCCATAGACTTCTGCATGCGTATGTAAGTCATACATAAATACATTCATAAATGCAGAGCAGTGATAAACGCAGGATTCTCATCTGATCTATTTTCCGTAACTCTTTATGCTGGAGTAGCTAGTTACAGAAAAGTTCCTCAGAGTTACACAGGGGCACTAAGAAAAAAGTTTATTCTGACTCCTCTGTGGAAGGAAAAACCACATGTTTTTTCCTTCATAGTTGAAATCCACTAAGAGTTGAAGTGCTTGGAAAATTTGAATGATTTCATGGATGTCTCAAAGCTTTAAAGATTAAAGATCCAGCTTTTCATCCTGATTAAGCTACGAGAATTATGAGATCCTGTGGGCTTTTTCTACTTCAAAGGGTCATTCAAATATAACTGTAAGGATGGATGCCACAAAATTATTTCCATGAAGTTTGACAGAATGAACTCCCTTTGTTTTATGTGGAAGGATATGAAGATTGCTCCCCTTGGCGTTTTCTACCTGTTTTCTGCCTGTTGCTGTTCTGGACATTCAGGGCAGCTTTGAAGAGGTACCTGACCTGCAAAGCTGCTGAACTTCCTAAGCTATAGGAATCTGACATCCAAAATATCCAGCAAATAACACGTAGCAGCAGTGTTCTCTGCACTGGGCAGAAGTTACATGGGACAGCAAACAATGTTGAACTGAAAAAAGAAAGATCACGAAGTCTGAAATATGATATATATTCACTTTTTTTTTAAAGTGGGATCAGGTGTCCTTATTGGGATGTAAAACGCAGATTTTCAAGAAATGTCTGGAAGTAATTCATAGTAGTAAGTAATTTTAACTCTATTGTCTATTAATGACTGATTGCTTCATAGGCTTTCCCACTTGCTGTTGTCACCATTTTGTCATAGATCTTGGAAAGATTTGAATTTTGATTTAGGGCTTAGTCCAAGATAGAGTGCAGTACACTGAGAGATTTTTGCTGACTTCATCACGCTTTGGAGCAAGCCCTTTTGATGGCATTTTCATGTTTGCTTTCAATTATTTCTTTCTCTGGCATCCTAAATTGATGTTCCTGATAAAAATCTCAGGGGTTAAAAAGGCTTGAAGAGTAATATATTCATTTCTCTTATGCTGCAGTGGCTTCAGTATGTCACAAGGGCATTGTTAAGACTAGTCACTCTATTTCTCAGTCTGAAATCATTATTAAGTGTGTTCTTAAGGGACTGATACAATACCACTAAAATCAGACTTTAAAAAGTACTTGCCAAACAGAATTCATCCCACTGAAATCCTTAGAATTTATGGTCAACTAGAAGTGGAGAATATTGGAAATTTAGGTTGATAAAAAGTGAGTCAGGCATTTAGGATTTCAGTTATATAGCAATAAATTCCTCCAAGGAAAGTATCCAGTTCATTAATATTTCCTGACTGAAACAAGTTTTGTATGATTTGGGGTGTGGGATTTTTTGTTAATATCACTTCATATTTCATTTCATCATTACAAACCATGCCAAGAGAAATATTTGAATTGTATATATTCATTGGTGCACTCTCAAGTGTAATTCTAAATATTTAGTGGAAGCCCTGGCATTTGCAAATTGGCTACACATGACTAGAGAGACCTAGGGCTGATGATTATTGAGGAGGAACCAGCACACTTGCACCATGTGAAAGTATAGGTCTATTTTATCCAATTAATTTAGCCATGGGAATGTTATTCTGAGTTTATAGTGCAGTGAGGGAGAGCAGACTCTTCTCCTTAACCCGAAATTAAGTGTCACTCATCTTACACCTGTCTGAGACTGACATAATGCAAACGAGCAGCCTGCTCACGTCTCAGATGGCTGCTGTGCTGTGGAATTCTGCAGTGCATTTCTCACTTGTTGCACCTGGGTGGCAGGAGAACACACAACACCGTGTGTAAGAATACAGAGAAGGATACTTTAGGTACCGTATTACAAACAGGTACCTAGCCCAAGTCCCCTGCTGATGTGTTAGCTGAATAAGCTTGGTCTGCCTTGCGTAATGGCTATTTTAGCAATCGGTGTGGGGAAGAGCACTCTGGTTCTGAGCACTGCTTAATGGGATCAGTGGAGTGCTGTTTGTGCATTTCACGTGGAAGAGGGAATACAGTTATGTGCTGACCTCAGACAAAAGCAAGGTTTTCTCCACCTGTGAGCTGACCACTAGAGATGTGTATGATGTAGCTGAGCTGGGGATGAAAGCTAGGAGGAAGAATTAAGCAAAGAATATTCAGATGCCCTAATTTGGGAAGCAGCGTAACACCTATTTATATAACCAGCCCCAATTCAGGCATCCTTTGGGAAATTCTATTTTGTTCACCACATCCAACTGCCAAAGTACCAGAACACAGCAGGCGAGGTGGGTGCTGGAGCAACTCACAAATTCAAGAGTGTTTATGCTCTCAGTGGCTGATTACACCATAAAGCAAAGTAACTGTGGAGGTTTTGCTGCTCTAAGCATCAGATGATATTTGCATGAGATAACAAGCAATATCTTCAGTGTTTCGTAAAGCTGGGGAGGAGAGTAAGGCTTTTAAGAGTGTGTGTATGTGGGATTGGGATATAGGCATCCCACATGCGTATTGTTTACATGCTGAAATGGACATAGCTCCATTTCATGGCCCCGATTTTCCAAATTTGAACTTCCGCATCTTTTGTTGGCTCTTCTGAGGATAGTTGTCCTGAGTTTTCTAGATCTGATTCCATGATAACAGTTAAATAATAATCTAACTCCCTTAACTCACCTATTACTTTTCATTATTTGAAATAATGGCTGTAGGCATTTGTGAAGCCAACCAGAAGCAGCACACTTGTATCACAACCAATAGCTGGGCTATACCTACTGACAGCCAGAGTGTAACCCCCTGTGACAAAGTGATACATACATAAATGGCATTTCTGTTATATACTGTGTCACAGCAGTCGTTAAGAAAATACCACTTCTGACTCCATCATAGATAAATAAATCTGTTCCAGTCACAGATGTCCTCAAGGAGATACTACAGATTTCTTTGCATATTATGAAGAAAAGTCAAGAAAATTAAATTACATATTGTTTTCTGATCGTGATAAACATATTTCCAGAAAAAGTAAAGGAGCTGGGCTATGATACAAAATGAGTCGGAAGAAATGCAAGTGAGAGCTACTGAATACCTACGTAAATTAGAATAAATGCACGGAACACATTCAGTTTAACAAGAGTGGGCTGATTTGAGAAACTGATTATGATTTGAATATTAATTTTTAAGAACAGAGAAATAATCTAAAAGCATTCAGGGACTGTGTTTTTGTATACATCATAACATTTTAACTCATGACTAAGTTATTACAGGAAGACATTTCCATGTATTGCCTTCATTTAGATGTCTGTCTAAATGAATTACTTTTTTTTTTTTTTTTTTAAACTGTAGGATCGTATTTGAAATACATTTGGATTTACTATGAAGTTAAGGGAAGTTTATTGTATCAAGATCCATTTTCATATTTTCAGACCAAAGAATTTTCTTCAAGAGGCTAATAGTCAATGGTAAGATCTTAATTAGCATAGGGCAATGCCTGTTTTTAAGTAATTCACTTAAGTAAGGGTCATTGAGAACATTCCATAATCAATTCCAAGAATAGTTTGTCAACCCTTAATAAGAATGGGAAATTGTAAGAAGGGAAGCCTGGAATCTTTACTCATAATACAGGAAATCCTTCAATATTAAACTATGAAGTGGTTACACTTGAGTGATCTTAATGGTATCACATCCTGATGTCTTCCATTAGAACCATTGCAAAATTTAGGAGCTGATAGCTTGAAAATCTTAGTGGGGGAAGAAGTGCAGTTGAGAAACACTGAAAGAGTTCAGGACACAGTTGTGAGAAAAATAAAAGCTCTCTGTCTTGTAAGTGTTGCAAAACATTTTTGTTCTTCCAAGAAGCACGTACAAATTGTTTGAGGATGAAGACAAAGAGTGATTCATATTGGGCTTAGTGAACTTAGTGAACAATATGGTTATGGAAGAGGCAGGAGATAAAGGACATTTGTACAGGCAACACAAAGCCCAGAGCAGGACAAAGGTATTCCAAGTTTGCAAGGAAGGTGAGGACTGCCACTCACTACTGAAAGCACCTGGTTCCAGATTTCCATAAAATCAGTGAAAAAGATTCCCTGGATTCCCAAGACTTCTCCATCTTTCTGATATCCTTGCTTTATTGAGCATCCATTTGTGGTTCTTTTTAAGTGCTTTCTCCTAAACCTTTTTCCTCTTCACTAAAGGAGTTGAAACCCCTATGTTCATGTTTTCCAATGCCAAAGTGAGGGGATTTTTTGAGGTGCTTAAATAGTACACTTACCTGAAAAGGCACTTCCACAGATCTTCCCGATGGCTGATAGCACAGAACTATCTTAGAGGAGCTGCCAAACTCCAGATGGAGTACTTGAAGTGACAATAATCTAGATATCTAGTTAACGTAATACGGATAATTTAAAGCGTATTAACACTCATTCTGGAGAAAAAAATCAAGCAGGTATGTTTCAGTTGCAATATTTTATTTCATCTATTTGTCTCTTTATATACAGAACAAATGCATTTCACTGATTGTTTCCAACTTTTCCACTCAGTTATTCTGTAGGGATATCAATACACTTAAAGACATGACTAAGGAAATTATACCTATGCATCAATACCAGAAAAGGACCAAAAAGGTAAAAGGTCAGAAGAAAGGGTTACAAACATCTGTACATGTTCTATAGAACATTTTCTAAAATTTTGAAAATTGAGATTAAGCCACCTTTGGCAAACTGCTGTTAACTCTTCAGTGACCACCCTAGCTGGTGAAATGTTTGTCCAGTAAGTGAATGGAAAGCACCCATTGTGGACTAAGCTGAACTTGGGAATTCAACTTTGGAGTAGACCAAATAGGACGTAGTAGTTAAAATACCAAAACTTGTCTGGCAATCTCAGTGGCGGCTGTGCCATCAGGTTCCCTCCAGCTGCTGAAAGAACTGTCCTTTTGTTGCAGGTGTCTGGTGGTTTGTTGTTTTTTTTTTGTTTGTTTGTTTGTTTTTTTTTTTTCTTTAGCGGATCCCATTAGAAACAAGAGCAACAAAATGCTCCCAATTGATATCTGCTGGATAGCATCAGGGTGGGAGAGCCTCTGTCCCGAGCCCTGGCCGTCGCTGGGCTCCCTCTCGGAAGGTGTCTCCACCTCCGCCGCTCCCCGCACACATATCTTCTGACATGCAGCACCAGCCTATTGGATCGCTACCACAGGATGGGTTCGGGAGCTTCGCCCCCACGCCGCACCCCCGCCCCTTTCTCTTTTCTTTTCTTTCCATTTGCCTTCCTTTCCTTTCTTTTCTAGGCTCCGTTTGCCGTAGCATACACCCTCCCGAGGGGTTTGCCTGGATCATTTATTTATCTTGTGCGCATTAAGAAACCACCATTAGGCTTTGGTGGGAGGCGCCTCGCTCGGTGCGCGCTCGCCTGCCTCCGCGGCGCTACCAGAGGAATACACAATCGAGACGAAGCTGCAAGCTTGGCAGGAGCTGCCTTTGCGTACCCGTTTACTTGCCGGATCCGTATATTTTTTTTTGCCGACTAGGTCATTGCCGCTCCCCTCCAGGGTTTCATCTTAATTTTTATTTTTGCGTGTGTGTGGATTATTTAATTTTTTTTTTTTTCGGGAATCCTCGCTGGAGTTTTGATGCTGGGCCGGACTTAGCGCGGTCGCGGAGGAGCTGCGCGGAGCCGTGCCTCGCCGTGCCTCCTGCCCCGGGCCCCGCCCGCGGATCGGCCTCCCTGGCCCGGCGCCGGCCGTGGGTTGG
>VZRO01006862.1:384942-491966 GCA_013397915.1 Daphoenositta chrysoptera | reverse complement strand
GCCGGCCGCGGCGCCCGGCCGCCGCCTGCCGCCCCCACCACCCCACCGCTGCCCGCCTGGCCCACTGCGGCACACGCTACCTCCTCCTACAAGATCTACGTCCACGACTCGGCGCCGTCCTGGACCTTGTCTCCCTTCCAGGAGTCCACCACCACCACGCCGGAGGCCAGCACGACCCCCAAAACCCGTAAGTGTCGTCGGCCGCCCCGCGCCCTCGGGCCGCCCGTTGCGCGCCTCGCCCCGTCCAGAGCCGGCGTTGGCCGAGCGCCGGCGGGGTCGGGCCGGGGCGATGCGTCGGTCGGAGGTGGCCACCGTGTCGTTCCCGTGCGGTTGCTGCCATGCGGGAGGCCGGAGAGCTCCGAAGTTTGCTCTTCTTTCTCCCTTCCCTGCTTGCGCCCCCTTTATACCCCCGGCAAGTTCCCTGCTTGTGTGATGGATGTTGAGGCAGGAGCAGCCATTTGAGGAGACTGCTTTTCATTGTGGATTTAGGAAGGATGCAGACCCCCTCCCCTATTTCCCCCTCCCGGCTGGTCTGCGAAAGGTACTTAGGAGATGCTGGGAGGTATCTGAGAGAGAGGGACCAGTGATAACCCCCCGAGAAGGGACAGTGTGGAGAGTGGTCTTCAGCAGGTGCGGGGTGGATTGTGCATGTGCTTCTCTGCTGGTGACGGAGTTTGGCTTCCCGCACACCCGTCTCCCTTGAAACGAGGGCGGGCTCTGCAGGGATGCTCTCCGTCCCAGTGTCCGGCTCCTGAAGGAGCTGCTGCCAGCTCCGCCGGGAAGGAGCCCGCGGCACCCCGCGGATATGCAGAGCCATCCCAGCGCTTTGCTGGCTCCCGTGTGTAGCCACAGCACCGCGTTGCCGTAACTATTTATTTTTTTAAGCAGAGGAGGGGGCTAGTTCTCCGATTGATGCTTGGTGGCTGGTTCTTCCCACCCTCACAAGCACAAACCTAAAGATTCGGGCTAAAGCTGAAAACTCATTTGGTCTGGGTGCATCAACTTTCACCTTCTCATAAAGATTACTTAGGACAAATGCAATCCTTGCCAAAAGAACTTCTGTTCGATGCTATTTAGTGAAATGCTCAATTATACGGTATTGTAGTATTCTTCTGTGCTTTCTTGGATGCAGTAGAGAAAATGAAAAGCCGGGTGTCCTCCATTAACTCTTAGTTGCTGCTGCTGGGAACATCAATTGAATCGCTTTTACAGCCCAGGCCTCCCCTTTTCTATGCTAATGTAGGGGTATTCTGCTGGAGGACTTTGCTAGAAAGCAACATGAACTTTATTTTGTCTATTAAATCTATTTGCTGATAAGCACTGGAGCAGAGTACAGGCAGCGCAAGCTGATCTTGTGAATTGACAAAATTGGGAGAACAGCAAATTGGATGTGTATGTGTGGGTGGGTGTGCAGGTCGCGGATTGCTTGGAATGATTACAAATGAAATTATCACTAAATCAGAAGAGCTAATGAGGCAGTAACTCGTTTCTCCTGTGTCTGCCACAGTAATTGAGGGAGAAGCAGCCCTTACAGGTGTGTCCAAGCCTGCATGCTCTGTAGGTACAACCTAAGGTAGTCGGAAGTTACCAGAAGGAAAATCTTTTGTGAAGCTGAACCCAGCCTGTTTCACTCAGGTGTAGGGAGCTGTATAGGGCACTTCTTAAAAACAAAACAGCAAATGAAGCCAGATTTTCAACCCATGTCTCTATTTTCAATCCTTGTGTGACGCAGATATGCTACATGGTTCTTCAAACTGCTGTGATCTGCGTGTGTATCTGCCTGGGCTTGCCAGGTGGCATCTGTCAGGGTCTAAATGCTCCCTTGCAATCTCTTCCTTTCTCCCCTTTCTGTCTCGTTGGGTATGTAAGAGAAATCCACAGCAATTTCCACCCCTCTAGGCTGTCTCCTTACAAGGTATAGAAGGCAGGAATATCCTGATTAATAAATAATGTTCAGCTGGCAGGACTCTCCTCCATAGAAGACACACAAAGGAAGAAGAAAAACCACAATCTTGAAATGTTCCTGGCAGTTGCAGAGCTTCCTAACTATTTTTTATTGTAGGGAGGCTGCTTAATACCTTTTACAGCAGGGTGTTTCCCTTCATTAAATGCAGCTCGGTTATAGGATGGAAATGCAAGAAGTGCAAATCCAGCAGAAATTGACCCTGTTTGGGCACATTGATAGCAGAGATTATCATTAATGGAAGATTAAACAGATTACATAAAAAAGGATTTGAATTTGTAGGGCATATGAACGTTTTTTTAAAGCCTACAGCTGTACTCTCCTGATACATATAAGCATCTCTAAGGATACATGTAAAATTCTTTGAGGCCGCAGTATCCACTGAGGGGAGAGAGAGGAGAAATGCAGTCTTCGTGCTGTGAAATGCTGATATGATGTGACCCCAAAGCAAGTATCTGCATCTGCCACTAATAGCTCTCAGTAAGAAAGGGAATTTTTTAAAAACAAATTCATCCTGATTTCCCAGGTTAAACTGCATGTTCCTTGTGTGCCCGTTGTTCCAGCTGCTATTGAAATGAAAGTCATGGATCCTGTTGTGCCTTGTGAATACAAATTTGGCATGATGAATCTCATGCCCCAGCTTTCAAAATAGTGCACGCCCTTGTGTCATCCTCTGGCTTGGCAAGGCACACATGTGGGCAGGAGTCACAGGTTATTTAGCATTTCACAGCTTTTAAGAAAAGAAGCAGCTGTCTTCATTTATACTGGTTTGTGTTGTAGTTTATTTAACTGTTTTTACATGTTAAAATGGGGTCAAAACAGGACTTAAGAAAATGGAAGGTGAATCAGGAGTTATTTCTCAAGGAAGCCAGATAATTGCCCACCTGAATAAATGTTGGTAAAGCCTCTTCTCTATGTGTGTATTCATCTGAGGAGATGTTGTGAAATCTCTCTTTTTTTGTAGGTGTGCATAATGACAATAATTCTTGGTTGTGTTTCACTCAAAGTCAAGCTATCTGTTAGCTGTTTTGAAAGTTCTTGATGAAGATACTTCAGGTTCTGACTAAGCAAAAGCCACTTACTCATCAAATCTCGCTCTGTATTTTGTGCCTGCGTGTGTTTTCCATGATCACATGTGGACTATGTCTTTGCAGCCTAAGCCTCTTCATCCAGTGCTCAGTGTAAAAGTCAATCACTGATTTAGAAGGATAGTCCACCCTGTAGATAACAAAAATCAACCAACAGACTGGAACATGCCAGTGAGGTTTTATTTTTATCAAGCCATTGGTTTAATTTCTAAAGAGTCATGCCCTGATTTTTCCAATATGCATTTTTCATGGTATTCTGGGTTCTTCAGTAATGTTATTATCCTTAAATTGAGATACTGTACTTACAAGAATTCCTGTGTGAATTCAGCTATGAAATAGTCCTGTGGTTTCTCTTGTGTTCATACAACCAAAAGCTAATGCAGAGAACTGAGGTCAGGCAGGTGGGGCTCAACTAATGCATAGTAACCAAGAAAAGAGATGTTACAGAACACTTAATCAATGTATCTTGTGAAGTCCAATTGCAACCTTTTTTTGTGAGTCTGAGTATTCTTTGATTTCCTGCTAAAGATTTTCTGGTCCAGTCGTTTATCCTCGTCATATCTTTGACTGTTTGTTATGCACGGCATGGGTTCAAGTAACAAGCATCTGGCAGATGCACTGCTACCAGCACTGACATTTTGGTAAAAGTTGTTTGTTTTATTTTGCACTGACTCAAATATCTTTTTCACATTAAGGATGACACTTAGATGGAACTGCGGGGTTTTCACCAACTGGAGGGTGTTGTGGGAGGTGCCAAACCGTAGTAAAACCAGACCTACTCTTCCCAGAGCTCTGAAGTGTTCTGCCAGCAAATGACATGGATCGAGAACACTTCGCATGATGAGCGTGAGCTGTCATTGAATCGAGGGAAGAACACCTGACTGCGAAGCACATGCCTTCAGCATTAACTGAGATTAATATGCCAGTTATCTATCAATTTTAGATGCTTCAAAAGCTGTTGAATTGAAAAAAAGTGCTGAGGCAAACAACTGGGAGTTTTAAGAGCATTTGCTGGTTCTTCATTCCCAGTTACTTTCTATTCACATACCTTCAGTCAGTACCACAGATATGATTACATTTGTTTCCCATCTTAAATACTTGTCGACAGGAAAGCTACCATCAGGGTAAAAATAACGAATACAGATTTGCAGCAATATCACTGAAGTGAAAGTTACTGTAATTTATTTTATTTCTCATATTGTACAGCTATAACTTGCTTCATCTGTTTAAATTAAGTTGGATGACACTGGACTTAATTCTGTTTTCCATTTTTAATCTTCTTTATAGTTAGGGACTGGAGCAGTTATCACTGAATTCATAAAGAAGTGGAATATTCAAATAAGCCCTACTCAGATTTGTACATTGATTCTATTCAGATATATTTCTTTTCTCTCCCCTTTATTAAAGTGATTGTTGGAATCCTATGACCTAGAAGAGCTTGCATAGCACTGGTATGATGAGTGGAAGGGATATGGCTGAAATTATTCCATGCTGATTTTTAACCCTGGTGGAAATTTTTTTGGGGACTGTAAAGTTTGTCATTACATTGATTTAACCTGTGATCGCTGGTAAAAGCAAAGCCTTTCATTTTATTTGGCGTATTTTTTTTACATTTGTACAAGGGCATTATGTGATATATTATATGTTGACAACAGAACACCATTATTAAATTAAAGTATTGATTCATTGCAAAGGGTTATGCTAAAGTAATGTCGATGGTTTATCTAAACCCACAGAAAATGGAAATTAAAAATTAAAGGAAAAGACCTGTCTCTATCTACAGTATTGTGTTGAGTGTTGCAGTACATTTATCATATGACTCATTGGTTTGAAACCCCCTGCAAAGCCCCAGTAAACACACGGATTGCTGTGGATTTGGCCTTGACTTTCAGTTTCATAGCCCATATGGTTTTCAGGAAGTACCTGAAACTACCAGTGTTTGGTGTTGCTGATTTCTTCTGTAATTTGTTTGGAAACAAGCTGCACAAGGAAAAGGGCCTAGTAAAATCATGTGGGGTGACTTGGTCACAAGCATATATAAATAAATTTGTTAAAAGCAGAGGCTTATTTGTCTCTGAGCCTGGTGGTTTCTTTTCAAGCTTCTTAGTGTTTGAACAACTTTGCAATACTGTGCAGATGTGTGCACACACAAATTACAAGCACGGATTTGTGCATTTGCACAGTGTCAGTTTCTGAGGAGGATCGGGATCTCACAGCCTGTAGTAACCCCTGGACCAGTCTTTGGCTGCTTTGGTTCTGGTGCTTGCCCATTCAGTGTGGTTCAGAAAAGAAACCTGGAGGTTTCATTGGAGCTGGTTGAACTGAATGCCAAGCTGAAGTTTTTCTTTTTTAGCCTAGAAGCCTCTTTCAGGTTCTGCTGTGTGGAAGGGGTTTGTCGTCACTGCTACTATTAAGCACAAGTACTTTTTATTATTATTGTGCATTACAAAAGTAGACAAAACATGGTTAGGAAAAACAGTGAAATAACTGTGGTATGGAAATGTTTTTTTCCTCCAAGGGACTTAGTTCTCGGATCAATATAGTGAGGATTGGAAGTGTCATTTAGTGAGGCAGCTGTGCTTCAGATCAAAACTGGGGCTGTGTTTTCTCATTGCTCAGAACTCAATTTCCAAGGTGGACAGCTCATAAGCCTGCTTTCTTACTTTTACCTTCCCCTTCACACCTAAACTCAATCCACTCCGCTGAGTAAAGCGCATCTTCATTGGAGGAAAGGAGCTCCCTGTGAGGGTGGAGCGAGGGCACTTCTAACCTGGACAAGACTGAGGATGAATGTTCAGGTGGCTCCTAAGTAGCACAGAGAAAGTAAATGCACACAGGTGGGCGAGTGCTTTTTGAGTGGGTTTCTATTTTCTATCACACAGGTTTCTGGGGCCCCTTGGTAGAATGCCTTCAAGAGGAAAAAATTGAATAAAGCAGCCACGAAGAAAATTAAAATAGCAACTGCACTTATAAATTTCCATGTCCTTTTCACGGAAGAAATGCGTAATGGGATCAACTCTTCCTGGTGTAATTTGGAGATAGCAGAGAAAAATATATTAACTAACTTCTTGTTGCTAACTGTTTAAATGATTGCTTCTAAACTTTTTCAATATACTCAATATTACCATAGTAATGTTAAAAAAATACAGGTAGAATAATTCTTCCAGTATTCCATCTTTTCTGTCCTCTAAGACCAGTATTTTGGATTTCCAAAGCTGTGTTTCTCATGTAGCGTTTAAATAGAAGAATTACATGACTTTTCAAGTCTTTTTTACAACACATTACTCCTGATTCCTTTTTTTCCTTGGTGTAGATGTGTTGACTGCTGACTGTAGGAGATAAACTATTCAGCTTCAAAGATAATTCACTTCATATCATGTTGAGCAACCGATTTTTAAGTCCAAATTGATTCATATTTTTTCCTCAGAGTGATTTTATTTTTTTTATTTCTGTAAGACTTAGACATTTGCGGAAAGCTCAGGTAGGATGGAAGAGGCTCACCGTCCAATAAAAACATAACTGGGTAAAAAGGCAAAGTGAAATTTTGGTTTGGAATACCTGAATTCTGCTTTGGTCCTTGTAAAATCAACCCAGAAACCTGTGAAATCTCCTCTTTTTACTTTAACAACTTTTTGTTTGTTAGTTTTTGGATTTCTGTATTTTCTTTTTCTTTTAAAATTTGAATTAATCTCTTGGCAATTCTAAAGGCCCTACAGTTATGTCCCATCCCTGTCTGCCACTTGTATTTTTCTCTCATAAGAAAGATGCACATTAACAGTGCATCTATATTGGCAATGTGGTAGGTGCTCTTTATAGAAAAATTAATTAGTATTTTAGCCTGTATGAAAATACAAACCTTTCACAGAGGCATTTTGTAACTCTTAGAGTAAAGCATTGAGGAAAAATATCCTGATAGTATTCTGTGTAGAAGTTGTGCTGAATGAAGTACTTTATAGTCTTCCATTATTTATAACAAGGTTGCTATATGGCCAAGTTTTGCAAACATTATAGGCCCAGTTTAGGATGTGCTAGTGATGGATTTTCTCTTTTGTAGAGTTGTGCATCTGCAGAATCAGGGCCAATTGATGTGAACATCTGTGTGATTAAATGTGTTAGTCTGTCTTAGATTGCAGTGTGAGTGCTTACAAAACATGCCTGTGTAAGTAAATGTACATTAGCTTTTTAAAAGCTGCCAACATTATTTAAATGTGCTTAATAGAACTGAGTTTCCATTAGAGCATTTTCTTTGTGTGTGTGTGTGTGTTCTTAGCACTGCCTTGAAAAATATACCATTATCCTGTTTATCCTCTGCCTGAAATGAGTTCTGTAGTAAAATCTTTGTGTTCTGGAGGACTGTAGTTGCTTAGACTGTCACAAGACACATGGGTCATGAATCCTTTTACACATCGCTTTTGAGTTCTTTCTTTTTCTGACTTTCATTTTTTGTTATTCTTGAAAATATTTCTTGTTTTGTAGTTTGTCTCTGTATTATGTTCTCAGCTTGCTGTATGCTAAAATTTATTTTTTCATGAAGCCTATAGATAGAAAATAATTTCTAAAGCATTCGGGATGGCAAGGTATATTTTAAGATCTATTTATTTTCTGAAACCACCGTTATGAAATAAACTCTACATTGTTCTTTTCTCAGCATCATTCCTGTAAAAGTTCAAGATTCTAGTTCAGCAAGAGCTGAGCCTTGATTGCTGGCAGTTACCAGACAGAGGGGCTATAGCACTGTGCAATAGCAAACCATTAAATTAGTATTAATAGCAAATAGCCTCTTTTCCAGATCTGAGTATTCTCACTGATGTCAGAACTTGTGAGGCAAGGACTGAGATGAGGTGTGTTATTCCCCTGGAAGGGTGTTGGTGGTCTACTTTTACTGCAGTGACAAGAGGTTGAGAAGGAAGGTCAAAAACATTCAACCCAGCCTGCATTTGCTGTGTTGCTTCTGAATGTGATCAAGAGTTTAACAAAACCAAGAAAGTTGTACCGAAAAGTGTTGCTAACTTGCAAAACTGTGCTGCATTGTGCAAGGCTAATGTTTACTTACATCTCCCAGTTCAGTGCATAGGAAAATAGCATTTCCAGTAGTTTGCTCAGGGTGCCTCAGAGTTGTAGCTAACTGTCCTTCTCAGGCTGAGTAATACCACTGAATATTAAAAAAAAAGTGGGGAATCTCTATTTCCTCTCCCCTGGTGAATTACAGTACAAGTGGTGAGTGGGTTATCATTAGAGTAGTACTAAGCTATCCCAGAAGCTTTGATGAGGAATCGATTGTATAATACTTGCTAAAAACAATCCAGTAATTGTCTTCCAAAGGGGTTGCTTTGTTAGGTTTTTTTTAAGAGTAGTGTTGTGTGGAAATAAAATTAATTTTCTTGTTCAATCTGTGAGTGAATTCACAAAAGGGAAGTAGGGGTTTTGTTGGAGATAAGCTGCACTGAAATGGTTTGGTGATTTTCCTGCCAGGCTTTGCTCTGCCAGCGTTCAGTGGGCAGTGGGTTCAGGAACTTGACTGAGGGGATTATTCTGATGAGTGTCAGTACTCCTGATTTAGAAGAGTAGAAGTACTTTTATAATTATTTCATAAGTAGCTAAACCACATTAGTCTTTAGCCTGAAATCTGGCCCAGATATGTAATGGTCATAGTGGCAGAAGTTCAATCCCCTCGGGGTTTTTTTGTATTTTTTAAATTTTTCTTTTGGTAATAACTAGAAAGCTTAAATGCAATGCATAAATACATACAGCAATGACTTTTTCCTTAAGCAGATTGTGTTTCTTTTGCTTTTAGATTTCAATCTTTATTTTATTACATATTATAATAGAGCATACAAAACGTTCCACAGGGTCAGCTGCTTATTTATAAGCTGTATCTCAGTGTAATGAAGTTGGCTGTGATTAGTTTTCATCAAAAAATGTTAGTCATAAAAATACAAGTTGCAAACTAGAACAATTTATAAGTTATACTGTCTTAACAGGTGAAAGTAATCACTAATGCTGTTTCTGAGTTTATAATATACACTCTTTTGAATTCACTGATTATCTCAAAGTAATGATAGTAAAATGATGCAGTCTACTACTGACTGAGGCTGCTTCTGCAGCAGGTTTTCACAGTGCACATGGGCTCTCTTTCTACTCTCTCTGTTAGGAGGGGTCATACCTTGGCCTCAACTAATTAATTACCTTCTGAGCTGTGAGGACCTTGATGCCCATAATCATAAAATCAACAGACAAAATGCAGCATTCATAGGATACTCTGAGTCTTTTTTGTTCTGGGGAGGGTGAACATTTGCTGTCACCTTGCCTTGGAGAGGAAGGGGGGCGGGTGGGCAGTGGAGGTGACGAGGTGAGCTGTGCCTGGGCTGGCCTGGTCTAGGGAGAGACAACCTCTGCCTTGTCTCTGTCAGTGTGAGCTACTCTGCTGTCCTCTACAAGGGAAAGAAGGCTTAATTACACCTTGTGTTTGCATACGTTTGGAAAGCTGTCCTCTGTCACCTTGGCAGGTGTAGGGGATTTGTAGCCAGCCACAGCTTTGCTTGTGTAAGGTGTATGTATAAATATGAACTGAACACACACAGATTGAGGAGCTACTGAGCTCCTCCTTCCTGGTTTGTTTACAGTGCATAATTTGGAGCCTTGAACACATATTTATTTAAATTTTACAATAATTAAAATACACTTATCCCTGATTTTAACTGGGCACCTGACTGGTCAGTGATGTACCTGTAGAAAATAAAGTGTATTGGATAAAATTCTGTACTGAAGAGATGATGGTGGGTAGAGTCCTACAGTGAGGATGAGGTATGTTAGGTGATCAAAAGATTAATAACTCTTGTGAGATGTTTATTTGCACACTGAGAATTTTGGCTGCTTAAAAGCGGTGTGGGTTTATTAGGCAGCTTATTTTATTTAAATGCTTTTAAGAAGATACTGTAAGATTATATCTAATTAATTAGACACATTACATTTGAGTTATTTAATTAGAGATTATTTTGCAACCATCCTTTAAAATGGTAACACTCTCTTAATATTTTTGCACATTTGTATTCCTGTTTATGAATGCAATATATATGACAGCATAGACTCTTGGACTTTTTTCCTAGCAAATACTACTTAACAATACATTCCCTATATTTTTGTGTTGTGGAATAGAATTAGAATCCGAGGAACTCGTGTAACTCATCAGTGGGAGCTGTAGGCTGGTCAGCAGTCCTGTAAGAATCACAGCAAGAAGCAGGATAGATCACAGACAGGCACTAGACTGAATGTTTTACATGAGATTACTTCATTTAGAAGAATTTAGAGTACAAACAATGAATTTCTTCAGAAGTTCAGTTCAACTCTGCATAAATAGAGGTTGGGATAATCAAAACATAAGTAAAGGAGATCAGGAGGATATTAAATTAACCATATGTGACATGCAATTTCAGTAGCTGTTACGGAAAATCAGTTGATGTAAAAAAAACCCAGCAAACCCCAAGTCCCAAACCTAATAGCTGAGATTCACCAGCATTTCACCTTTTTGTTCGTTACTTAGTACAATGATTTCATACATTACATAACACAGTAACTTTTCCCACTAGGTACAAAAAAAGCAAGCTTATAGTGCGTAGGTGGAGCTCCTTCTCCAAGACAGCGCTCAGGCGTGAATAAACAGCGCTGCACCGCCTGCTCTGGAGCTCTGCCCTTTGCTGCTCCAGCTCAACAAAATCACCCTCACTTTCCCCTTCCACCAGAAAAAGGGCGGCTTGAGCAGTGTAGAGCTGTTCTAACAGTCAGCTGCTATAGAATGACTTCTTTTTCACTGGTTTAACTTGCTTATTGGTCTGTTGTTCATCCCAAGAAGTTGTTAAAGCCTCAATGAAAGTAAAAGATCCAAGACTGTTGGTTACTGGAAGTTAGGAGACCAGGACTGGTCCCTTCCTTTTCCTCAAACTCTTATTTCTTATTTGCGAAATAAAGATGTGGGGAAGAGGTACAGATGAGAAGTGAGGTGTGTGTTAATGAATATTCAAAAAATAATAAGGTAATATACTTCACAAGTCTTGTTTTAAATTTCAGAAAGTACCTGATATCCTTGATTGTTCTGTTGCTTGAGTGTCTGATAATTTCCGATAATTCTCTGCCAGTGAAATCTATTGGACTTAAATACTAAAGAGGAAGGGACATAAGCTTCTGGTTTTCGGGTGATTTAAAAATATATCTCTGAATATAGCCAAGATCTGTCCCCAGCTGACAGGGCTGCATCTGACAGGAGGGCAGGGCTGTCTGTGAGACACCCTAGCAAGCCAGTTACTCTAGTTAGTGATTCTCTATTTTTGTCCTGAAGTGAGTGGAATCAGGTTTGAATTTGGGACACTCATTAGGCTGAACTCTGCCATTATGACAACCCCATTTAAATCTTTTTAGCTTAACTTTATAATCACTTGTCACTGGGAATTTTAGTAACTACTATGTTTTATATTGCTGTCTTGTTATATTTTAGAACCAAAGTGTTATTGTTGCCATATCTCACATCAAAAGGAAGAAACACTTTCAGTATGGTGTAGTCTTCTATAGATAGAGTCAAAATGCTCTCTGAGTAGGTGGGATCCTAATCTAAATCCAAACCCAATGAGATAAGTGAGAATAAGTGGGCTCTAGCTAACATTTAAAATAAACAGTTACAAAGGAGTGACTTGCTTAGCCTAGTCTGTTGTTCTGCATTCGCTCATAGTTGACTTTTATGAAGTGTAACTATGCTGATCTCTTAAAATATATAGCACTAAAAATGCATTTATTACAGGGAATCTCAGTTGGACAATGAGACAAGTTTTATGGGAGAGGTATCGAAGTAGATCAACTAATACAACTGGAGAAAAATTGGCAAATGGGTTTTTTTGTGTCTCTGGTGAGGGGAAATAACTTTTCACTTCTCAACTTCCAGTAATAGGATTCCAATATCAACAAAGTTTGAGTTGCTTGTTGTTGTTTTTTTTTTTAATTTGCTGATATGTATTTCATAACTTGAAGTAATATTCTTGGGTTTCAAGTGTAAATAGGTAAGTGTAAATCTTGCTAAGTGTTTCATTTTCTTGTTTATCCTGCTGTTAGGTTTTGGGTTTAAAAAACTGTTTGTAGCACAGAAACTTACTAGTGGTGGGCAAGAAACTGTTTAACATCTTAAAATGTTCATGTACTCAGTATTTTGGAGAAAGGTTTAGTACCGTTAGTTACTACTGAGGATAAATACTGTATTAAAACCTAGATGTATGACCCCAGCACGCGTTTGCATTGAGGACTGACTCGTTATGAATTTCAAAGCCTGTGGAAATGATTTACACCGGTGTTTGAAAAACATGTTTTGGTAATAGCCTTTTTAATGCCTTGAGGGCATTTAATTGCCATTAAGTGGCACAATCTGCTGTTTGGAATGGAGAACTGGGAATATTTCAGTTGCAAATAGGATAATGAAATGGATTGAAAACAAGGAGGAGTAATAACTGAATAGATCTGTGATATTAACAATGAGATTGGCATCCTTTTTATGCCCAGAGTATATGGTGTGTACCCCACAAGGTGGGATATCTGTTCCCAGGCAGCCATGGGGTTTCCTACAGGTAGCTGACTACTGCAGTCTGCAAATGGCCTGATATGGGACACATTGAAACTCCACCAGTCTGGAACAGTCGTGCCTGGCCCCTTTTACTGAGTGGTGGGCTAACATTTGTGTGGAAGGGTTTTGGCAATGTTTTTATATTCTATATTTTGCTTGACTCTCAGTGGTTCTGTCAGGCTTGATTTGTAAAAAATATTTTGCAGTTCTCTAAAGTCCCAGGTACTCTTTCTGTTAACCATGGGAAACTGTATGAAACTCCTGACTTTTCACAGAGCTAAGCAGTTGATTGTGTAACTGGTGTGCAGAGTCCCTGCAAAGAACAACACAGAAAGGGTGACTTGTAGCTCTTCAGATAGTTTTGTAAAAAAACCTTAAAAAACCCAACACATGGTATATTTAGAGTATTTACATGAAATCAAGATGTGATCAAAGGAGGATTTGGTACTACATGTCTTAAAAATTAACTGTAGGGTTGGGCTTCAACTTGCCATAGGTATGAAATCTAAAACATTCTGCTATATTTGCTTCTCAAAGCATAGACTATCATAATTATATAGAAATTTCACTGGCAGATTCTGTAGAACCTTTTAAATAGGGACATGTATCAATTATTCCCAACTGATGTATTATTCGGAGGGTATGTACATAATAAACCTAACAGGAGCTGTCTTTCCTCATTTCATTTTTTGATGTATGCTATGCTGCTGTGCTTTGCTGATGCAGTGAAATTGTGAATGCTGTTTTCTGTGTTCTGTGCTGATCCTTCCATTGCTGCTGTTCAGTTAAACTCTTCCAGAAATACTCAGAGAGGACAGGACAGTAGAAGTGGGAGCAGAGGTCTTATGTTGAGAGGAAATGAGAGAGACAGATTTAGAAGCTCCGGAGATTGGAAAACCAGTGGAACTGTTTATATTGGGAATATTTAGCCTGCTTTCTCTTAGGTCTAATTTATTATGATAAGGCTCCTGCCAGCAGGTGAATTCTTGAAGAGCTAAGAAGGAAATTGCCCCAGGATGATGATCTGTGCCCACAATCAGGTGATATAGTCTGGGAACAATTCCTGTTGTGATCTCCAGCACAGGATCCTGAGGTGTTTCTCCCAGGGATTCTCCTGGAATGGGTGGTGCTACCAAAGAGAAAGAGTTAATATGGTCTAGAGAAACAATTGCACATAGGACCGGATATTTCACTGGATCTTTTCAATTTCCCAAACAAAAAGATGTCCTGGCCAGTTGAGCCTGTTGTTTTGTCTGTGCTGTCTCTGCACTCTGTGTTGAATGAACATTTTATTGTCATCATCCTCATTACCTGTGTGTTCTCCACCCTGGAACTTTATTGAAAAGCTATCATGTGTCTCAATGAACTGGGAATTGTCCCCAAAAGGGTGTTAACGGTGCTCACATCATTCTTACTTTCCTTTTAGTATTATTTCATCCAAAACCTTGGTTTTCAAAAAAAATTATCATGAAGGGCAGCCCTATCTTTTAAAATTCTACCTAATAAGAAAAGAACTCTGAATTCAGAATGTCTTTTGAAGTAACTGTGGAAGTCCAGTCATGGCACTGTGTCTTGTTTGTTGCTTGCCAAGTTCTATGGGTCTCTCCTCAGTTTTCATTTCTCTGCCACTTGATGATTAGGATGAAGAAAATGATGTAGGCAACTGCAAAACAGAAATTTGATACTTGTTTCCTATTAAGCAGATAATAACTCGATTGTATTCAAAATTTGCTTAATTCCTGTAGGTCTTTTCTACTAAGAAAATCTTATTAAATTCTTTGGAGAGAGAAATATTTGGGATATCTTTGCCCCCCTTTGTGAGAGTCAGAGGCATAGTTTCACATCTGTTTCTGGTTATTCATTTGTTATGGCTTTGGGTTTTTTATCAGATAATATTTTATTTTTTGCCAAGTGCCCTGGAATTTGCAATGAGCTTTAGCAAGTAATCTTCTAGAATCTTTCCATGATGCTTCTTTTATATAAGTGCTTCATTTTCTCTATAAGTGGTTCCTACTGGAAATATAAAGTTTGTAGGAGATGTTTCTCATCATATTCTGCAGTAAAGATCAATGCACAGAAGTAATTTATCTGCAGTATCCATAATTGATGCCTGATCTTTTAGTAGAACATCTGATTCTTTCATAACCTTGCTGTTACTGATACACTTAAATACTTTATTTATTGCCATTACCTAATAGCTTTTAAAATTCTCTTGGTTTTCTGAATCATTTGCTCTGGATAGATTTTATTTTTGAAAGGATGTATTGTCATTTTACTTGCTGTCTTCCCCTGCTGTGTTCTCGTGCTTTCAGGGAGAGGAAGAACTCCACACCCTCCTGGGTTATATTACAGTGTTATTTGAAATGCTTACATTTTATATTCTTAGGCTTTCCCCCTTCCATTTAATTTCCTTCCTTTTTCTTTTTTTCCAATTTCCCAAGGCTTTTGAAAAGCTTTTGAAATGGCTGTTGTTTTTCTTGTCATAACTGAACTGCATCACACTCTTGTATTTTGAATTAGCTTCTGTTCTTCTGTGAGAACTGATTGCCTGATATCCTTTTCTTGCTGTTCCAAGAAGCAGCTGTTGCTGCTAGAAACAACAAAATAATAGACTACAAGAATACAATCATATTTTTCCATTTACTGTGTTTGTGATCTTTTAAGTGGCCACAGTGGAGTAGAATTTTCTGTATTTGCTTGCATTTTTTGCAGGTAGAAAGTTGTCAAGTTATCCACTCTCTTCTGAGTCATCCCTGGTTTTGTAAGGAAGGGTTTGAAGACTTTTTTCACCTTTAGCCATGTTCAAGTTCCTGTCTGACAGAGTTTTCCTGTGATCACTGCATTTAAGTGACTAATTTTTAAATAACCTCACACGGTAAGAGTGTATTTTCTGTTCCCATGAAGATAAAATATTTGAAAATCGTCCCTAGAAATTTGTATTTTCCTACAGTGATACAGATCTATCTTCTAAATTCTGTGTTGCAGTTCCTTAAAATACATTCTTGGTATAGACATTCTCCCTAAACATGGCATTTTCCTCAGCACTGCATGGTGCTCCAGTAGATGAATTAATGTTATCAGCCCTTCCAGTAAGGGAGTCCTTCTCCTTCATGGTTCCTGCCAGTTTGCTTGTGCCTGACCATGACTGCAGGAGAGCTGTAGCTCCAATTGAACGAGCGATTTGTTGGCTGAGGAGCAGTCAGAACAGTCTGACTCTGATGAAAGATCAGTTTCCTGACGGGTTTTTTCTCTCAGAAGTCAAGATCTTCATTTGGGGAGAATGCCAACGATGCTTTGATATGGTTTCCCATGTTTTGCCACTTTTGCTCTTCCTTTCCTTTACAGTACGTTGAGTTCACAGCTGCTGGATTAGTCTGATGTGGGCCCCAGACATCACTGAGACAGGAGGCTAAATCATCCTGTCCTCCCCTCAACATATGGGTCCTTAATTCCCTTTAATTCCCCTGCTCCTTGGTAATATGTAACTTCTTTGGGATATATATACCACTACTCTTTCTCTTTGGAAATTTGTATGTGTGTGGGTATAGGTCTCTATTTTCAGTCAAGAAAAAGGTTGTATTTTTTAATACTTATCCAGCTATTTTTTAAAATTACATCTCATCACTTTAGATCATTATCTGGTACTTTGACATTCTAATAGATTAATAAATTTGGGTGGAGGGGACATGTATTCTGAATGACAGATGTCTTCACTGTTCCATGACTTTAAAAGAAGTCAATTTTTCAGTTAAAAATACATTTTCTGGGCTTTATGAATCTCTTCTGCTTCCTCAAGAATAATTTAAACTTCACAGAGTATTTATTTTTATAATTTAGCACTTTTTTGACACTTTCTACCTCTGAATTTGATGTTCTTGCTAATTTCCAGAAATGATTATTCAAATAAATATTTCAATGCACTACGAAAGAACTTAAGAAATACTGTAGGTTGCCTTTGTTCCTTAGATATGGTACTAACTAAGCTTTATTTTGATCAGTTAATTTGTAGTGGCTTTATTCCCCTGAGCAGGTAATTAAAGGAAGAATAAAACCATTTGAAAGAAAAAGCCTTTTACATTTTCTTCGTATTTCTCAACATTTAGGAGAAGATAGAATAATATTGCATTTAAGAGGACAATACATCATATAAAAAAATAGAACCTTTTATTGTGTATTAGGTAGCACCATATTTATGACGATACTGGGATCCTTTTTAATTTGCAGTTGTATAGCATATTCCGATATGGGTGAATGCATTTTTTTTTTCCAGAGGTTATATGCAGTAAAACTCCTGCTGTACATTGATGAGAGAATTCTGTGGTTCCTACTGTATCTATCCCACTGCCCTGTTCAGTGCCAGTCATCACTGCCAAAAATGTCATCTGGATTTAGTCTCCATTTCTTTTCTTTATTAGAAACATTTCCCTGCCTTTAGCTCTTGATGTACTTCACCAAATAGTAGATACAACTTAAATAAAAATTATTTTCAGATTTGTGAAGAATTATGTGAGATTGTAACCTTTAGTATACTCCTTTCAAAACTTCCTTAATTTGCCCAAAATGGTATCTGACAATGGAAAATGCTGGTAAAATCTTAATTTAATTTTATAAGCTTGGGTCTATAATGTTGCCCACTAAAAAATTATTTTTGCCTACCCAAAATCTGTATGCCCACTTACGTATTTTTTACTGTGTAACCTTCACCCTCAATTGCCTTTTATAGACAAAAAATATTTTTGTTTATAAAAGAGCTGGTCTGACTTAGGACTGCACTTCACACAGAAGAGTGTGGCTTCCAACTTTCCTTTGCTTCTACAAATACCATTCTATTCCAGTGTTTTGCAGTCCTTACCTGCTGGAAGTTTGAAGATTTTCCTAAGGTCTAATATGACTCTCCTTTTGTTGTTCTTTGTAAGGTGCACAGATAGAGTAGATCCCATTGTATCAGTTTGCTGCTTTTTAAAAGTAATTTTATTTTGGGTTGTCTTGCTGTTTTTGTGTCTGCCAGCCGTTTGTTTTCTGTGCTGTGTGGTTGTGTGGTTGATGATTCCTGCTTACACATCATATCTTGTGCCTGTCCCAGCTGAAGAACTTCGAGTTTTTTAGATTATTATCTGCAATCAGTATTTTTTAACTTTCTGCTCTCTCCAGAGCTCTAATCCAAAATCTTCAAGTGAACTACTTCTGAGGCACTGGGAAGCAAAAAGATTTGCGTCCTTTAACTTGCATATGAGAGAGATTTTAATAATTTTACAGTTATTTAATGAAATCAATATAATTATTCTCTATTTTTTCCAAGCTCCATCGTTTTCTTTCCTAATGCTGTTAGTCTTAGAACCTGTTAATTTATATCACCTTCATACTGGTGTAGCTGTACCCAATTTAGTGGTTGCCTCATGTAGTTCTAGATGACACAACCAAGATTTTAATAAGGTGAGAAAAGTAATGTGGTTTTATTTAGTGTTTTTATTTAGTGTTTATTTGGAATGATGTGAGCACTGAAATTTTAATGGATCTATCTCCACTGCTGAAGTATTTTATACACTTTTATAACAGGAGATTGTACTGTGAAGCAGATGTGAAACAAAGGGTAGTATCTTAATTTTTATGAATGGTAGGATTTTTTCATTTTATTATTATTATGGTCCATTTTCCTATGTTGTTGTTATTTCATAGCTAACAGAACTGCAGGAGGGTGAAGACCTGCAGTTGACGATATCCATCTGATGTATTTCTTTTATCTGCTTTTGAATATTTTAGTGCTTAGTATGATCTCTAAAGGGTTACAGGTTGAGTAAGCCTTAAGAAGCATTAAAAACCTGGTTTGATGACCAGTTTAATGCTTTTTCCAAGAACAATTTGTAGAGATTAGGATTTAGTGAGATATCTTTGGAGGATTAGCAATTGCTTCTTAAGGCATTCTGAGTTGACAGGCTAATGGATAGCTTTCTCTGATAGCTCTTTTATAGTCCACTGCAGCTGGATAAAAATCAATGAGCAAGGGAACTTAAGTTTGTGTATCCATTAGTTTTGGTTTTAAACAGATGAGTATGACTTCCACAGTGACTTGTTTAGTATGTTCTTCCCACCTATCATTATCTAGATAACCTCAATTAACACACTGATTAATTCTCAAATTCTTCTTCAGTAGTTCCTTTCTGGACTGCACAATGTGAAGGAAAATGTTTCCAGCATGTCTGCGCAGACAGAACACATGCTAATCAATACCCAGATAAATAGAGCCTGAAGAAAAGAAGCCTACTTTTCCTCATGTTTCCTACCCTCCCTAGGTGCTAAATAAACTGTACTTATATTAATTTCTTTTTTTCATTTTCATTCCTTAATCTGTTCTACATTTTACTATTTGAACTTAAAGCTAATAGTTGCCTTGAATTTTACTGTTAGCAGAGAATTATAAGGCACATTTCCAATGTCATTAGAAACAGCAATCATGGCATAAAAAGGCTTTATTTTTACAGATTGATAAATAGAGTTAAAAGAACTATGTAGTTTTCACATATGCAGGACTGTTTGTGAGGAAGCCTCAGCCCTCATTTTAAATCTACTGGTGTTCCCATATTTATAATCTAATTTAAGCACTTTGCTTCTTAATATCTGTTGAGTATTGACTGGGGGACAGTTCTTCGCTTCAAAAGTCAATGGCACGAAATAAGTATAATCCAATATTCCAGTTCCAATATTTTCACCACCTATGTAGAAACAAACATTTATTCATTTAATTTACTTATTTTAAGACACCCTTTTTAAAGGTGAAAAACATCCAAAACTTATGTGAAGAGTGCAACAAAAATGTCTTTTGTTTTCCATCCCTCCTTAGCAAGAACTAGCTGTGGAAGCTGTTTCTCTGCACTAGCCAGGATTAAGTAAAAAAGGTCTTAGTAAGAAACTTACGAGGAAACTAAATGTGTGTGTTGAGTGAATAATTTGTAAAAGAAAGCTACAGGAAAAATTACCTAGACACTATTTTTATAGATTCAAGAAGTTAATGCATGGGCGAGCTATTACAGAAAACTACCAAGTAAGCCATTTTATACTACGAAAATAATCCATTGTACACTTTTAAAGTTTTTATCTAGGTTATAATGATCAAGAGCTTTACTTTATAACCAAACAAAAGCTCTAGACTGCTGTTGTTAAAAGAAACATTTTGCTGTGCTGCCATGCCTTTAGGAGGATGCAGCAGTGACACAGTGTTAGCAATGCTGAACCTGACAAATTGTTGGATAAATAGAGCTGGAATTTGCCATGATTTTTGTAGGTTTTATGATGTCGTTTCCTTTGCACTTTCATTTGTTTCCTGATACTGATGGTGGATCCTCTTTGAAATACAGCATGAACTAGATAACAAACATAAATTCCTAAGATCTGGGTGAATGTTACAATGTGTATCTTGTTTAGAAACAATTCTCCAGTTCTCCCTGGTGGACCCAGTTTAGTTTATAGGTTTATGTTCTTATGCATGCTTGGAATTTTAAAACAAATTGCAATGTGTAATCTTCTTAAGCAAACTGGTTATACCCAAGTGGTAGCTCTAAGTGTCTTTAACCTTTGTTTCCCACAAAAGCAAGTATTAATCCTTATTACTAAGCCAGAAAACAAATCTAAACATTGGTTGTGCCTGTCTTTGGTGGTATTTGTTTCAGTAGTTTCTTCCCTGTGTTTCTGTGACTTCTTACAGTCCCAGATTTCAAAAGCTCTTCCTCAGTTTCTAATGCAGAAGGGCTGTCAGCCATCCCTGTCTTTTGACCCCCACAGCCTGGGGGATGCTCCAGGTGTTTCCGATGCCTGTGGGCATGTGCTGGGCTTCCTGCAGCATGAGCCTGCTCAGAGCATCAAGTGCAGACTGAAATCTTTCATGTCATCTGTACATCCCTCTGCTATTGCCATTTCACCTGTGGCTCTGCTGATGGTGGACACCTTTTACAGCATTTTCATACTAAAAATAGTTCATTATTTCTAAAGCAATTCATTGATTAATCTGCTGTTAGCACTAGTACAGGTATATCTGGCCTTAAGCACAAACTAGGGATTGTTGCTGTCTCAGGTAAAATGAAATAAGAGTTTGGGAAGTGTTACTTTATCCTTAGGAACAGAGAAGCATGTCTGGAGCTTCTTTACTGAAGTGGTCTTTAAATTTAGCGCACTCTGAGCATCTTGGAGCCCTGCTGCTGAGGAGCATGTGATTTAAATAGGACATGGAAGCCCGGGTTCTCAACAGGGAGAGGTTGGTGCGTCAGTGATACCACAGCTCAAATGCTTTGACATATTTTTGCCTTCTGGATTACTGACACTGAATTCAGTCTGTGTATAACTTCCCTTGCAGAATTTCTGTAACACATCAGTTGAGCATATTTCTTAGTCTCACTCTTCTGCACTGGGAATATATTTTAATAAGCACACCCCTGTTTCCATAGCGCCGTAGTTATTCAGTTACCTTAATGCTGACGTGGCAATATTGAGACAAACCCTGTTAAATCTTTTGAGTGTAGCAATGAAATGGAAAATCTGCAGAGTGCAAGGAATGAGAACAAAGAGTTCATCTTAGGTACAAGTTTCAGTTTAGACAGGTGAAGTCTAGACGCCCTGGTGCACTGGGCAGGTTGGCCTGGATGGTTGCAGGAGCTGGGCTGCCAGCCTGCAGATTGGATGAGCTCCTTATTTGCTGCAGTGCCTCGGTTTGGTCATTACCCAGATATTTTTTTCAGGTCATTAGCCCGGAGACAGGCAACCATCCCATGCCTTCAGGTTTTCTATCACTTTGGTAATTTGGTAGGTTCACTGTGTCTCCTAAGAAATACTGGGGTTTGAGTTTTGTTATTTTTCTCACATTGCTACTAAATGTTACTAATATCATCACGATTTAATCTCTTTTCTTTTAGCACTTGTCAGCCCTACACTGATCATTTTTAAGATTATCTAATTGTAGATGCAAAACATCCCAGTTATTACAGGGCTTAATTTAGTTATATCCACATGTAAGTCCATCATGACTACTACCATTATAACATTTTAATTTGAATTTTTAATAAGGGCTTTGATCCTGAAAATAATTACAAGCATTCAATTATAATTGTGTATTATCGATGTATATTATGTATGTATATTATTATGCAGAGAGCTTACTCGCATGCAAGTTACTGATGTATGAGAACCTTAATAATTAAATCCGTATTTTATCAACTTTTGGGAACACTGTTATTACCATATACACAATAACATTTTTTCAAGGGTACCAAATTTTCTTTTCAGCAGTGATTTGGACACTTAAAAGCCTTATTCATAGAAGGGGAAATAAGTGTGTGTAAATTATTTTGGTGATATGGCATAAACCATGCCTTTCAACATAATATTTGTAAAATTAACTCATTGATTGCTGGTGTACATCCCTGCACACACGTTTTACTTTCCTCATCATTGAGATGCAGCCTCTGCTCACAGAACGTACACTTAGACTTTAAGTATGTGCAAAACAAGATCTAGCAGCTGAGGAGTACAAAACCTAAGATAAACCTTCAGGAAACTTAGTTCAGTAATAATGTGTTTTTCCTCACTGTTAATTAGAAGAGTTCCTTTGCAGTGACCCCAAGGTTCGCCCAGCTGGTCAGAGCACGGTGCCATCACACCAAGGTTGTGGATTTGATCCCTGTGTGGGCCATTAACCTAAGAGTTGGACTTGATGATCTCTCTGGGTCCCTTCCACCTCAGGCAACCCTGTGAAATACATGAGCATACCTATGCCTCTGTGAAAATATGAAGAATAATTACTTTAGTAAAATGTTCCTGTCTAGTTGATTTTGTTTAATATTTCCCCCTCTTTTTCAATATTTTTTCAATATAGAAAACAAAATAAGGCTGAGAGAATTCTTTGCTAAGAATCCAAACTATCCACCGAAAGCATGCATTGGGGGAGTTTCCAAGAAGTATATTTATGTGATTATATCTCAGCTCTCAAAACATGAAAGGCTGTTTCTAGTTCAGCTCAGCACTTTGTTCCTGGGGAGCCTTTTTCCTAAGCCCGCCTTTCAAGCTGGGCGTTATTTCTCGTGGACCGCATGATTTTCTTCTCCCCCTTATCCTGCCTTGGAAGATGAGTAGAATAAATGTAGCACACCTCTTCACATCTTGATTTTTCTCTTTTTATTCCTCTTGGGAATGAGGAAAGGACTGATGATGTTACAGGTATTAACATTGTATGAAGTCTTTAGTTAGTGTTTTATGAAAAACCAGCTTCCTTAGATTACATAGACCCTCATTTTGCTGTGCCACTGTTATTTTAAGTCACTGATCACTGAACTGAAAGTGATTATGATAGTTCTGTTTGATATGCACAAACTCAATATAGTCAATGTCACAGAGTAAACATGGCATATTTCTCAGTTTAATATATAAATATATGTATGGGAATTTGAAAGCAGTTAGGAGAGAATGCAGTGGGAGGAAATGCTGAAACAAGAACACCAATCATAATTGGAACTGTGCAAGTCTGATTCATTAGAAGCCAAAGAATACAACTCGTTAATCGTGAAAGAGACCTCCTTTGGATTAAAAAAATATGATTAAAATGGGAAGTTAATCAACAAGGGAGTAATGAGGATGAACATAAATAGATAAAAATGCAAAAGCTGAGAGCACTGTATGTTAGGCAATGGACAAGTGCTTAATGATATCAGAGTGTAACTGCAAAGGAACAAATATGAATTGCTGTACTTTTTGGTACAAACTGTTTGGCAGCAGTGAAATTCTAAAAATGGCATAAGCCTACAGCTAAGTTTGGCAGAGAATGGTGAAAGGAGGGCTAAAAATATATTTTTAAAAATAATTTACAAGAAAAGAGATACTGTATATCATACAGAAATAATGAAAATTTCTTGATTTTGACAAATAAATAACTAATGTGTTGAATAATTTAGTATAAAGTTAGAAAATTTTGAATATGGGGTCTTGGTAGCTTGCACCAAAATAGTATGTTCTATCTCTGGAGAAGGAGCTTTCTGAATGAGTTGTGTGGATTTTTAATCAAATAAGGTATCATGGGTTCAAAAGTCTTCTGAATGACTACTAATATTAAAAACCTGTAAAAGTGGTGACTAGGGTAAGTACAGGTGAGGTAAAGTGACAGCTGTTCTGGACAAAATCGTGGTAAAGCAGATGTGGGAAACAGCTGTTGGTTAACTCCTGGTAATCTGATTGTAGTAGTGCACAGGAAGTCTTGTCTGATTTGGAATATTCTGAGAGAATCTCCAGTTCAGCTCGTTCATGGCTTTGCCATTGCACCATTCACTTAATTACATCACATGGCATTGCAGAAAAAGGGAGAGAGTGCATTTGAGTGAACAAATGGTGTACAAAGTCTATGTATGTATGTACATATCATGTAAAACCATGTTTAACAGACCAAAAAATACAAACCAGAACAATTGATTTCTAGAAGTCTTGGGGGAACAGTCTCAGCATGGTGTTTGCTCTGGTGTGTGAAAGAAGTTCAGGTTCTTGTATCTAATGAGAGGATTAGAGATGTGCAGATGAATGTTCTGTTTGCGTGCTTGGATTCTTCTCACGCACAAATATCCTCCAGGTTTGAATCTTGACTCTTTGCACATTTTCAGTCCTGATCCCACTCAGACCTATTCAGCTAATGAGATTTAAGATCATTGCCTGAGGTGGAAAGACTAGAGCACATCAGAATTCACAGTAATGTTGTTTTACACTTGAGTGGAAGTAGCAGTGAAGGAGTTGCCAAATATGCTGTGCTTTGCATTTAATATTTTAAATGTGTGGTGGAGGTGCATGTGTCTCTTACTCTTCTTCACTGTTACTGTGTGATGTATCACATAAAGGGGAATAAAAATATTTTTTTCAGACGTAATTAAAAATCTGTTATTCTACATGTTGCAACTCACTATTTTGCAGGTAAATGTAACTGCTAAAAATTGTTAGCTGTGCTTGAAGTTAAGTTGAATTTTTAAATGAAAACCCTACTCAATATTTTTATGCCATTTTCTCCTTGTCTTGAGGCAGTGTGTGGGACAAACTATATCAAAAGACTCTACAGGATAACTTCTAGAATAAATGCTGTGCTAATACATGGTACAGTTTGAATTTTGTCGGTACTTTTAAAAAACATTTTCTGTGTATAAAATAATGTCCACTAGGAAGGAATTAACTTTTCACTTACAATCTGTTGTATATATTTCTGCTGACTTTTATCATTGGAACATGCATCTTACTGATGATGTTACAGGTATTCAAACACTCCCTGAACACTGATGTTGCTGATAATTTTAAATTTTGATTTTTGTCAGTAGATGACAGTGAAAGGAAATACATATGTGCAATATCCATCCATCCCTTAGTTCTTTATTATGTCTCAAAGTGGTCTGGCACTGGTACAGTAGAAGCGTGTCATCCACTGTTCTAAGCAGAGATTTGTTTCCTTGTGTAGATAATTTTAAGAGTGATGAATCGGTAGGCAGGAGCTGGAAGTGTGATCTGTGTGCAGCTCTATGGCAGGAATACACAGCAGGAGAGGGCTGCTCCTTTATTGAACAGAGCTCCCTGCAAACCTCTGCTGCAGCCCAGGGCTTGGTTCTCCTGGTGGCTGTGTGGGGCACTCTCCTGTGCTGTCTCCCTGCTGGATGCATGTGCTGCTGGAGCAGAAAACTTTAGGTGTCTGTGTGCAATCTCAGACAAGGTAGTTGAAATGTAAGGGCCTGTAACTCTAACTTGCATTATATGTGCCCAACACAGGATGGCATAAATCAGAAATAATTTAAACAGCACTGCAGTCAGTGTAGAATATCTAGAGGAAATACAGATAACTGGAACTTCCTCATTATATGACTTAATTACAGTGTTGAGTGTGCATCTGGAGTTGCTATGTGGTGGTTGAATTTTACAGGGCTTGTGTGTTGGTGATAATGCTGAGCTTGCCAAGTTGGAATGAATTGAGATGTTTCAGCTAACCAGAATGATTCATTTATTAGATTACACCTGAAAATTACCAGTCTCAGGAGAAATGTTAAAGAATAATTAATAATTTTCATGTAATGAACATAAAATGCTACAAGCCTTGTCACTTTCTGGTTGCCAAGGCAAGTCAAGCGGGGTGTGTTGCTGTCGAACACTGCAGCTGTGAGTTACTGGGGTTAATTGCAGATTGCTGATTTAAACTTGATTTTTAAGTGCCCTTTTGGACTGGATTCACTCACTAGAACTTGTTCTTCAAAAAGCAGTGGTAGTACTCAGGGTGCAGCCCCCTGTCCTGCTGTGTCAGGAGCACCTCTTCAGTGGGAGGTGCCTCTCCCCTGTTTCAGCCCTACCTCTCTCTAACTGGAGTGAGTGTTGCTGGACAAGAGCAGTGAACTGGGGCCATCTGCCCTAACACAATGATGGCATTGTCCCAATGCTTTTAGTTTGCTTTTCCCCCAGTTATTCTAAACACTTGGATCTGGGTTCCCAACACAGTCGGGTGATTTTGCATGGGAATTGTTTAAAATATTTCTCTATTAGATCATTAATTTCTCTGAAATGTCAACCTAAGAATGCTTTTCAAATGAAATTCAAGATTAAGTCACTGCCAAGTGCTGTGTTTGCTACCTGGGTCTGGAAGTCAGAAGTGCTGGGAACTCTGAAAAAGTAACAGATTTGGTGCTACTGGGATGTCCTTTAAACTGAGCAAGGAAGGTCAAGAAGCTCTAACGGGAGTTTCATCTTCTCTCTGGAGAATGCTGAGTAAAAAACTTCACTTATTCAAGCAGTGATTTCAGGCTAGGAAGAGAAATACCTGACTTCTATAGAAACAGGCAAAATTCTTGTCAAAACATCTGTGAGTTACTCTACACTAGTATGGCAGACTTTTGTATCTGATAGTTTAAGGTCCAGCTTTGGAAATTGGGTAACAATTTAGTGAAGCCAAAAATACTATATTTCGGTGGGAACTTCTAAAATAATAATAACTTTGACACCCAGAACCAATTAAAATCATAGTAATAAAAAGTTCTGTTGTTTGAATATTTGCTGTTGTAAGAGCTCCTTGTAGCTTGTTTTTCCTTGTTCTTATGCTCTCTTACCATTGGTAACCAGCATAAATATAAAAAGGAAAAAGAATAAAAGAACAACAGCACTTCAAATGTAGTTTATAACATTTTATACTACCAACATCTGGAAGACCATAGCACCATTTATCGAAGTTTGTTGGCACTGAAAGCACACCATGCATAGTTGGCTTATAGCACAATTCATACAGGTGTAAATGAACCTGTGGGTCCCTTGCTCTAAGATGAACTTGGGCATTGCTTTCAGTCTGCTCTGCAGCCCTGGTCTCTCGGTGTGAGTTGTTGCTGTATCTGCCATAGAGACCCAAATAGAGGTAGAAAATGCTGCTATGGAGCTCTGAGGAGAGGTGACAGCTATCGATGCAATGCCCGGGATAAGCACCTCATTTTTCACTCAGTGACAGGATGTGTAATAATAATTGTTCAAGACAGTTCTTGAATAGTCTGGGGTCTGAAACAACCAAGTTTTGGGCTTTTTTGTCGAAGAGCTAATATAAAGCTCATTTTTCATAGAAACCCATTTAGTATATAAAGAAGGACTTCTCTGTGCAGAATTTATATAAACAGTAGTATTTTTTTCCTCAGAACATTTAATTCTCTGAACGTTATAACAGAATTATCAGTGAAAAGTTAGAATATACTATTGACATTTCCTTTGTTATCGAAGTTATTCTAATTTTATCTGTTGAAGAAAAATGCCTATAATGAAGATAATTAACAGAAAGTTGGGTCACTGGCCAGGGTAATAAAGTTGGCATCAACCATATCCAAGGTCATTACTATACACACTTAGTGAGTATTATGGTCGTCTTCTGAAACAGTAAAACAGGTGTCACATTCTTTTTGACCTTCCCAATAGGATGCTACTGTATTTAATTGGGGAAAGCAAACAAGTGATAGCAGTATTTTTAAATTTCAAGGTGAAAGCTGAAAGTTTTCCTAGCTTGCTAAAGACCCAGAGATGCATGGAAATATTAGGTGAATATTACCACTTACACCATGCTGATGTGTCAGACATTTGAAAGCAGTAAAAACCTTACATATTCTGAAAACATCTTTGCTTGAGTACCCATTCAAACACTCCCTGAATTACAGAGGTAGAAAAGCTGCAGAATAATCAATCTAAAATGCAGGCAACAGCAGCATCTACTCTACTTTTTCATGGAGACCTTGTAGAATCATTTTGTGACTGGCATAAGAAATCAGAGAAGTAGGTGTATGAAGGAATATTCTCCTTATCTCCATGCCCTGCACTAGACAGACATTAAAAATTCATCTCGTAATTCTTTCTTGCTGTATCAAAATATTTAATTTTATATGCCATGCTGTGAAAGTTTTCCAGAAACAGCCAAATCGCTCAGCCCATAGATCATAGTGACTTTTGGGAAACTTGTGTTTTTAATTGCAAGAACATTTTTGGTGTCATCAGGCCGTGATTGCAAAGGTTGTGAAATTGCTTTTGGCCATATTACCTGTGATCTTGGGTTAAAGATTTTGTGCGTTGGAGTTCATGTAAACATATGCCCACTGAAGCTCATAAAAACCTGCTTTTGTGTCCTCTTAAATAGACCTGAAGATGCTATTCTACTCTTATTTAATGGAAGACACTCTTAAAAAGTTAAGTTAGAATCCATCCTTGACATCTTTATTTTTGTTTTATGCAATTGTAAAGAAAGGGTGTCTATCTTTAATACATTACAGGGAAATTTTATTTAATAGTGACCCATTTTAATCATGCAATAATCCCATTGTCCTACCATTATCTAAGTAACATTGCTAGTCATTTCATTCTAGCAGGTATGTTTAATTTTTCCTGTATTTTTTAAAAAAAAACCTTTTTCCAGTATTCATTTGTAGATTTTAATATGTTGCTCTGCATGGGAAATTACTCTTATTCCTTATTAATCCCAGAATTTTAGGGGGACTGTTTTTTTCCTTCACAAATCAATATCCTCAAGATGTTTGAAAGAAATGTTCTTTTTAATTTTTAATATTTTTTGGCATCTATTGGAATGTATATTTATTTTGAGTCTGCTTTAGCAGTAGTCTTATTTCTATGAGTGATTGCAACTGTAAAAATACACAGCTTGCCTAAGTAATTAACAGTGTGAAGTGGTTTGTAATTTCAAATAAGTATAATATTTATTTTCAATTACTTCTTTAACACATCATACATTTCTGGTGAATTTTAATGAATCTAGGATATCAGTTCTTAAACACCAGAGGGAAAGCACGGTTTTCCCTGCCACTCAGTGTGCAATGTGTTTCATTTTGACCTGGAAGTGAAATAAAGAAAGGATGTATGCATGATGGATGGACAGACGGATAGATATGAGACAAGAAAAATAAGTGTTTTCAAGCAATATTTTACCTAGTGAAAGAAGTACATTAATATCATCCTTTCAATAGGTATTTTTTGCCTGTACTTATCCCTCTGATCTTCAAAACAAAACTCTTGGTAATGCACTTCTGTTTCTTGATCGTTCCCTGTGCTTTCCTGCAGAGTTGTTCTAAATTCTGGACTGTTTTCTGAACTCGAGAGTGTAAAACTGAAAGGGAGGGTTCTTTCCATCTAAGCTGATCTCCTGTGCAGTGGCTCAGAACTCCCTATGTAGTAGAGTTTGGCCAAGTACATCCATATACATCCAATGAAATTCATGGTTTTATCCTGCAGTGACTTCTTCAGCATAAATTTGGGTGCTTCTCTGTCAGAGGAGGACTGGATCCAACCACTTCTCAAAACAGGGATCAAAGTCAACTGTCCCTATTGTTTCATGACCCTTTTAAAAAGAGAAAGTTATCTTCAGTCCTATGTCCTTTATCTGGGTTGGCGCCATCTCTCCCTGGCCAGATATATTTCTATTTAAACCACCCAACCAGATTCTAGTATTTTACAATAAAATACATATGAATTCACCATTCTCACATTCACTGTAGGTGAGTTAATTTTATTTTGTCTGAAGCCTATTTTCTTTTATGCTCTAATATATTAATATTTCATAAACTTACAAGGTTGTTATTTAATTTTGTTAATAGACCTCTGTCATCAGCCAGAAATACAACATGGAAGTCTTTGTGCAAAAAGCCACTTATTCAGTGTTCACCATTTGTCTTGCATAAATTTTTCATGTATATGAAATGTATCGTGTGATTTCATCCCTAATGTGTGTGCTTGCATCTTGTTCCTTGCTGAGGCTTTTTTTGTTGTTTCAAACGGCACTTAAAAAAAATTACAAAGATAATTTTAAAGTGTTGTGGCATTTCAGGTGATTCAGAGGACTCAGAGGAAATAAAACAGTTTAGATTGCTGTTAATATTATAAAGGAATCTTTGGAAAACAGGATTCTAATTGTTTCCTAAACATTTAAAATATATATTAAAATTACTTAGTTTGTAAAATTATGTTTTTTCTAAGATATCAAGCCTTAAAAAAGTCTTTTCAAATGAAAGTTAGCTGTGCAAATCTGAAATATCAAAAATGACAGGGATTAGAGGTCTGCATACAGATGAAGGAATGCAAATTTTGCAGTAAAGATTTGTTTTCATCTGCCAGTAGGTGAAATGCAAATAGGGGGATGGATATCACTATAAACTAGTAGAAAGGAGTAATTATTAAAATGGCAGCATTTGCAACAGAGAGCACTGGAGGACAGAGACTAAACCACCCTGCCCAGCAATTTCTATTTCTTTTTTTCTTCCAGTTCAGAAAAACAGAGACTTTGAGGAGACCTCATGTTGCTACTTTGTGCTCTGTGGAGGGACTGGAGAGCTCTGTGTTACTGCTGGCCATGCAGCATATTGCATGAGCAGTCATACTAAGATAATTATTGTGTGACTAGAAGTTTCCTAAAGTAGAGGTGTGATATGTGTCTGTGTATTTGCTGAAAGCTTAGACAATAAGCATATGGACTTGTACTCTGTGTATTTGTTACAAAATTGGAGGCTTTTCTGCTTAATCCATTTAAAAAGGGAATTAATAGCCCTAAAATATTAATTTTGCCAGACTCTATCAACGATTTCCATTCAGGAAACCTTTATCAAAGGTCTCCCTTGTTTTGTGGCAGAGCAAGGGCAGAGCTGAGATAACTGATGGAAGAGAGAAGGTCCAGCCATTGCAACCCAGCAGAGTCAGGCTGAATCATGTGGAGAGCACCTCTTACCGTGAAAGGAGTGGATGTCAGTCCTTACCTGGAGGACAGCAGGGTCATCCTGTCAGTGGAACCAGGCTGGCTGATGGCATGTGGTGGGACAGGCTGGTCCCTCTGCCATATGACACTGCTGGGCGCCTTCCCATTGCAACTGCTTCATCCGCAGCCCAAACCCTGGCATTCTCCTCGTGTCCTTGAGACAACCGATAGAAACTGCAAATTTACAAATGCATTTTAGCCCCGTACCAAGGAAGGGGCATTAGCAATTCTGTGTCTGCTTTATAAAGTGGAAGAGTTTAAACTTTTGGGAGACTTGCTAAACATATGGCAAAGTTCTCCCCTGAAGCTATTTCACCTCATAATAGGGCTGCTCTTGGAAAGATTGCTGTTGTTTGGGCATGTGCATAATGGTTTCTCAAAATGTGTAATAAGGGAAAGCTCTCCACTATGCTGGAGAGGTAAAATGAATCCATAAAGTTGAGTCTTATAAATATTCACTATTTTGACTGGCTAGCTATTTCACCTGTTTCCTGCAGGTTGTAAGCAGGAGAGAATAGGAATTGCCAACAAATCAAATTACAGAACATTGAAAGTGTCAGAGTGGTAGTGTTCATTATGCTCATTCACAGAATATATGAGTCATTAAAATTCTGATATTGCCTCAGAAAGATAGAGTTTGTAATGAGAATAAAAAAGGCCTTTACTTGCATTTCTCTTTCTGGCAATGATTCTTGGGAAAATTAAGGATAATACCAAAATGATTACCTGTGTCTCCTGTAGTCTTAGGTTTTCAACCCTAAACGCCTTGCCTAACTGAAGTGCTAGGAACAGCATACTGAAGGGGTGCAGTAAGAAAGTTCTAATTTATTTTGAATTACAAGTTTTCACATTAACTTTCACATTAACTGTCTCATTATTTCAAGTTTCTTTTTTAAGTGTTTCTTCTTTTTTAAAAAAAATATACTTTGAAAGCTCTGAAATGTTTTCCATGTAGAATAGATTTTTTTTTGTTTTAATTTGAGATTATACAAGCATAGCTAAGATTTTGCTGGGTGCTCTTGTTTGTTACAAACACACTGAAACTCCTTTATCCAAAGTCATAAAGTCAGGTGGATTTAATCTGGCCGTTTTTAATTTACAAGTCAGAATGGGCCAACAACACAGGTAATTAACTCAGAGTAAGGCCATGTCTTAGTGCTGCTGGTGTTGTCCTGTCAGTTCTGAATGCAGGCTCTCTCCTGGTTCCCTCTGCACATCAGTGACCCCTTGGCACGGCTCTTTCCAGGGCTGCCTTGAGTAATGGAGCTGCTTCTTCACTGCTTCTCTTGAGGGCACAAGTTTGTGCTAGAACAGATGAAATGGCTGTTCCTGCCCTTGTCTGTGGCTGTCACTGAGCTGTTCCATGCTTCACACACATTATGCAACTTCCCAGCATCAGCTGGTATTGGAGAGGTGAATCAGAACCACCGAATTTGTGCAACTTCTGAGTCTACAATGCTTAACATTTAAGCACTTCTCAGTGCTCTCTTCACGGGCACTTGCTTGGTCCATCCCAGGTTTCTGATGTACCCAGGCAGCTCTCCACCTCCAGCTTTATATTTTAAGTGGCAACAAAATATTTCACATCCACTTTATGAACTTGCCTGTCTTAAACAGTCTAAAATCCTGGAGCTGGAGCTCTGGAAACATTTCCTAAGTCTTAGTGGGGAAGAAATACAACAACAGTAGCTATTTTTATGGTTTTCTGGAGTGCTTTAGTAATTTTCAAACACTGTCAGCACATTATACAAACAATTGAACTGTTGTGTTTGTGTTGTGCAGAAAAATCTCTACTTGGAGCCATCAACCTTGTCACCTTACTGCACATGTCCCCCAGGTTGTCCTGTGTGCAGTACACTTAATTTAGTGTTTGAAAACATGTAATTCCTGTATTCTGGTGTTATGTTCAGAATTCAGCTGTAGATTGTGACAACAATGCTGAAGCTAATACAGTAAAATCATGTTGTAAGTATTTAGAGGGCCAGGAGAGCCACTTACAAATACCGAAGGAATGGTGGCCACTCTGCATGAGTCCTGCCTCTGCAGTGAACAACTACTGGGTAGGGGAAAAACACCTCTCCACATAACGTCAGTGATACAGGTAGCAAAATGCAAACTAATTGCCACCACAATTTCATTTGTGATTAATTTTAACTAAGTGTGTAGAACAGAAATGAATTGCATTTAAAGAAAATTGCAGTGCAAGAGTTTTTTTCTTATTTAGTAGGTTTCCAGTCAAGATAATTTGGTGCATCCAATATCCAACTCTAATATGGTTTTTATTGGGAATTGCAGGAAATGTTTGTATCCAACTTTTTCAAATAGCCTTTTATTTGAGCAAATCAAAGCCTAAACATTAGAGATAATCTCTGGGCATTTTTAAAGTGAGAAAATAAAATGAGACTGCTTACACTAAATTGTATTTGTAGATGGGATGAACACAGCTGTTAAAATGGAATATATTCACTGGAGGCAAAGGCATATTTGTGTTTACTGATCTGAAGTTTACTGACCTATCATAAAGGTTACATTTCAGTTATCTTCAGCAAATTTGTAAAAGGAAAACTTTTTTTAATGCTAAGGTATTCAGGGACTCAAATTATTACTATACTGTGACAAAAAAAATGCAGATTTTTTTTTAAAATGTGCTTGTGTAGATAAATAGGAAGAAAAAAATGCAGTTTTGTAAAGTGCATTCCCAAATATTATAGGATACAGTCAGTCTAAATCTGGTGTAACTTCAAAGCAGCTACATTCAATCACTCTCAAGCTTGCTGTTCACTCTCTCTTCATGTCAGATTTCTACAATTTTGTCAGAATAAATATGTTGTGTAGTGTGACCTTCATGATCCAAGAATCCAGAAGAAATAGGACTATTTAGCCAAAGTAGGGATAGCAGGAGAGACACATGGGAATGGTTTGGCTTGGTGGTCAGTGTCCATGGCCACTGCCGGACACTGAGGTGTGTGAGCCACCTCGACTTTGTGAGGGAGCATTTAGATGCCGCCATACATAAATATAGCTTTATATTTTAATGAAATGTAGTATTATGACTTATTTTCAGGATTCCTAGAGGAGGCAATTTGGATATTAGCCCAGGAAACCCTACATTTCAAGAAAACTACCTTTTTTTTTTGGACCTTAATGATTTAGAGTAGAGAAAAACAGATTTAGATTTGGAAAAACGTCTTCTACTGTCTATCTGGGATGTATTGTGACAAAGTTCCTGTAAACATGTGACTGTGAGAAGTTCAGGGTGAGACTGCATCCAGCTCTGGGGAAGGGGGACAAAGAAGGAAAACGGACTAAGAGAGGTGACTGAAGTGTGATGAATGTGTGATGACTGTAGTTTTCATGTGCTTCATTTTCTGTCACCTCTGAGATTTTTTTAATCTCTGCTCTGTCTAAAAGTTTAGGTGAATTATCGTATCTCTCTCCTAGGTCTCTTCACTGAAAAAAAATAAAGTTTAGTAGACTAGTTTAGATGTTGATGAGTACACAGTAGGTGTTGGTTAGAGGAATCTCATGTATCTTTTCTCTTAAAAATGTTTAATTCCAACACAGAAGCAAATCCTCAGTGTGTGACACAAACACACAAAGTGGCAGGTAACTAGAGGGTGAGGGATGAGACAGAGGGATGTTTTAAATCCTTTGGGATGTTCTCAAACTGTCCTGGCAGTTTAAATGATTTTAAATGATGTTTTTTAAATTTTCCAAAGGTATCTTCAGGCTTTCTGGGGTAATGCACATCATATCCTTCACTGGGGTCTTTCCATGTACAAGTAGCCCATTTCATAGTTAGTTTCAGAGGTGAGAGACAATAATCCTTTTGCTTATTCTCCCTTTGTCATCATAGAATCCTTGAGATTATATGTCCACCCCTCTTCTCTGACCCTGGCTGTTACTACTTACGGCTTTGATTCCAGATTCTGAAATGGGGTGTTTGACCTTTTTTGTTTTGTCTTGTTACTTTCAAACAGAAGGGAAAATGTTTTAGATTATAAAAGCTGTTTCTGTTTGTTGTTTCTCTTTCTACCTTCAAAGGGAACTTATGTTTATGCTTCTGGAATGCACACACATAAAGTTAGTGGTTGCTGTTACTTTACAAAAGACAAGTGGTCAGCTGAAATCAGACAAGGAAATAGGTACAACTCTGCCTTGTTTCCTCTCACGTTATTTTTTTTATATCTCTGTTAATTCATTTATAATATGTGCAAAAGGAAACTAGAATAGATTTATAGATTTGCAGGAAGCTGATATTGAAAGCATTTTAGTGTTGAATTTTTATTCTTTCACTTCTAATTTTTGTGAAGGTCATACAAAATCTCTTCTCCAGATAGTTTAGCTTTTGATTGTCACGAAGGTACTTCTTTTCTGAAAAGCCAAGTTTGGGCATAATGGCTGACATGTGGTAAACGCATAACTCATCCTTTCCTAGACACAGCCCTTGCAATGCTGTTGCAGTCAGTGTGAGCTGAAATTCCCAGCCCCAGAGGTGTGAATGGTGCCAGCTCGGGCTGCTCATGGCAGCCCATGGGGAGCGTTGATGCAAGTTTGAGATAGCACGCCTTAGATCAGATCGCTCTTTCTTCATGTCAGTTTTGGAAATTATTTTTGAGTTCATAATTTCTTTTAAATGTGCTCCAGTAGGAAGTTGTCTGGTTGCCTTTTTTTCTCTTAAGGTAAAGATGTGAATAAATCTCACAGACACATAAAATTGTTGATGAGTGAGTTACATTTGCCATGAGGGTTTGTAATAGATAGCATTGGGTTTTTCCTCATAATTTCCAAAAGAAAACAATTAATGAAGCCTGCCCTTTTAAGCTTAGCCAACCAAAAATGACCACTGTACTTGATTGCTCTAAGGTCTGTGAGTGTGTTTGTTTCTGTTTGTACGAGGGATTAAGGAAAAAGGAAAATCCTTGAGTTAAAAGTGAAAAACCTTTTATTTAGCAAATCATCAAACTCTTCCCAGGTAAAAACCAGATAATTTGAGTAGTTTCTGTCAGTGTTTTTTGGACTGAAGGTGGTTTTCAGAGATGAGTACTAGGGGCATAAAGCAGCATTTGCCTTTTGGAGAACAGAATTTAGTAATCTATCCACCTATCCAGTACATATTCTGAGATGTCTCCTCTGCTTATGCACACAGAGAAAAAGACCAAAATTAATTTTAACTTCAATTAACTAAGTCCTCAGAGTCCCATAACTAATAAAAGTACAAGAAAGATTTAATCCACAACCAAAGAAAAAAATTTCCCTGGTCTGTGCTGTCAGACTGTTTTGTTTTTTTCCTGGAAGTCAAACATATGTGTAATTTCAAAAATATTTAATTTCTTTTGTCATTCTTGATCTATTAGATCTATTATTAATATTGTCTGTAAAATGCCAATTTTTTCTGCTATATGCCTTCATTTTCGTCAGTTAGAATGATTGTAGTTTGTTACCCTGTGCTTCCTTTTAGATTAATGTTTGGGTACAAGATGCAGAGCTTGAGCTCTGGAGGCTAAATTTTTGTTCACACCCTTACAGAGTCCTCTGGAGAGCATTCTGCCTTTTCTGTTCTCCTGTTTCTGTGCCATTTTGTGGTGGCAAAATGTAACCCTTGAAAACTAATTAAGAGCGCTATGCTACTTTATTTCCTGAAGCTTTTTGTGCTTTTACAATATAAGTGAGTATGTGAATGCTTTATTTTAGGTTTTTGTTACGTAACTTAAAAAAAAAAATCTCTTTACTGTATTGTACAGTAGAATTTGGAAGGAGCAGTTCCATGGAAATACATTTAGGTGTCATCGTAAGGCAACCCTTAATGCACTGCAAGCAGTTTTCCCAGCCTTAGTCTCACTCATTTAACATCTATTTTATTTTCTGCTCAGGAAAAAACTTGTGTTCCAAACTGCCATGTTAGTGGAAAGCTGGAGATGGAAGAAAACAGATTACTCATATCTGGTGCAAGGCCACATGATGGGTGACTTTATTTTTAGAGTAGGCTAGCGCAGTCTAATCCTGGGATGTTTCTTGGAAGAAGGATGCTTTGCATGAAGCAGTTACTATGTAGGTTACATTCCTACATTATTAATAGTGTAACTGGAATGAAAATCTCACAAGTTTAGTATTTATAAAACCCTCTGTCTGGAGGTACCTTGCCACCCAAAGGAGGAATACCTGCTCTGTTGTTGATTTCCACGCACAGTTTTAGTTTCATGCTGTGTTCCCATCCAAGCAGAAGAGAGTCTGTGCTGTCTGATACTAAATGTCCTGAGGGAGGGTCATGATGTGAACCACTCAAAAGGACTGAGCTCTTAGGAAAACACTTCAGTAACAAACTTTCCATTGAAAATCTTTGCTGTGGATAGATTAATCACCATTGTTTGTCCACTACATCAGCCACTTCTAGCAGCTACTTCACTTCATTACAGTTTACCTCAGTGTTTCTTAAATAAGCAAACTGATGGTCAGCAGCTTCTCAGTTATTTGTTATGTATCACACTTTTCAGCCATTTATTTTCCCTTGTATTTTTTCATAATACAGGTATCATGAGAAATAATTTCAAAAAGCATCTGAGGTGATAGTGTGTTGCTGACCTTGACAAACTGCTAAGCACATTAAGTGAATGTATTGAAAATTCCACGTTTAGAAAGTAAACTCTGGTGTATGATAATGCTATAGAAATATGTTCTCAAGAACTGATTGGAAAATGGAAATTTTTGTTGAAATAAGAATACATTACTTTGAAATTTAGTATTTTTTCAGATTTTGATAACTGAAAGAAAATGAGCCTCTTTTATTTTGTTTAATGGAACATTTAGCTATATTATGTCTATACTTAAGCAGTATAACTTTATAGATTAAATCTTATAGATTACACTATTTTTAAGATGCACAAGGATGAACTAAAAAGCTTCATCTTTTATTGAAACAGAATTTTCATTGTCAGTTACACATGATGCTGGAGAGCCTGTAAAGGATGTGTATATTTCTCCAAAGCTCATGGGTTTTCATAGGTTTTCTCATAATTCTTTCTGTGCTGTCAAAATGAAATTCAAAAAACCTTACTACAATTATTATTAGGCTGATTCAAAGCTGAAATAATATTTAAATGTATGTGTTCATGATGGAATCTCTTTCTACCTATATTAGCCAATCCCACCTACTGTAGGAATAGGAAGGTGAATTTCCTGTGTTTCACTAAGTTTTAAAGATAAATGTTATCCAACAATTAAGAAAGTTGGAAATAGACTGAACATGATTGTTAATATATATATTTTTTTGTTAAAAAAAAGCAGTTTTGATTTTTTCCCCTTACCAGCTGGAAGACCATCTCCCTGTGCTTTTCTGCTCTATGAGGTGAACGCATACAGTTCCCTAGCTGAAAATACTGTCAGGCTGTGTGAGAACAAACAAGGCAAAATCACCTGGAGTCTCCATAAGGAGTAACCAGAGTGTGTTTCCTGGAGTAGAGTGAGGTGCAGGGAGGAGGGAAGTGCTGCTGAGGCTCATCTGTTGTTGAGCTGGAGATCACTCACTGCAAATGTCACGTCCCACTGAGTTGGAAGCCGCTGTTTTTCTCCCAGATCGCTGGATGTTCACAGACAATATAAATGATGTTCTGCACTATATAAGGAAATGTGTTGATTTTTTCCCCCTATATTTTATGTTTTTGGAATGTTAAATAACTGTTGAAATGTTACATGGATTTTTGAATGGTTTCTAAGTTTACTTACTTACAGCCTTAGAAGTAGATTTTGCATAATTCTCTGTCAGACACATTCCTAGCAAAATATGTCCAGTTATTAAGTGACTGTGTAAAAATTTAAAGGCTTACAGGTTTTCCTTCTTTCCCTTTTTCCCTTTTCTGTACATCTTCAGTATTTAGCATCTCAGATGACATCTTTTTTTTTTTTCTTTGTTTTCTGTTTTTACTCTTGCATCCTCAATTGATACTATCTTGCTATGTGGTTTTTCAAAAGAAATTTCTCCTTTTGATGCATTGGTTCTATGTGCCAAGAAAAATCTGTCTGAATGAAAAATAATTAAAATAGCATAGTGAGTTAGGCTGTTAGGCTGCAAAAATTGGCTTTCATTTCCTAAAGCATTTTGAGTGACAGTAAGTGTTTCACTTGCATTTCAGGGCTCTGATGAGTCACCTTTTATGTAGGCATTATGTTGATGCCTCACTATGACAGTCTTAATATAGCTGTAATTATACTGAAACCACTCAATAAGTGAAATCATTGTATTAATCTGTATGTTTTCTTTTCAGGCTCCCACAGAAACATTAAACTCTGTTCTTTCTCATGTTCACATTATTCTTACACCACACTTCTGTAGGGAGAGGGGAATGGAGGTATCAGATGGAGTCAATTCAGAAATCCTGATTCATACTCAGTAGCTACTCCTCTCCTTCATGCTTTTCATTTTCCTTACAAGAATTTCAGTCATTCAGGTACAGCAGCCACTGTACGGCCACTGAACTCATACCTGTACCTGTCTGTCAGAGATAACAGGCCACCTGCAACAGCACTGCAAACAAACTTTCCTGTTAGCCCTGTCTGATGGAACAATTATATTGCCTTTCTCACACTCCAGTCTAATTCACAATGCTGCTGCATGCAGGATACAGCTGAAGCACTCGGCTTTGAAACTTAAGGACAAATAGCTTATATTTTGAAATCATTTAATAATCTGGATTTCATAATAATTAACTTTATAATTTGAAATGGTAAAAGTATGTAACAAAATGTGGATGAGTTGACTGCCCTGTCCTTAATTCTTGAAAGCATAAACTATTTAAGCAGAAATGCCTTTAATTATCATGTAGGTACCTTGCTTCAGTAATTGGCTTCAAAGTTGTCAGAGTCATCAGGGTCTCTCTGGTCTCTGATACATATGTCAACTTACAAAATGGACTTTAAATCACATTGGCACCATGGCTAAAATTGATCAAGTGGAGTTATTGCCAGATACATTTTAGCAATACATTTAAAAATAAATAAATATTATTAATTCTTACATTTTAGATGGCTATATAAATGGCTCCGATTAGAATTTATACTTCAGCCAAAGTATTCTGTTGAAAACTTTCCCTATACATTGTGATAATTTTAATCCATTTCAACATTTATATTTACGTTTCAGCCTAAGAAGTTAAGTGTGATGACAGCTCTTTGATTGCTCAATGATTAATATATTTCTCTCATTTCTTGTCACTGTTCTTGGATGTGAGATTGACTTGCTTTTTCTCAAAGCTTTAAATGTCTATTTTAACTGAAGTCTTCAGTTAGGAAGAAGTTCTGTCACTGCTGTTTGTGCTGAGCTTAACATTTTCACTGTTACTGAAGTGGTAATTCTGGGTCTTTCTGTTTTCCTAAGCTCTCATTTGGAATCGGGGTTCTCTATGGTTTTATTGTAATTGTTATTGTACCAAATATCTCTGTCCCAAGTCTCAGGGTCTGTGTAATGTGCTGACTTGCAGAGCCACAGAGTATCTGAAACAGGAGGCAGTTTCTCCACCAGTTTCTCTCTGTGCTCCACAGCAGCAAGCAGAGCTTCAAATGCTCAACTTCAGTTTTAAGACGATAGTTTTCAATCCATCAACTTGCATTCCAAATCCTTCTCCTGCTTTTCCATCACAGGCTAACGATGACTTGAACACCTCCATTTCTGATTTCACAACAGTATACTCTAGCTCAGAAATCCTTTTGGAAGCAAAGGAATCCTTGGTTTCCCCCTGTGCACAGGAGAAACAGGCTCCTAAAACTGCACAAATTATACCTTTACCTTTTCCCTCTTTAGATGAACCAAGGTCATCTGAGGAGAGTGATTTTGCCCCCGTTGCTGTCTCAGCAGCCAGGCTGTTGGCTCAGGACATCAGCTCCTCTGTCCCTCAGTGGACAGGTGCTTTGGGGTATCTCAGCTGCAGAGTACCCTGGAGTTCCCTCCCTGCAAGGATTTCCAGAGCCTGGCTGCAGTGTTCCCGCTCCAGCCTCCATTCCACCCCCCTTAGCAGGTGCTGTAGTTGCAGATTGGGTCCATGGGGAATCATCGTGGGATAGGTTTGGAGCTGCCAGCTCCATTCCATCCAGGGAGCAGCAGCTGTGTTTTACTCTATAATTTCCGTATCATTATAGCNTAATAAAATAGTAATAGTAATAAAATGAATAGTATTAAAATGAATAATTTATAAAATAATACAAATGAATAAATGATAAAAATCAAAGTATGTTGAATTCATGGCTGGTCATGTGCTATGAATGAACTGAAGCACCTATGTTTTTACTGAATGAAGTATAGTTAGATTTTCATAAAAATGAACTTGGTAATAATAGTTTATTGATTTAATTCCAAATATAGAACTTAAAGAGAAAATTACTTCAAAAANAGTACCCTGGAGTTCCCTCCCTGCAAGGATTTCCAGAGCCTGGCTGCAGTGTTCCCGCTCCAGCCTCCATTCCACCCCCCTTAGCAGGTGCTGTAGTTGCAGATTGGGTCCATGGGGAATCATCGTGGGATAGGTTTGGAGCTGCCAGCTCCATTCCATCCAGGGAGCAGCAGCTGTGTTTTACTCTATAATTTCCGTATCATTATAGCCTCTGTTAGGATGTGAATATAACTTCTCAGTTTCCCCTAATTTTACCCCCAGCCATCTTTCCACATACAAATTCGATGTAATTTACAAATTATTCTGAGTTACATATTTATTGGTAAGTATTAAGTAGTTTAGAAAAATCAGGATACAAAATACCTCTTTAGAATAGTATTAAAATGAATATAATAATAGTAATAGTAATAAAATAGTAATAGTAATAAAATGAATAGTATTAAAATGAATAATTTATAAAATAATACAAATGAATAAATGATAAAAATCAAAGTATGTTGAATTCATGGCTGGTCATGTGCTATGAATGAACTGAAGCACCTATGTTTTTACTGAATGAAGTATAGTTAGATTTTCATAAAAATGAACTTGGTAATAATAGTTTATTGATTTAATTCCAAATATAGAACTTAAAGAGAAAATTACTTCAAAAAATAATGAGGCTTCTGTCAAAAGCATTGGTTCAAAAAACAAATGTCAGCAGAATTTATATTGTATCTTTCTGAATCCCTCTGCTTGCAGTCAATTAATGTGTTTATACACTTTTGTTCAGAGTAAATACATTGGGCAAAGTCCTGGCTGCCCTGAAATCAATGTTAGTTCCATTCATTTCATTAGTGTTTATTGACTTAAGTAGATTTATTCATCTGTGCAAGGTAGACATAACATTTATTTCTCTTGCTGAACAAACACTAATTTTGAAGGTTTTTCCTATATGAGCCTTGGTTCATACATAGCCTCTTCATTTATCTGCATGAAAAAGTTCAAATATGGAGATCTTAATCTACATATGTTAAGTTACAAAGATGATTTCAATTCCTCTGCATTTGAGGTGTCCTTGAAACCTATGGGAGCTGGAGGAGTATAGTGCTTTTCAGAAGTTTTCAGTATGAAATCTGATTCGAAAAGCACTGAATAAATCAGCTATTTTTCTTCTGCACAATATGGCTTCTAAACACCGAATGAGATACACAATGTGCTCTGAACGTGGGTTAGTCCTAAAATAGATCTTATACTCAGCTGCTACCATACTTATTTTCTAATTTGTGAACATAATTACTTATGAATTACTGAAGAAGTCTTGAGCGTGGCTTCAGGGAGTCCACTGTTGCTGCTGCAAAGAAATTATACTTTCAAATGGTTAAATTGATGCTACAAAACCAGAAATCTGTTCTTGCTTGTGCTTTTCCCCATCTTCAACATTAGATTAGTCTTGTGTGTTTACACTTCCAGCGCTTGCACGTAGTGTCTGTCCTGCTCGCAGTCCTTGCCACAATACAGTGTAGCTGTATGTTCTCAACAAGCTTTTAAAGGAAATTATGTTGCAATTCAGCTCAGACCCCCACTTTTGTTTACCCGGTTAAGGATGAATCATTCAAGCTATCCTTCAGCCGTGCGGAAAAATAAGCAAATATCATTTCTCTTGTGCGTGAGGAAGCGATGTTTTTAGATCTGTGTCAGTCACATTATCCCAAACCAGCCCGCACCTCCCTCCAGCCGGCATTCAAGGGCTAGCCCCAGTTCAAGGGCTGGCATTTGATAATCAGCATTAACTCTGTCAAATGAAATGCGGACATTAGGACTGTCTTGGCTTGAAATACGCAGGTATCCTACAACCCTTTGCTCCCCAGGCAGCTGCTCCCCGTGCAGGTTGCAGGGCAGGACCCCCAGCAGCAGTGCAGGTACTCACCTGCGTGAGGGAGATGCAGTTCCTGTAACTGGGTGAGCTGACAGAGTGCTTCTGTCTCCTGTGGTGCCCAAAGCAGCTTGGGAGAGGTGCTGGTTTTAGTTCTTTCATTTAGTTACAGTAATTTTTTTTTTTTTTTTTTGTTTCTCATTCGCTGACTTAGTGTGAAATTGCAAATTAGCATTTCTAGGCCTAGGGTTGCACCAAACCTTTTATTCTCACACCTGTTTTTAAGGAATTATTTGTTATATAGACTGTATGACAAAAACTCTAGGTGTGAATTTTTATTGAAAATACCTCAATAGGACACAAAACAGTGAGGTTTTTTGTTTGTTTGGGTTTTTTGTTTGTTTGTTTTTTAAATTTGGTTTCAATACATTTAAATTAGAACATAGGCTGGAAGTTGTAGCATAGCAGTACTTTGACAGAAGTGGAGTTGATGTAGAATGTGTTTCATATGTTCTTTCTATGTAGCTAAAGGGAATATGTTTATTTTATAGCTTCTTGTTTGTCTAGAATATTCCTTTGAGACTATGTTTTCTCAGAGTTAACTGTCTGGGATCCAGCTACAATTCTAGTTAACAAATATCATTTTAATCCCCTCATTGGGCTAAACAAAAGGAAATAAAAATATTTCCTTTATTTTTTCTTTGTGGTGCAGATTTTTTCATACTAATCCATTTGTTCAGGCTTTCAGAACACTAAGAGCTCAAGTGATTTTGCTGAATCCAATTAATGCACACATAGTGTGATTAGAGCTATCACAACAAATGACAACAATCGAGAAGTTTCACTTCATATTGGGCACCTTTAACCCTTTAGCATTTAGTGTTTGAAACCTTTCCATTTCGTTTTCAGTTTCATTTTGCAACTTAAGGAAGACAAAATGCATTTCTTTTGAAAAAGAAGCAGAGACCTTAGAGACCCTTGCATTCTGAAAGTCTGCTCTTGATAACATTGCAGAATTTAATGACACTACTAGCAATTGAAGCTTTCTTTCCTCTATTTCCTTGAGAATCCATATATATGAGGAAGACAAGTTTATATTGCTTCTCTTTGAAAGGTAAAATGGATCTGTATCACACACACAGATAAGATATAAAAAACAGTATGCAACTTGAAAATAGATAGAAGTGGTCATATTACACTAGAAATATGAATATTAAAAACTGTAGAATAGATAAGGTTAGCTTGGCAATTCCTACCTGTATAGGAAATACAGAGTAAATTTAGATACTCATAGAAATTACAAGCAGTAAGAATAAATGGAAATGGCAGTGTAAAAATAATCATTCTGACCATCACTCATGAGTTATAAGTAGGCTTTTATATTTTCATAAATTCACAAATGTCTAATGAGGAGTCTACAAATACAACACAAACAAATTGCCAGGTTGGTGGGACAATGGGTGAAGTGTTTTTAGGATAACTCAGAGTACTTATACTGGTTTTGCCTAAAAACACCTTTATTCTTTTTGCTGCTCTATGTTTTATAGTTACATTAATGCTTAAGCTGTAATTGAAATTAGCCTAATAGTTGGCATAAAAGAGTAAACAAAACTTATCAGGAACTAACTTTTCATTGTGTATAGATAAGGATATATTCATATATATAATACAGAGTAAATGTCTAATGTTTTTGACAGTTTTGCAGTCTGCATATATATAAATATGTATAAATACAAGTATTTAAATTTATACTTGTATATTTATCTATTTATCTATCTATCTATCATTTCAGCAAAACTAACAGAATTTTTTCTTCTAGAAATACTTTAATTCTCTTCTAATCACTTATTTAAATCCTGTGTCCAGAATTAGGCTTTATATTCACTTCTTCTTTACCCAGTAATAGCGTGTCCCAATCAAATCAGGAAATAAGTAGTGGGTCTAAGATGTATTGCATTCAATGTTGACTTTAACTATAACAAATAAACTTAATTTGTGCTGTATTCCTTTGAAGCTCCTGCTCTCAAAAGCTTTCTTTGTGTGTGTAATCCCTGCTTCAGTATTTCTTGTAGTCGTTCACTAGGAAATACAGCAATAATTCTTGGTATGTGCATTTATTCTCTGATAGAGATCCCGTGTAAATATTACTTGAGCTTGAACAGTGACAGCATAAGCATCCTGCCTAACTTGGTTTCAGTCACTAATTCCTCTGCTCTGTCAGCACTGTGGTTTTCTCTGCAAATTTTGTCATGCAGTTCTCATTGACTGGCAGTGAAGTCAGTGGAAGTCAACTAGAACAAGGGCTGCAGCTTCTAGTAGTGACCAAAGCAGAAATTTACTTTTCTACAAGGTATTTTTTCTTCAATGTTGTTTCAAGTATCTTGATCATACAACAAAAACTTCTCAGAAATGCTTTAGAAATACTAGATATCTGTTTAGTTCATGAAACATTGTTCCATAATGAAAGCACCTGAAATCTGAGAATCTCCCTTCCAATTTTATAGGTACTTTCTTGCTTCAAGGTAATATATTTTCATTTTGTTCTATGAGTTACAGTATTTCTTGAAAGCAGTATGGAGGATTTGTTATGCAAGGACTTTCACATTTTCTGTCACACTGTTATTTCTCTAATGTATACAGATATGAATTTCCACTTCAGCAGGGCAATAATGTGTAAAGGAAATGACATGTATAGATTGAAATTACAGGCAAGCCTATGTATAAATTGAAAATAGAGGCAAAAAGGGGACACTGAGCTGTTCTAAACATTGCTGGTAAATGTGGAGTTGGATATGGCCTGATTGCTGCCCATATGTTTGAACAGCTCTGGAAGTGAGATCACCACAAGAAGATCAGGGAGGATTTAGAGGGATGATTTCCACAGCTTTGTTTGAGGAGGCAGAGATGAGTGAGAGATCTGACCGTGCCTTTTCCAAACAGCGGCGCTGGCACTGCGTGCTGTAGGATGACGGGACACTGCAGTGGAGGAGGAAGGGGGTTACAGGCTGGCTGCAATTAAAACATGATGATGATGAAAGGAGTAGGTGATAAGATCCCTGTAGTGATTCGAGATTGTATACATTGTACTGCATCCAAGATTAGTTCTCTGCCATCAAATAAAAGATCTTGTCTAAGCTGCTTTAGTTAGCTTCATGTTTACTGAGGATAGACTACAAATCCTCACACATGTCCAGCCTCTGTGGCAGAGTCAAGGTAATCAAGATTTGCAAGCTTTTGGAACAAGTTAATCCCTCGTTTTTATACAGACAGAAATGGTTATGTATATAGCTTGCAGAAATCTGTATGTATATAGGCAGCAATTTGTTTCTCTCCTGACTGATCTAAGTAACTGCCTTTGCATTGTGTAAATAACTGAAATGTCAGTAGGGTCCGGAAAGGCTTTGGTGCAGCTTTTCTCAGTGCCGGCATGGGAATGAACAGCGAAGGATGCTTCCAGTGCAGGTGACCTGAGAACAGTTAACAGGACAAATAGTCTAACAAGGAAAAGGTTTTGGATTCAACTATTGAAAAAGCCTCATACTGAAATCTGTCTAGCATACAGTTTTCTTTTGAAAAGAATGGTTGGAATAACATAAGAATTGTTATACCAGATTGTTAATAGTCCATTTTTCAATATAGAGAGTTTAAGACTAATTTCAAAGAAAGGACATACCTTCTGGTGTTAGGAGCAATACAGGCTGGGAAGTTTTCCTTGAGGCAGAGGTCAGGTCAGAGAGAGAATGGAGCTGACTCCTCCATCTGCCCTGGAGCTGCCAGAACTCCAAGCCCTCATGAAGGATTGCTGTCCCTGAGAGCAGCATGTGCTGTGATACTGAGGGAGATCTGCTCTGCAGACCCGAGAAAGAAGGAATGCTGTCATACTAATGGTGACACGAGCAAAATTAATAGATACAGATTTTTCTTAAAAAAAAGGTTTGTGAACTTGTGATATTCAAACTGTAAGTAATTATATGCTCAAGGTATTATTTCCAAAGGCAGCATTTGAAAAATTCCCTGTGATCTTAAGACTTTTATTATATCCTGTAATTCCTTTCAAACTGTTACTGTTAGCTTTAGGGAGAAAGTTTCGTACCACGTATAAATGTGCAAAGCCTTTATAAATAAATTTTATTTTTCAGGTCATAAATGTTAGACAATTTCTTCTTTGCAATAGCTGTGAGTGCTGATAAACCCGCCTGATGCAGTTTTTCTTCTTCTGCAAAATGTTCTGTCTTTATCTGTGGCCTGCTCACATTTAGTAAGTACCTGTTTTTGATTTGACATTGATCTAAAAAACTCCTGGCTAAAAAAAGAAAAAAAAAAAGTGAATTTAGAAGGTATTTTTTCAAATTAAATATAAATGAAGATAATGGTTCAACGGACATTGCTAGGGCATATATTCTTTACTGTGTACAGTGTAAGCAATTTTGACAATTATGAATATGGTCCTGTGTACAAATAGTCTGCAAAGTCTTATTCATCAAAGACACCATCTATGGAAGATGTATGGTTAGAGTCCAAAGGCTGTACTAATAAGGACTGACAATTTTATTTCTTCTTGTAAGAAAAGGCAGAAGTGAGGTTGACCTGTGGTTCACAGGAGAGTTGAATTTAATGCAGATGCAGTTGTTATTATCAGTTATAATTTAGCAGTTAAGCACTGTGGGTAAGATAAGGATTAATCCTAAAAAACTGTTACTGATACTGGAATCCTAAGTTATTATTTACTGTTGTAAGTATGACTTAGAGATTCCTGTCATCTACTAAGACCAAAGAAGAAATAATTTAAAACTTATTTTGCCTGTGTTATGGAAGGCACACAACTGTACTGATATGAATTGTGCTTACAAAATGCCCTGGACATTCCAGCCTAACTTTTAAACAGGCAAACAAAATTAACCTGAAACCCCACATACTGTTTTCTTCTGTCCAATGTTTTCTCTACTGTTTAAAGAAAAGATTCAGAGAAGAAAAAAGAAAAAATCAGTCAATCAGAAATGTTCTCCTCAGTTTTAAAGAAGATAATTGTTATTTGTCATATTGGGGTTTTTCTGAAGGATAATTTTATTAGGAGGCAAGGAAAGGAGCCATGCGCAGATATTATTAAAGCTTTAGCCACATACAGAGGTATAGTCAAGCATGTATCTTAAAGAGGACTGAGCTAATGCTCTCAAGTGTTCAAATAGTTGCTTTATTTTGCAGTAACATTGCAAGTGCAGAAAATGAGTAATTTCACTGAAGTGAGAAAAAATCAATGGTGCTATTGATGTGCCCCAGCTGAGGTGTAGGTGGCATTTAAAAGATGAAGCGTGGAGCCAAAGTTGTCAATCTCACAATAAAAATGGCCCGATTTTGCCTAGTTAAAACCCATTAGTTGCCTGAACTCTTGCACACTGGTTATGTTTCAGGAGGTTATTTTTGAATGTCAAGCACTTGCTGGGGCAGGCAAATTTCTCTTCTTAATTCCCCAAGGTTTGTGAGGTCATCCTCTGTTTCTTGTGAGTGCTTTCCCAATTCTCATGCAGTGTGGAGACAGAGAGAAATATCTGCCAGAGAGTCAGGTGCTATTTTAAAATCTTTTCTTTTCATAATAGTATTCTTGAATATTTTACTGTGGCTGTTTTTGTTTAGACTGGTTATTGATTTACTCATTTAGTAAACTGGTCTAAAATGGTTTTTTTACAACATGATTGTCAGTTAAAGGAAGTATTATTGAACACATGACTGGATCATTTCACGAGTCCCACTGATCTAGGAGACAGTAATTGTTGCATGCCAGGGGTTTTCAAGCGCATGGAGTGATGGTAGAGCAGGAATTGCTTCATCCAATTCATCTTCAGAAGATGAACTGTCTCATTTCATTTACAAGGGAAATTGAGGACGATATTAATCAAGAGAGAGATAATTTTCAGAGCTTATTTTATTATTTAGATATGAAACAAAGTAATTCAATACACAGATCTGAAGACAGCATTCCTTGTGTCTTCTTTCCCTGCTTTCCAGGGTTTATGCTGGGATCTGGCTTCCTCTCAAGTATGACTGAACTTCCTGCTGGTGTTTGCAGCAGACTCGTGAGTCTCCTCTGGCAGCATCTGCTCAGCTGTCCTTAAAGAGCGGCTGCCTGGCCCTTCCTAAAATCGAGGTGACACATGGCAGGACAGCTGCACAACAGCTCAGTGCCTTTCTGGGCAAGATGTTCTGGAAGAAAGGAGATCGTGTCCCTCCCATCCCAAGTTTCCTTTCTTCACAGCAGAAAAGAAAATGAGTGCCTAGATGTACACGAACTCCTTGTATTCCTGAATTCCTATTTTAAAGGATTCCTGTTATGATAGCCAAGTGAGGATAAACATCCACCCTTGGGTCATGCATTTGCAGTTAATATGCTTTATGAAATTCTGCAAACTTGTTCTGCTGAAGGAAGCATAACACCAATACTCTCACGCTCCTGTTAATGTGTTTCATGCTTATTTTATTCAATTTGCATATTGTAGCAGGTGACACATTTATGCAAGATAAATCTTAAAAGCCGAAGCTGATTCAATGTATACAATACAGAAATAATTGGTCACATTTAAATCAAAATCTGTGACAGCTCTGAAGGCGTTTAAAGGATTTGTTTTTTATTTTTGATGACTTTTGATTTTTGAAAGAAATCACTGTGGTGTTTTCACAGGAAAACAGTCAGGTTGCATTATTGGGTTGAATATTGGAAGTAGTATGTTTTTGTTTTTGGTGGGTTTCTTTTTGTCATTTGTTTGTTTTTCATAGCACGGTGAGTAAGGTGATGCCTGCACAAAGCATTCATTTTTCCTTGAACTGTTACACAGAAAAGTGCTGGCAGAAATAGAAGCTAACAATCAATGTTAAATATAGGGGGGTATAATTTCAAATTAATAGAGTTGTAAAGTAGGACAAGTACTGCTTTTCAGAGGCACTGAAGAAGGTAAGTATTTAAATGTTTATAACCATCACCAGCCACATGAAAGTTAACATTCACATTGTTATTGACAATCGTGATTGTATTTCGATATTAACTTCTATTAACATGAGTTGAGTAAGGAATGGCATTCTCACTTCAAGTGAATTCTCAGTATTTCAGGAAGTTGTATTCTCATGAAGGGTCAATCCTGGAACATTTATATTCCAGAACATTATAAAGAAAAAGTAATGGTCTTAAAAATGCAGTTGCTGTGTTTGCTTGTGTGAATATATATTTCATGCTGCTTATTTAAATTTAAACTATTCTATTTTTTCCTTAAAATGTGAAAGGCTTTGAAGTTTGAACTAAGTTCAGAATTCATGTGGTCTAGCTTTACTTTGAAAATGTAGAAGCAGGCTATTTACTAAATCAGCCTTATACCATAAAGGAGTTAATTTAATCAAAGTAATTCTTCCTAGTGAAAAATGTTTGTTAAGAAACACATTAAAAAAATTATACCTCTTGCAAACCCAGGCTCTGTAGGCTGGGAAGGAAAGCTGACATCTGAAACAGTTGGAAGCATTTGGATTTTTCAGTCAGCATTGTTTAATTTTGATGTTTGGAATTACCCTATCCTCATTTGCAAGTAAGAAAATACAGCTGAAGAGAGGATAAGATAATTTTCATGTCAAGAAGGACAGGAGTGATGAGGAGAATCATCTCTCCCATAATACGGCAGTCATGTCCACTTCAAGGTTATCAGGTGCCCAGCAGAGCTACAGATGCCCCATTTTCAGGTTAAGATTCAGAAACTTCTTGTGGGTTCTCTCTAAAATCTGGGTGATGACCTGCAGGAAGAACTTAAGGGTGCTTTGCAGCTGTGGCACCTGTAATCTCTGTGGTTGTGGAGGCACTCTGCAGTGTCTCAGCTCGAGTCACTGCTGTGAGTTTCATTAGAGGACTGTCAGCTGCTCCTAGGTGAGTTTTAATTATTGGATTCCAAATCTGCCAGAACAGCTTTGCCCAGTCCTTGTTCTTGTTGCAGCTAATCATAGATTCTTGGGCCTCACTGGGGGGATAGCTCCCTCCACACAGGGATTATTGATCCCTGCCACAGAATAACAGGACTGACATTTGAGGAGGCTGTGTCAGAGAGAGTGTTTTGCTAAACCATATGGTCCTCAGGTCTGCTCTGCACCGAGTGTTTTTAACAAAATATCTGCTGGTTTTCTACAGACTGCAAGAAGCAATATTCTGACAAACCAGAAGGAAATCCCTTTCTTCTTGTCATTCTTGAGAGAGAAATAACGACGGGATGAAATGTGGCAAAAATTATAGTTTTATCTGTTGCTATTTCTGAGGAGCACCAGATTTCTTGCAACTTCTGTGTTACTGATAGCGAAAATGAGATGTGTTTTGAAGCTTGTAATATTATTTGTTCCAAGCCTTTACTTTGGTTTTTGAAATGGGTAAATTTTGAGGAGAGAAAAGAGGTAAAAATAGACTAGGTATTTCTGTAATTGCTTTCACACCTATCTGCAGATACCCTTACTGCAAGTAATTTGGCAGAGCTGCCAGGCTAGGTGAAGAAACAATAAACAACTTTTCTTGCACTGGGCCAGACTCTTCCAGCTAGTAAGAATATTTGCACATAGAGCTAACAGCCTGTGTTGGTACAGACAATTATATCAATCTAGTATTGGTAAGGGAGACCCAGGTACACATCCTGTTCAGGAAAATGAGAACATGCTGTTTCTTGTGTTTTGCATCTAGAGGTCTACTTACCCCATTGCCAGTGAAGTTTAGTGGAGGAAAATGTGGTGGATAGGATAAGCCTGTTCCATGCCTTGCAGAATTTATTTTCTGTGTCTGTGTGCCCATTAGACACCTGACTGGAAAATTCATGGGAACTTCTTTATTGAAAGCACAAGAATATTTTTGTAAGCAGGAAGAACAGATACTGAAGGATATACAGAAAAGTAATTTGTTGGCATGTGGAAAGAAGACTTGAGCTTTTGAATTTGCTAATAATTAGAATTTTTTCCTTTTGTTCTTGTATGTATGAATTGAATTAATGGTGGCAGTTCAGTAATGCATATAAAGCAAGTGGGCAGAAAAGGGATACAGAAAGGTCATCTCATCCGTGATATGACTCAGACACATCAAACCATTTTCATTATCTAAAGCCCCCTTCTTGTAAGCTTTTATGAAATTTTAGTCACATCTGTTGTCACTAATTGGTAGTGTGTGGTTTTACACCCCACAGTTTACTAAAGAAGTAGAAGTTGGTGTTAAATCCAATGACTGTGTGTTCACTTCAGTAGGCAGTTCAGGACAATAATTTGTAATGTTCCAGAAGTCATGCGGAGTACAGAACAGTGGGCAGATGCCATGTGGGCTTTGTACAGTCTCCACTGAAAAACACAAATTGGCCTCTCTTATATGACCGTGTTACTTTTCATAGTGAGGGATATAATCACATTAATGAAAACTGCCTTTGCATTTGCAGTCTAACACAGACTTTTGCTTCTCTAACCAATTCTCATGTGTAGTAAGTGGAACAAAAACCTTTTTCCCCCCCTTTTTTTTCTCTCTGATAAGCAAAGTCTACTTTTATTGAAACTTAATGTAGTTGCTTTTCCTCAGTGTCATTATTTCCAAAGAGATTCAAAGCTGTACCACTGGAGTTTCGCATGTGTTGCTGACAAACAAGATATTATAGGAAAACAGCCCCAAGACTTAACGAAATATGTTGAATTGCATTTGCTGTAGCAAATATATTAATTTCCTCTTGGAAAAGATTTAGGACAGTTCTGTGCTCAGTCTTACATGGCAATCCTAGGATCTAGTCTAAGGAAATAATATATGCAAATGCTGTATCTGTGGTAATTTTCTTATTGCTGCAAACAAACAAAAAAAAAAGGGAATTGAAAACAGAATAAAGCAAACAAGTTCAACTTCAAACCAAACTAAATTATCAAGCTTCTAAAGTGGTCTTGGTTCCTTCAAATGCTATTTAGGTGACTTAGATTCTACTGAGTTCTTCCAGAAATTCAAGGGAGAAAAGCAGTATAAAGACATTAAAATTGTTTGGTTAGACAACTACTTTCCATACAAGTTAAAAGATCTCCATTAATAAGTACTGGATAAAAATCTGGATAGTATGAAAGTTATTGGGGTCAATTAGCTACATGAATTTATGCTGTGAACTTAGTCTTCAGTAAGAAACTCAATGATAACAGGATCTCATGGAAAACTTCATTGTATTTAATAGCTTAAAAATGAGTGGGACCAGTTTGTGGACAAGTCCACAAGTTTCTGATACCATACCAGTGGTGTCCCCGTGTGATGATAGTAGAGAGAATAAGGAGTGAAAATGTGGTCCCATTATTGCTGCAAGTAAATGTACTCTCAGTGCTCTGAGGCATGGCACCAGAAAACCAGAAAACATAGCTTGTCCAGTGTTACTACCCCGTAATCAGATCTGGTTTCATTTGCTGACTAAGTCAGATAAAGTATCCTAGCTGGGCGCTCTAAATTATGCCAACTTCAAATTTGACCTATCATAAATCAGTAATCTAATTATCGAGGCTGTTTCCCTGGATGCACCAAAAGTAGGTTTGGCGTTCCAATTTGCAGGCAGTTCTAAATCTCTGCCTGGTGAAGATTTTATGGTTTTCCATTATGGTTTGTGTGAGATTTTTGTGCATGTGCTTGCCCCTTTTGTTGAGGGATGCATTTGGTGCAGGTGGCTCTGTTTGCAAGCTGCGGGTGCAGCTCTGGGAGCTCAAGGCAAGAGTTCCCAAACTATCGACCCTTTGCATAGCAATGGGCACAGGGACCTGTGGCACAACCATGTGAGGGACACTGAGAGACAGGAAGGAGCCCAGGACTTGGAAGGAAGAGCGAGACTTAGGCCTGCTTGGACTGTGAGGGGATAAAAGCCCAAGGGTTCCTTTGTTGGGGTCTCTCCTCGGAGGCACCAGCTTGAGGTATTTCTCTGTTCCTGCACTGTGAATAATTTGCTTTATGGAACAAGAATATCTTAGGCTCTGCTGTAGGAAGCCTGGGGTCGAACCGGTGAGGAAGCCTGGTCTGACCGCGTGAGTTTGGGGTGTGCAGGGAGTCCAGTGGGGACCTCTTGGGTCACGCGAGCCACTGCTGTGAAGGGGCTTCAGTCCTGGCAGTGAAAGTCTCTGGAGCTGGAGTGTGACTGCCAGAGAGCCTCGGGAATGGTCAGACTGGGAAGTTTCCTTAACACTTTAGGGCTCAAAGAAGGGAAAACTGTACTTACCCCTCAAGCGTGAACACCCTATTTTCCCACTGATATTAACCTCCGACAGGTTTGGCAGTCCTCGCAGGCTGTATGTAGCACCTGCCCGGCACCACAGCTTTCTCTGTGTGCCACACACGGCTGGGCATCCCAGTCTGGGGATTTCTGGTGGTGCCCGAGCACTGGGGAACCCTCAGGTGCTGATCCTGCGAGGGCCCCGCAGGGTGCCTGCCCTGCCCAGCACAGGGCTAATGTCCTGCCCTTCCTCCTTGTCCCCGCGGGGAAGGAGTCAATCCGTGGGACGTCCCAGTGCAAGGGCGAGCTGGGGAGGCTGCTGGGGCAGGGCTGGCTGACAGGGCTGTGCAGGAGGCGTGGGGAGTGTGTTGCAAGGTCTCTGCCGCTGCTGCATAAGCGTGTGCAGCCCTCCAGCTCCACCTTCCCCTGCTCCAGAGCCGGTGCCGTGCATTGCTCCCACTGTGGCGAGGGAAAGGAGCCAGCCGTTCGCAGCACGCCAGTCATACTTCCCCAGCTCCCGACTGACAGTGTTTGGCTGATTTGTGAAAGCATACGCAATGCAGTCTTGGAGAAGGGTGTGTGAGTGGGGGGAGCTGGCATGAGCCACGGCATCCTAATGTCGCAGTCGTTCTTCAGTCTCCCCCAGACAGCAGTCGCTCCTCTTGCCTGCACCAACCACTTACTCATTCACAGCGCAAATGTTCTTGTTTGTATGACAATGCTAATTGAAAGAGCTGTTCCAACTTCAGTAGCTATTTGTTTGGTTGTATCACAGACAGTAACTTCTAACTTAATAAACTAAACAGACAAATGTTCAGGAGTTACGACAGCAATGTTAAAGTGTTTGGTTTCTTTCCCAGTGTGACAGCGTGAATGAAAAACGCAGTCCCCTTCTGCAGCTGGCTTGTAACTGTTTAGAAAGAACATTCTAATAATTTTCGCCCCTGATCTTCTAATTTAAATGAAAGATAGCCTAGTTTAGAGTAGAAAATTGTAATTCTCAGATTCTATGATGAGTTATTGTAGCCTCCTCATTTGTTTTCTTTTTTTTTTTACTTTTTCCATATATATTTTAATAAAAAATTCACACACACACACAGAAATTGAATTCTTATTACCCATCAACTTATGTGTATTATTAAGCCATCTCGATGCAGTATTTGATTCCATTTAAAAGTCCTGATAAGTACGTACAGATTTTGTGTCTTAAACTGGGCTGGGTACTCAACTCTAGAGACAGTATCTGTCAATGGATGCAGGAGACCTACCAGCAAGAACATGTGAAGACAGGGTTAGATTTATGAGGATTATGTGCAAGTAGAGGAGAGCTTTGCGCTTTTTTCGTCCTGCACATCCTTCTTCAAATCCCAGTGTGCTTTCAGTGTTGCACCTTTCTCTCATGTGGACTTCAGGCATTGATCACCTGTTATTTTACAGTATGAAATCCTCAATTCCAGGTGCAGATTTAATCTCCTTTAGAAAAGGAATTGTGACCATGGATGTTTATGTTCATTTCAGCTGGTTTATTTCAGTTTGAAAGACAGCAGGTGAGGAGCTCGGATCTAGAAACGAATTATGGCTATTTTGCAGTATTGTTGGCTACTGCAAGCATGTCTTGACCATAAACCAGGTTAGAGATAAATCTTATTGACACTACTGATTTGTAAACAGGTATATCCTCTGCCAACAGTAATGAAAGCCAGAAAGCTGATTTTACCACTGTTACAGAGCAGAAATTCCTACTTTATTATTCTCCAGCATATTTTTTGAAATACACCTTTCTCATGCTAGTGCACACATTAGTATTAAATCATACCATAGGAGAAACCACCTCTGTTCTCCACTTCATGTTAGCTGGACAGGAAATCTAAAAGGGTGCATTATTTTATAGGGAATACTTTCTGGGAAGCAGTGTCAGGGTTAATACTGTACAACCTGGCCTAGTATCTGTCATTTCTTAATGATTTGAATAATATGTAGCATTTAAAATTTCTCAGTTGCTGCTATTAGGCAAAAACATGCTAAAAATGGGGGAGTTTATTTTTTTAAAGACCAATCATACTAACTTCTTGTCTCTGGGAATTTTTTTTGAAATTAAACTAAAGATTTTTATGCCATCTTCACTTTCTTAGTGTTTAGTGTTGCCATCTGATAAACACAGTAAGCATAGATGTTTCAGAGAGATACAAATATTTAATAACAAAATTGCCATTGTGAGTAGTTTTCTGTAGGATTTGTGTAGATACAAATGTTTTCTGTTAGTCGTGCATTTGTTTGAAACATATTGTAAGAATCTGGCAGCAGGAGCTGCCTAATAATTGATGTCTACCTGCCAGACACCACCAGATGTTTGGAAAAAGGAAGTCTTTTAGGGAACTGTCCCTTACAGTTTCTTAAAGTTGCAGAACCAAGTATTGCGGGTTAACACTTCTGTAAATTTTTTAATGATTTTTACACGTACAACAGAATTCCAGTGCAAACGCAGTTGATTTAAGAGAAAAAATTACTGTGCCAAAGATGTGATGACAACTGAGACAATGTGCAATGAAATGTTCCAACTTCCATCAGAAATAATGACATTCTTGGCTGAGTGGAGGTGTTTTAACTAAATACTGACAACCCATCGTAATCAGTGAACCTATTAGCTGTGAAATTTGATTCTCTCATCTTGGACTGTTCACTTACGTATTTCAGATAAAAATAAATCTGCATATCATTCCAAGCCTAACGTTGTGTACCTTTCTAAACACTACTGTAGCATTTCTGTGGTTTAGTAAAGTGAAGCCTTAAACAGTTTTTCAGGAAGAGTTGTCTCATGATTGACAAGAATCAGTAGTTAGTGCTGTTCTTTATGTAAGCAGTCTGATGCTTCAGTGCAAACTTGACTGGCTCCAATTTGCTGTCTGATCAGCAAGAGAGAAGCAATTGCTTCTTCCTTGACTGGTTCCATCTTTTACTAGTGACTTTTGCCATCAGGGGAATTAAATGGAAAAATATCCTTAATGGAGTAAAAATATTTTCAGAAATGAAAATTATTTGCATGAACCATATTTCAGTCTTGTTTAACAGCATTTTGGAAACCACTAATAATGGACTTTCTTCTCCATTGCCAACAGTGAAGCAAGCAGTAGGGCTTTTCAGAGGCAGACCTGTAGTGCATAAAAAAGAATTCTGTATTTGTATTTTGCACAAAAAATTATTTATTTGCTAGAAGCCTAGATCTGTTCTATGTGGGAGATACATCCTTTGGCTGCCTGCAGAATCATTGCAAGATTTAACTGCTACATGACCTCTTCTGTGGAAAAGTTGAAATAATGAAAGTAGCAATCTTTCTCTTGCAAGTCTTAAGTTGTTGCTGTGCAGGATTCATATGATCTGAAATTGCTTCAGGCACAAATGGGGCACTTGCACACTGAGAGGTCATCACAAATGGTTAGTGGAAAAGTGAAGCATGGGGGACATATATAATTGAGTGGCTTTGGGTCTAATTCTATTCCCACTGAAATGGAAAAGAAAACAATTAAGTTTGCTTACACAAATAAGAATCACGTTTGGGAACTACAACATGACACAAGGGAGGTGCAAAGGGAGTTGAGTGCATTTTCTGCTTCTGTGACTTTGTCTTTTGTGTTATGAGAGTAACCGAACTGAGGATGTATTCAGTAATTTAAAGTTCTCTACTAAAAGCATAAAACTCTAGAATTTTCAGTTGAAATTAACTATCAGGGTGTTGCCTCCTTTCATTTTGGTGAATGACTTGATTTTTCATTGGTTGTACAGTGGAGCAGCTGCAGCTCTACAGCTCTTAGATGAGAAGATTTTTCCCTTGCCATGATGAATTTGTGTTTCTTTCACCAGCTGCCAGGAGCTTGTATTTACCTTCCTGAGATACAAGGCAATGTCCTTTAAAAACAATGATCGTCTTTCCTTTCACTGCTGAATCTCATCACCTCCAGTTTATCTATGAAGGTATCCAGCTTCAGAAACCGCAGTAGTATCATTAGAGATGATTGTATCAGGAACACAGTGAATAATATGTTGCAAATTTGCTGCGAGTTTTCAGATCAGCAGCCACAGCAATAACTAGATAGCCATTTCCTCCAAAACTTAATTCATGTGTAGTGTTATCACCTCTCAGATTAAAATCTCCAGACTTCTTAAAGGACAGAGGGGATTGTTTTCTCTTTTTAAAAGCAAATGTGGAGGGGAGATGTTTTTTCTATTTTGTTTGTGGTTTTTATTCTCTTTTAATTCTACTACTAGTCAAACACTAGATCTATTTGGTTTTTGCACCCAGTTGGCTGAAATGGCATCTAGAAAGCTGAAATTTTAGAAAGTGTTGAGCAGCTGGAATAGTGGGCTAAAAGGAAATCATTACAGAACCGTTATCTCAGTTCTTAATTTCTCCTGCAGACCGTCCTGTTTGATGTACATAAAGATGGAGTCCACAGAAAATTCCTGGTGATATGATCAGATCATAAGAAATCTTTCTTAATGCAACCTCCCTGAGGTGCCAATGCAATTATGGCTGGTTTAAATGCATTTTGGGAAGGTATTAGCTCTTCCATTGAGTTTCATCCTATTTTATCTGTGGATAAACCATGTATTTTTGTACTTAAAGTACTCTTTTCCAATGATAATGCATTGATGAAATAACACATGGTAAACTGGGACAATGCTTTAAGCCCAAGAAAAAATCCCAGAGCTTTATCTCCTACAAGTCCTTAAATTAACCTATAAAATTTTCTGGAGTACCACCGCTCTTTGAAGGTGATGGATATTTCATGTGTAAGAATGCTATTTTTTAAAATGACTACCTGTCATCTAGAAAAGCAATTCTGAATTTTTTAAAAAAACAACACAACTAAATGTAGGTGACAAGAATTCAGGTGAGTTTCTCAGCTGTTCTGTGTGAGTAAAAAATGTCATTTTGAACGTCACCATATTGAATTCTGTGGTTGTGCAATTGTTGCCATCAGATTTGCATTTATACTTACTGCAAATGCATTAATAACTTACCATTGAAATAAATAGTGTGATATTTGTAAGCCTCCTGTCCTGCCTCTGCCATCAAAGCACCGCGTGCTTTGAAGAAGAAAAAGAGAAAAGCCAACTTTTAGAAAGAGTACTGAAAAAAGAGTTGTAATTTGTTAATTTAAAAACCTTCACAGAAGATGACAACAAATTGGGCCATCATTTTGCCTTGGATTTTGAAATGGTTGAAATGTTTGTATGAAGAAAGGACAGCTCAGCATAATATCACTTCAGCCCTTTAATTTACAAAAGTAGGATTTCTCATAAAAGCAGCTTAAAACAAATTTGTCAAATTCAGATTTTCTATACATCCAAAATACGTGGTGGTTTTTTTCATACTTACCCAAATGTGAAAAACATGTCCATTTTGTACAGACTATAAAGGAGACAAAGTGCAGGCAAGGAAATCATCATGAAACTCATGAACTGGAAAAATGTAAATACATTGCATTTTTAATGCATAAATAAGCTGTTTTGTGTTCCTAAGGCCATTAGCTCTTAAGGCATAATGATTTAGCTTTCTGCATAGAATCATCAGACTTCAATATTCGTATTCCCTTTTAACTCTGGAAGATTCCCTCTCTAATTTCCATATTAGCATTTGGTAAATACAGCAGTTATCATTCAGTATGCTGCAAAGATAAGAAAGGGCTGGACACAGCTCTGAGGAAACTAGAATAATTGCTTTATATGGCCACAGACATATCATTTGAATGAATTTGGAACTGAGAGATGTTCGACTGTAATTTATCACCAGGAAAAAATAGTGAGATTTGTAGTATTAGCATAACATAACAATTTGAGAGACTTGTATTCAAAAATACAAATTAATGCATCAATGGTAAAGTTGTATTTCCCTCCATGGCCTGGACTCAGTCATGTGGGTGTGCACCTTCCAAGCACAAGTTTCCAGTGCCCAAACTCTTGTTTGGTGTGTGCCTGCTCTGAAGATGGGACCCTGCAGGCATATGATCCTTCCAACTGCTTCTAGAAACCTGAAGACCTTGATAACTGCTGTGTTATATCTGACCATCATCCCACACTGACAAATTGAAAGAAATTCATGCACATTTAGAGGGAAATAACAGTTAATGGCGTAATAGAGCATTTTCACTTAGAATGAATGACCAAACCTATGTATTCATTGCACATGTCCTTATCATAAGTGATAATATTTTCAGTTATGTTTTTGTAAATCTCTTACCAAAATATTCTTTATCTGTACCAGATGTCTCTTAAATTCTATGTTGCTATAAAACCCAGTAATATCAGTCACAGTGATATTTGGAAGTTAAGGCATTTGGTTGGTTGACCTTGGCTGGATGCCAGGTGCCCACCAAGCCACTCTTTCACTCCCACTTCACAGCTGGACGGGGGAGGGAAAATAAGATGAAAGACAGCTCAAAGGTTGAGATAAGGGAGTTTACTAAAGAAAAAGTGAAAGTTTGTGTGTGCACAAACAAAGAGGAAAAAAATTATTCTCTACCTCCCATCAGCAATATTTGTAAGTAATTTGTAAGTAAAGGTATATCATTTGGTGATAGCAGTAAATATGGACACCCACCAAAAGAATATTTGTGCATCTCCGAGTGTATTCTCTTATGGGCACAAATGTCTATTGGCATGCAGAGGACATGAGGAGGGAGCCGACAGAGAAATGTAAAGATAAAAGAAACACGTGCTATCTGTTCCTGCAGATTTATCCTGCTTCTGTGCTTCCATGAAAAAGAGAATGAAGACACAAAGCAGAGTAGTTAAACATACATGTTGTCCTTTTTAAAGTACAATTTTAAAGGTAAATGAAGGGCAATCAAAAACTTTGAATGTTGAATGTTATGACTTTTAATTCAGATGTTGAACAGAACTATTTCCTTGGCTCAATGTACCTGTAAATTCTTTCTGTATTCTTACTTCAGACATCATGCTGAAAAACAAGTAGTTTAGTTGCTTCAAATTTTGGCATCTTAAAGGATTTTCTGAACTTTTGTTTCTGTCATATCAGTGAGGCTTTTCATAAAGAGAACAAGTATTTGATCAATAAAACATTTACTGAATGCACTTTAAACTGAAGCTGTACTGCTACTGGAAAAGGAACACATTTGGAGCTAAATTAATAATTAATATTAGCTCAAATTAATAAATATTTTAACAGAGAGAATGCAGAGGGCTGTATAGGAAAACAGGAATTTCCTATTTTAAAGTCTGCCTACAGTCAGTCGGTTGTGATTGGTTGACTTTCAGTTGTCAATTTGATTTGCCATATGGCATGGGAATAAGGGACCTAGGCTTACCACAGGAAGATAGTATTGATATGCAGACTAAAATGGAAAATTAAATTTCCTTCCTAGAGCACAATAAAGAGTGTGTTGGAGGTTGACTTAGGACTCTGTTGTGGCAAGCAACTGTACAAATTCTGTTTAATGTGGGTTTCATGCTTTCAAACTGTGACTTGAAACCTGCTGACACTGTTAGAAAGAGCATTAATGTGTTTAGTTTGTTTTTGTTGTTATTGGGTGGTTCCTGTTTTTTCTGAGCTATTTCTTCTCAAACTGACACACAGAGTCCAAGTGATGCTACTTATCCCTGCCTGTGTAATTAGCCTTCACTGATCTACTATGGAAATCATCTTTTCAGGGGTTTTAAACCCCTTTTTTCTACATTTTTTTCTCAGTAACTAAAGGTGGAGTGCATGACAGAAATAAAAGGACAAATTTTAATCTGGTGGGACAAATACATTGATACATATCCCTCCTATGAAGTCATGCCTTTTTAAACCAGACTGGAGACTAGAGCCTGGCTCCATTTAACTAATCACACTGCACAGAGAATCCTAGATTTGAAAAAAAACCCAAAACATTATGTACCGATAATATGCATCAAAGTAGCTTCACTGATAATCCACTCTATTCCTGTCCTGTGAATATATGATGCTTCTGAGCTATGTAGAGAAGAAAATCACTTTAAAAGGTCTGAGAAGCTATTACGAATGAACGAATATATCTGGACATGGCAAATCCTTTGTCTTGGCAGTCTGGTAATTTTTATGATGAGCCTTATGTTTTCCAGCTTTTCGGTGTCTCAGCGTGAGCTGTGTCAGACAGACCCAATGAGATAGATGACTTCAGTTTTGACTGGATCACACTCGTGTCAGAGAAGGTCCACCTGGAGTATTCAGCTAAAAATTAATTTCCAATCCTGCATTTGAGACTTTTAGGATGGAAGCTGACTGTGGTGTAAGCCGGCAGTAAGCAGAAGGCCTTATGGCTGGCAGGTTGCTGCGTGGAGTTTCTTGCTTGCTCTGATGAACTTCTCTGGTGTAAAAATTGTGTAGATCTTTGTGTACTCCCAAGCTCTACATATTTAAATTAGGTCTGTAGACAATTGTTATGTTCTTAGTTGTGTTCCAGTGACAACAGAACAAAAACCAGTTCTTTCTAATGTTCTCAGACTTGCAAATCCTCAAGCACAGAGGGAGAAGTTCTAAACCAAAATGTGTTAGATCTACTCTCTTTGAAACTGGGAATTCTGTTGAAGTATTTATTATACATATATAGGACTTCATAAATTTATAAAAAGAGCTGAAACTGCTTTTAGATTTGTAAATACATCAATGTTTTAAAAATATGCTAGTAGTTTCAAAGTTTCTGTATTAGCAAGGAAATACATTTGATTAAGTAACCATCTGGTAAAATGTTTGCTACCAGTGAAAACATTGAATTTTGGATTTGGTATGTGCCAAGTTAAAATGTGGGCAAGAGGTACAGCTGCATAAATTCAGTAGGCAGTAATTGGACCACATACCTTTCAAGCCTACTGCTATCAATCTAAATAAATATTGTTATTCTCAAAGCCATTTTGCTTAGCTGATCCATCTACAGTCAATTGTTTCATCACATTTTATAAATTTCCGAAAGGACTTAGTTGATTTTGAGTAGGAGCATCTGTACAAGCCTTGGATGACCTGAGTTTTGGTAGACTTAACACAGAAATTATTAGGCTTTGTGTTCCATGCATAAACCATCCTTTGAGTCAGCCTCACTCCTCAGTGTCAAGGCATTTGGAAAAATTCTCTGCAGTGTGATTTAATGACTTGTAGATAAAATGTAGGTGCAGTTTGGCCTTCCTAGATCTCCCCTAGTGCTCATATTTTGGGGCATGCTGATAATAACAACACAACGGGATTTCCTTGGAAGAGCTGCTGTAGCTTCAGTTCATTGAGAATTGTTTTGACCATTCCTGCATCAATGGCTTTGTAGAATGCAGTTGTCTTTTTTTATTCATAGCCTGTGGAGCATCTGTAACCTTTCCAAAAAAACCTTCAGCATTCATTCAAAATGCATCAGCATGTCAGAAAGGTAAAATAGTTAAAATCGGAAAGGCTACAATGTGTTGATTTTATATTTCTAGAAATTTAACCTGAAACTCATGCTTGTCCATCTTCTTTTTTGATATTTATTACTTTTTTAAGCAATAGGGTATGGTTTTTGAGGCCTATTATTTTATTCCTAAAAAATGAAAATATTAGAAAGTTTTAATATCTGTTCTGTGTTGTTACCTGTGGGAGAGTGAGAAGATGAGATATCACTGCTATACATACTTTTATCTTTGATCCCAACCAGTTTTGAAATGTGCTTCCCAGAGGTGAAAAGTAACTTGTTTTTACAGCAAAAACCATTCTAATGCAGGGGACGCAATACAGTTGTTCTGTTCATAACTTACCATGTACATTGCTATGTCTTCATTTCAAATACTTGTGGTTATTTTATAACTCCATCTCTTTCTCCCTGACATTAAAAATTGAAGCTACAAGCCCTTTCTGCGAATAATGAGATGAGAAGCTAAGGAGAATAGTTTCTTCGACAAACAAAACACTGCACTAAATACGAATTAATTGAAATTCTGTTGATTACATTTACAGATTAGAGGAAAATTTTAGGAAAGGTATTTTGTGAATGCTGTGCTTCACGAACATCCTACAATAATTAAATTTTTCTGAAATTGCTGGGAATACTTGCCTTTGGGTTGCTGATCTTAGCTCTTATTCAGAGTGAAAGATGCTGTGAGCAAGTAAGAAGAAGGCTGAAGAAAAGAGATGGCCATTATATAGTTTCTTTTAAAATGTAAAAGGAGTGATGAATAGATATATTTTATTTCCCACTGCTAAAAATGCAATTCTTGCTTTCCTATTGTGTTAGACGTCTGTAATTTCTGTTATTCTTCTTTAAGTGGAGAATTATGATAGAATATCTTTTGCTGGCATTTCTAGTGTGATTTTATCATAAATGTTCAAAGTTAGGGCTTGGGTTTATTTCACGCAAGCTACACTGACTTACATAGAAGTTTGTCTTTAATGTTCTTTGCCCAGGGTTGAATCTAGGGCTGAACCTACATGAAAATCTTTAGAATACACAGTAGCATTGTCTATATTGTGAGGTGTGCTGATTGCTGAGAACTGAGCTGGTTTGTGCACTCAGTGCATTATTACCCTGTGATGCATGGGGATTTACACACAGCACATCAGCCAGGGGCCGCTGCGCTTGTCAGTCTGGCCAGCCAGCTATCAGAATGCTTTCACCCCTTTCAGTACTTGGTTTTAAGGAAGTGGGCAAGGAAATAACTCCAGAGAGGGCAAAGAACTATTCCAGTTTACTGCAATGCTTCAAAACGCAAATGCATCTAACGTATGATTGGATCAGCAGTTGCAGAATGCCTACATTAATTCAAATGTCTACTACAAGTCACAAACTAACCCACAATTAAGTGAGGTCCTATCAGATCTTGAGCATTGTGTTGTGTTGTTTCGTTGCTTCTTGTCCTCAGGTTAGGACCATCTCTCTTTTTATTCCTGTCTCTCCTTTGATTCCATAAACCTTTTAAGCTCCTGCATTAAACTGATTATTGTCCTGTCCAGTCAGTGTCCACCACAGCCTGCTGACTCAGCTCACATTTTTCTCCATTTATTGTAGCCTTCTGACTGCCTGAATCTAGATCATGTTATGACCGAATTTGGTGAAAGGAAAGAACACATCCTTTGTTACAAGGTCTGCTTTGCCTCTTCTTGCTTAGCAAGCATATGACCAGGTTATTCTGGGAGCTGCAATGTGACTAAATAACAATACCTCCCATTGCACTGCAGGATGATGAAACTCGTGACATTCTGCAAATACTGTGAGAAATCCTTAACACAAATATTGTTGTTTTGATGGGGTTTTTTTAGTGGTGTGCAATATTTGCAAAAAAGAAAACATATCAGATTAGCGTGCATTAGAAGCTGCATTTTGCTTTTGGACTGGGTAGTTCAAATTGTGTAGTAGGTCACACCCCCAAGGTGCAGTAAAGCACGTTAGATCAAATTACATAAATTTTTCTATAATTTCAAATTAGAATGATAGCATACCTTCTAATGTATTTTATATTTTATGATCCCATGGTATATGTATATATATAATTTAGATATTTTAAAAGACCATCAAGCAGAATTTCCAGGAACATAGGGTTTCAGTGGTAACTGCTGTTCACATCTTTGGACGTAGTACTGGATAGAGTCCTTCTAGAAAACAGTGCAAATTAAGATCCACCTGTTAACAAATATGCTTGTTTTTCCAGTAATGTTTACAAAATAGATACTCTGCGGGGTGACTGTGTTATAGTATAAAGTAAATATTAATTAAAGTAATCTGCTTGTGGAAGGGGTGAATGGAAGGGGGGACATGGGACGTGTGTGTGTGTGAGAAATCCCTGGAAGGAGAATTTCAAACTGAGTTGGGAATGTGGTGGGGAGAAGAATGAAGGACCTTGGCACATTTCCGTGGAGGGAAAAAAAAAATCCAACACAAAAGAATAAGACATTGCAGGAGATTGAAATGTGATATCCCATGGTAGTCAGTTATTCAATAATTAGAAAGAAGCCTGGGTGGAGAGGGCCTCATTTCTGCTCTTGTGATGCCCAGAAGGGTTGTGCTGTGTGTGAGCTCAGCAAGTCCAGGCCATTTGTGTTGGTGTGTTCCATTCACAGCCCAGCCCAGAGTGTGGCATCTGCCATCTCCGAAGTCATTTAAGCCTTGTTGCCATATGCTGATTGTTCTTTACTGTTCAAGCTTTCTTGTAGATGTAATATTATACTGTGTGGCTAGAATAGAGTCAAGTAAAGAACTTCTTAATGAAATGGGCACGTTTAAAAGCTGAAGAATATTTTTCTCCTCCTGTTATTGTTTTTCCTTGCAATGCTGAAAATTCTCCATAGAGTTCTCTAGTCAGATGAGCAGGGGTGCTTAATCAGACAGAACATTGCTTTTTTAAAGACAGACACATTAACAGTAGTTTCACTGTTTACCTGCTTCCACTGGAAAGCTTCCAGCTTTCTCTCTCCTGCTTCAGCAGTGCTACAGAGAGATCCCCTGGAAACAGAGCACTACAAACAGCAGGCTTTGTGATAGGAGGGACTCCCTAAGTCACCTGGAAGTCCCTCCCTCTGAAGTCCCAGACGTTCAGCTCGCTGGCAAAAGGGACTGATGAGCTGGGAGGCTCCGTGTGCTGGCAGCAGGCACAGCTCTGTCACACCCCTGGAGGGAGGTGGACTCTGCTTACACACAGTGTCTTGTGTTTACATCAGGTCACAAAAGGTGATTTGTCTTCTGTGAATGCTATTTTAAATCTGGGTTGGTTTGTAAGTAGGATTGACTTCAATGTCTGTAAAGCAGAACGGTGTTGATTACTGTTGCTTTTAGTAAACAATGATGGTATGGAAATTGTTTTGCATTTCATATGGTTGTAGTAGTAAAAATACGCCAAAGTAACAAGAGTGAAGAGGTCTGAGATTTTCAAGTAAAGTATCTCTAAAAATGAGTATTGTCTACTAGCCAGAAAAACTTACTTCTGAGTGGAGACATGCTAAATTTTTTTCATAAATGACAGATTTATAGGTGGTTCTTTGGGCCTTTTCTAAACTTATTTTAAAAGTCAAATGTGTCTCGTCTTCCTTGATACTAATCCTATGCAACTACAGAAGATGCATTGATTTTCTGTATCGATGGGGCTATTTCTGCCCAGGCTGTAGAGGCAGGACATGTTTTTTTATTGATTTGGCCCTGAACTTCTCTGACTCTTGATGAGCACAAATAAAAGAACCACTCTGGAGGTAATTCTGAATCAGCAAGGGAACGAGTACCACTGCCTTGGCCAGACTCTTGTTTCTTAGCTGTATGAATTATACATTGGGTTACCATCACAGTAATTAGAACAGGATCCGGATATTAATGTATGACCTATAGTAAGAGGGTTGTTCCTTGGAGTGCTTGATCTCTGTATAATGACACAAGAAGAGATTTATAGCATAATTGGAGAGGAAGGTTGACAGGGCTGAATCCTTTGGCAGTACTGGAAGTGCCTGTATGCCCAGAGGATGTTGTGCCTGTTTCTGCCAGAAGAACAAATGAAAAGGGATTTAGGAGAAAGATGCATGAGGAACTATTAGCCGATGTTTAAAGCTGTGCTAGGGCAGATTTGTGCAGTATTTTCCAGCACACTGATGGAAAACAACTGGGGAGCTCGGGAGTTTTAAATTCTGGATATTTCACTTGTAAGCTTATTGGGAAACTTGACTGTTGTAGTACTGAAGAGTGGTTTGAAATTTATCTTCCAGGAGATATGGAGATACTTAGAAAGATACAGGCCATTTACAGGCCACTTTGCAGGACCAGGCATTTTTCTATAGAAAAAATACTGTATTGCATGAGGCTGGATTCTCTTTTTTGTCACTATGGTCAAACGGTTTCAGTGCTGCTCTTCCTGGTACCTCACATGGTGTTTGTGTAACAGAGGAAGTTAGAGCTTCATAGATAACTTCTGCTTTTTGTTTTGTTTGTTCTTCACACACAGGCACACATTTAATATAGAAGTTTGATTTTTTTTAAGCTTTTGTGTTGACAACAGAACAAAGTAAGAATATGTCTTTAAGAAAGAATAAAATCTGTCTTTAAGAAAGAATAAAATCTTAAAGTAAGATGCTGCGTCATTCTCCAAAACTGCGTCCTTCCAGTAGTGTGTTTTTTCTCTCTCTCCCTCTTTATGCTAGTAGGTAAGACTTATTATTTCTATTTTGTCATAAACTGGATGTACTTTTTGGTTTCAAGCACAACTAAATCATGCTGTCAGCACACTGCTTTGTACTATCATCCTTAAAAAAAAATCTTGATAGTTTTTCTGTATCCAGCCAAAGGCAGAGATAAGGCTGTGCCATTCCTTGTATGTATGTAATTTAAAAATCAGCAGAGGATATTTCTTTCACAGGAATCAATAAAGTATGAATATAAAATTGTCAGGTGATAGCAACTGTGTGATGCAGAGATTAGTGACTTGTCCTTTTATTATCAGGGACTATGCTCAAGCTTAGATACAACAAATCAGAAATAATATAATGCTGCATGGGCTTTAGTAGTATTGAACAAAAAGAGCTGATGGGTGTAATACCCCAGTCCAGCTGGGAAATTTTGAGCAATGCTCTAATCTCTTGCTCTCTGCTCAGATCAGCTATGGATTCTCAATCTAGTACTTGGCTGTTGATCATTCTTTACTGTCAGGATAAACCTTCTCCACAACAAAAAAACGCTCTAAACGTAGTGAATTCATATTTGTATGTGCTCATTAGGTAGCAGTACTTCCTTTGGGTGCAGTTCCAGCCAGGCTCTCAGCAGATGCCTCAATGAGGAAGCCAACGGGCTGAGCAGTCTCCTGCTGGGAACAAGAGTGTGGCTAATTCCAGTTTATTAGGGAGGGAGCCCAAGCGACACCTTTCTCCTCAGTCTTTGACAGTGGTGGTTCCTATGGAAACCTTCCTAGGAATGACCTCCCTTAGTGTTTTAAGTAGATAAACTGAAAATTCTCGTTCGTTTTTCTAATAGTATCTCATTTTCTTTGGGATTAGCAAACTATGAATGGATTCAAGAGGCTATTGATCCAGCCTTTGGAAAATACATTGCATAGATTCAGTGTGCTACTGCATTTCAGAGGGCCTGTTTGCTTGCCTAGAAAGCATAGGGACAAGGGCAGGGCATGGCCTTGATATTCTAACCCAGCTCAGAGCTCCAGTTTTAATTACACCTCTGAAAGATCTATGAATTACCTTGTGAAATATCAGTTAATACCTCAAATAATTAGCTTTGATAAATTGAGTGAGTTGGGCACGCCTAAGTAATTGCTTTGTTTCACCTGAGAGATTTTTGCATTTCCGCGGTGAGTTAGCAATTCCCATGCACATTTTCGAAATCTGCTACTAACACTGGGAATGAATACAATCAGGAGCAGCTCAGGAGGACCACTTGCCTTGCAAGGGTTGCCTTAATGAACTGGGAGAAAGAAAAGGGCTGTGTTCACATGGGAATGGTGTCACATGAGCGGTGGCAATATTTAAACAAGTAGGTGTTTAAGGAAACTATGATTTATCAGTAGAATTAGAACACGAAGGATCTCTAGAGTTTGCCAAACCCAGCTGAGGTAGTTCCAGCTCAATTCCACAACATTAGTGTCTCACCTGTCTTGTGTAGAGGCAGGCCTTGAAGAGATGAGCCAAAAATTACTTCAACTCTAGAAGTGGATCACCAATTTTAAAAATTCATGAAGACAGCAGTGGGACTATCTGCTTGGGGGAGGGGGGAAATTTCTGTGTGCCAGCTAAAGTTCATATTGCCAGACCAGATTTGATGAAAAGCACAGACATTTATAATCAAGCTGTAATATCAGACTGGTGAGTGGTGGCTTCAAGAAAAATATCTGTTCACTCAAGGTGCTGCATTTTATGCATAGGTTTTTGTCTGCTACTCTCTGCAGTGTCTGACATAGGACTGTGAAAAACTAGGTTCACTCTCCTGTTAGGATTTAAAAATTTAATAAAGGACAAGAGGGGACAAAAACAATAAAGCAAGAGTACAGCGCTGGGTGCTTGGCACTCAGCCAAGAGCACACCTGCCATTTTGGAGATATCCTTTACATACCTTTCCTATTGCATCAGCTTAATGCATATTCACAAACAATTATACATATTCAAACTTTCCCCCCCTAACTAGTTTACACGTTCCAGGAACTATTTAGCATGGCTCCTCCTTGGGTCCACCTCTTTAGAGCATGAGCCTTCTCTGGCTGTTGTTTTGGTCCGTTGTTCTCATCCTCTCCAGTCTGGGTTGTGGCCCGTGGTCTCTGCAGGCGGCAGTTGCTGATAGCTGGCGTGTCCGTAGTGGGGATCTCCATCGTTCACTGGATGTTATCCATCCCAGCAGACAGTTCAACCACCACAAGCATAACTATATCAGCTATTTCACTACTATGTCTAAGTTTCGTTAATAACAGAAATAAAGGCATCAGTTATTGTTACAAAAACTATATCTTTCTAGCAAAGTTACTTGAACATTATACATATAGCATCTATTTTATTATTTGCGAAAAGCCAATATTACAATATGTATTTATAACAGGACTGTGCTTGTGAAGTTGTATCTATTTTAAAGCACTCTTGAGTTTTTAGTCAGAGCTGTTAAGGCAGTACCTGCCACCCTCCAACTCTTGACAAAACATGCCAAGTCAGGATAAACACAATTAATATCTGATGGAGACTTTTTCAAGCACCGTGATAGCTTCTGGTTCATTATTCTGAAGATTTGCATACAAAAGAAATACGCAAGCAGTAAAACTGCGATAGTGCTGACACCAGCATTAAAGATGAATGCTTAGTACAGCAAAGTGATGGAGAGCACATATTTGTGTTCCCAATCATCTGAGCTGAAAGACATTCTTAAGTGAAAAATTCATTCAGAGACCTGAATTTTGACTGCACTTCCAGCATCATGTACTGTACAAGGTAGTACAGAATGTTCAATTTATGCTATAACAAACTAATTCTAAAGCAGATCATTGTGCTCAGTACAATTTACCGTTTTAAAAGAAAAAGAGCAAAAACTACTCAAAAAGACGTGATGTGAGAGACTTGCATAGCCTTCTTTCCCTTTATTTGACTAATTTCTCAGAGATTTGCAAACCTGTTAAGAACTATTTTCATCTTCAAAAGCTCTGTCAACTGGAATAATAGAATTATCAAGTAAATTGTGCTTTTCCTGAGATTTATGTTTCTGTCATGCCAAATTAATCTGCCTTTTTTCTGCACCTGAAAGTTAAACATATGTTCACTTGTTTTGTTGTTGTGGTTTTGTTTTCTTGTAATTATCTAACCATAGAAAATTACTTACAGTGATGTCTCAGCTGTGGAGGAAATAGCTCTTTTACCAGTTTCACAGTCTTACCTTACTTGTTTTTTAGTTTCTAAAAATTATTTCACTATTCCGGTTAGCTAATACCTTTTACAGACTGAATTAAAAGTAGAATCTCATAAATTGCTTCACATGTTTCCATTGTGTAAACAATGAGAAAGCAGGCTCTTCCTTAGGGAATTCCCGTGAATTAACATTCTGATGGATTTAGCCTTCTAACCTGTTTTCCCGAGTGGGAAACACTTGACACACTAAGAAACGGGAAGGATTGCCCAGGAACTAGTCGTGTGTTTCTCCATCCAATAAAGGCTGTTATAAACGAGGCATAACAAAGGCTCTTTATAATTCCCTGTATTGAGAGAAAATGGGTTTTCAATCCCCATGGCACCACTTTTACTCTGTGAGTTTACTTTTGGAACTGTTTGTACATCTGCTGCTGTGGCATCCGGCACTCCCAGGTTGAGTTCACGGTTCAGCCAGAGCCGGTGCCCATGGTGTCACCCCACCTGCCCTGCAGCTTCCTCCCCTCAGAGAGAAAACGTTTAGAAGCCTGCCAATGTTTTTGGTGTTGGAAAGAGTATAAAAATTTTAATATTTTTTGTTGTTGTTCCCCAGATAAATATAAAAATTCAAGATTTCTTCTGTGTGGGTAATCAATCTTTTATCTTTATCTGTTTTTAAGATTTTGACAGGCTTACTATTTTTTCTTTAGGTGTTAGCATTTTGTATAAACTGTTTCAGCCAGCATAAACTTACATAACATTCTAAATCCTTCCTTTGTACTTAAAGATGATGGAATTCAAAAGTAAAGGAAAAAAGTCATAATTGTTTTTCTGTAGGCTTTGCTTTTCTATATATGTCGGCTGTTAAATTATCTAGGAATTGTTTAGACTATAAACCTAAGGTATTTCAGGGGAAATTGTCTGTGTTGTGTTTATCAGTTGTAGTTTGCTGATTCTACTCATGAAGGTTTTTATTTAGAGAAACAAAAGAACTTGATAGCACCTGCCTCTGACTAATTGCTCTCCATGCAGGCTTGGTCTGGTGCTTGTGACTACTGGCTGGAGATCAGAGTCTCCTGGTTTTTATTTTTAGCATATACAAAAGTCTTCATCTTGTAGACTGGTTTGTGAGTATCTCATACAAAAGCATGAGTTGAGCAAAGCAGCAAATTAATAAGAATGTAATATCTAACTTGAAAACAAACCATTCTTTGGAAGAGTTTGTTTATGAAATGGGAGGGATGAAGGTCTCAGCAGCTTGGTGCTTAATTTGTTTTGGAAAAAATGTGTTAGAAAATAAGGGCGGAGGCTGCAAAGGAGATCGTGATCATTGTGTGTGTCCTTATTTTTATTTACAAGTATTGATGCTTGAGAGGAAAATAAAGTTTGTAGCAACTTCCTTCCTTCCTTCCTGCCCGTCTGCCCGCCTTCCTGCCTCCCTCCCTCCCTACCTCCCTGCCTCTACATTCAGTGGTTTGGGATATCAAGTAAACAGATTTAAAAGTTGGAATTAAACTAAAAGAACATAATACATTCTATCTAGAATTTTGAATTTCACTGCTCCTCAAAGTCAGCCAGATTTGAATAATTCTGGTGAATACTTCATATCCTATCTTTCTGGATTACTTGAAAAGAAAGGCCAAAAGACTGGAGCAAGGGTTTTATCTTACATATCAAAAAGATTTTGTTTGTTTGACTGTGGCAGCTGAAGCAAAGGATCGTGGACATAGAGTTATTAGGTAGATGTACTACAAGAGCATCTTACCTGAGCCTGGAGCTTCAGTCCATTTGGGATTGTCATCACGAAGAGACACACACTTTGTTGTCCCGTTGTGTCTGAAGAGATGTCTGAAATGTGGCAGTGCTGTCTCATCACTTGCAGTTTTAAACAGCAGGAAAAAGAAAACATGAGCAAAGCATTTGGAAATAGCAATATTGTGAATGGTGGTACGAGGCAGATGCAATGTGAACTGACAAATAGATAGCTTCTGTCTCTTAAAAACAGCTGTGTGCAGCAAATGCTATCAGTATTCCGTAAGGATCTGTGTACTTTGTTAAAAAATGCAGGAGACGACATGAAGCAATCAGCCTACTAAACCTCCAGCTGTAATACAGGAGAAATCAGCCAGCACCAGGCACTGGGGATAGTGCTCCTGGGAATAGGGGGGGTGGGGTGTGCTGCTCTGTGAAGGTAAGGCGTAGATGTTAATGAAAAAAAGGAGGAATATTGCCTGTTTCCGACATGCACCCTTTATCAAAGGGTTTGGATTTATGTTGGGTGTTTCCCTTCCCTTTGTCCAAACTTCCAGTAATTTCCAGTTAGTTCTCCACCCCCATCAAAGTCTTTTTTTCTTGCTGTTCAGTTGCAGCTTTTTATTAATTTTTTTTTTTATTCCCCTGAATCATTCCTTTTTTAAAAACATGTGAGACACAACTAGTTTTTCATCCTTATTCTTTTTATCTGGCATGGAGTTTCAGAACAACATTACAGATTCCCTTTGCCACCTAACTGCTTATTCAGAGCTGAATTAATGCTTATTCCAGAATCATAGAACTGTTAAGGTTGGAAAAGTCCTCCAAGATCATGGAGTCCAACCTTTGACAGGGACAACCAGGACACACCTTTCCACTTACAAGAGGTGAATAAATAGAGCTGGCCTCTTTTCTGCATTTCTACTCTTACACGCCAGCCTTTACAATCTCTTCCCTAGATTTTTAGTAGCTTTAGAAATAAGTTTGGACATATCTGGAAGAAACTGTATATTTTCAAATGAAATATTGGCTATTTGTATGCAAACAGCAAATACATTAAATTTATTTAGAGAAATAGAAATCATTAAAAGTAATTTATAGGAGTTTTGACTCTAGTCAAAGTAAACTGTGTTTAATTTTCATGATGATCAATCTGTACTTCAGTTTAAGGCTTTAAAATCTTCTAAGTGGGCCTGGAGTCACAGAGCTGTTATTTTCTGCTGGTGAATCTATCTACTCTTATTTTTGTCCCAAACATTAACAAATACTTTTGTTTCATGAATTGGTGGAAAAAAAAATAATCTTCTGTTTCTTACAGGTTTAACACATTTGGTAATGGCAAATACATTAGATTCATTCTAGAACTTAAAATTTACAATCAGTGATTCACCTCCTTGTTAGTAGATCTGGACCATTTCTCATTGTTTCAGAAAAGTAATTAATTTCTTTACTGATTTGTTGATATATCTACATTCATTGCAAATAATCACACTATTTCAAGATAAAGTAATTTTAGGATTTTTAGGGAGATTAAGGCACCTGCACATGTCTATGAAGAATTGTTTCTACAAAAAACTTTTGGAAGAAGGAATTTTGGATAGTGCACTTTCAGCCCATCTTGAAAAGTACTGTTGGGAAGCAGTGCCACAGCTGTCCTTTCACAAACTAATTTGACAGAAATAATTAGGGTCATGGATTTTTTTAATCTCTTTTTAGCAGTGTAAAATTTTTGAGTGTTTCTGACAGAATCAACCTCATTATTATTTTGTATTGTTCACCACTCATAAGACTTCTTTTGGTAGCTGTTATCCCCCTGGCAGGAGTCTGCCTCTGCATTGAAATTGTACTCCCTCCTTTTTGTGACCTACAATCATTCAAAGAGATAATATTCCCCCTTTCCTCAATTAAATCCTTCCTTTATTTCTAGAACCTAACACTTCTTGCTCTCTCCCGAGATCCTATATACAAACAAGTGCTGTGCTAAATACCATAAAGCTAAAGGTAATTCAGATTTTCCCTCACTGTCTCGCTAATGCTCCTTTGAAGTCTGAGATGTGAAAGATCCAAAAAGATGCTGCAGGTTCTATGTGTGTTTGTCCATTGTTCAGTCTCCCTGCTGGAATTACCAGAGGGGCTGGGTCACCAGAGCAACTGCTGGAAATTTAAAGTAAGAAAATGTAATCTTGTGACATGTGTGAACCTATTTGGTTATTCTTAAAACAAGTTTAAATATAGACAATATGCTGCCCAGGGTAGAGATGAAATCTTTTTCTCAGCTTTAGGACTTCAAATGTTGTTGTATCACTGCCTCAAAATTTGGGGGTGGGAGGAGGTCTGTGTCTTTATTTGTTCCACCCCTGATTTATTGGTTTGTATTAGCCCGATTTTCACTGAATGTTTGTGTCCTCACACATTATGGGCCAAAGGATCTAAAAATATTTAACTAATATCTCTTACTGATTTTAATGTTATCAAAATACTTTATTGTATCATAGGGTTTAGCTGGAGAAACATAAATGTGTAACCATGCAGATGCCTAAGTGTTTGCTCTGTAAGTCAGGCTGGAATTCAGCTGACTAGAAAATTGTGCAGACAAAAACTGGCAATTTGGTTTTCTGTATTTATTAAATGCTGAGAAACAGCCAAATGACAAATCTAATTCTGGATTACTACCTTGTTTTAATTTGAATATCCCTTGTCAAGTTAGTTTGCTCTATAAAAAATAGAATTGATTTTGGAAGTGATGTTAACTACAGAAACAAAACCAGTCATGTCAATGTAGGTGTTAAAAAATATTTTCAGTTTAGTGTAAGTGAAACAGCTACTTGAGATGCATTATTTTTTAAGGTGCACACTCAAAATTCTTTTGTGCTTTGAGCCTGTAAAATGACAGGTGCTTTAATTGCAGAAATGTTATGAGGCGGGTAGAGGATTTTTCAGGAACTGTGACAGAAGAATGGCAGGCAGTAGGTGGAAGTCTTTTCCAAGTGATGGACATAGTCCAGAGTTATTGTTCATTGGGACAAGTGATGCTCGTTTTCATAACAAGTGGTAGCATTTATCAAAGGCTGTTTGCATCCCCAGATGTGAAAAAAAAACCCATCCTGACAGTCGGTGTAGCATGGCAATCCAGGGCAGCAATCCAGTTAGGGGGAATGGTTCAGTTCAGTGCAGGAACAGATGTGACAAGTGGTTTGTATGCTAAATGCACTGCTCTGCGAGTGGCTACAAACCAAACAGCTGGGTTACAGCTGGGTTACAGTGTTGATCTCTATTAGTTTCCCAGATCCTATTTTCTTAAAGTGCTCATATGCTTGTTTGTCTGTTTTGGTGCTGGCCACCAGCTTTTTACTGGATTAAACAATTTGACATGACTACGTATGAAATTGTGGGTGATTTGGAAGGAATTTGTTAGGTCCTTTTGTAGTACAGCTTTTATTCCAAGAAGAAGGATTTGATATTTGATACATGTTCTAAAGAGAATTTAATTCCCTGGAAATGGAGTTCAGCTTGCTGCTGTGAGCTCTGTCTGGTTTACTTTTATCTTCCAATTCCTCGGAAGGCAGTTAGACATTGCAGTCGTAAGGGCCGTAAATATGGTATGTTAAGAGAGGGAGAGATGACACACAGAATGCATCTCCAGTACCGTAGCTTGAGGCTCTGTGCAAAAATAAGCTCGATATTTTACAGAAGATAGCCTTTGTATACACCAAAAGCGTGGTTCTGCAGCCTTCACCACCGCTGATTTAGGCTTGTTAATAGCTAGACTTCAATCTTAGCACCTAACAAGTCACTTGGCAATAACTATTAGCTTTAATCACTGGTCTTACTGAAAAAAGAATTAATTTCAGTGTTAGTAAATTTCTTGGAACTGGCTCAATTCACCGGCTGTAGTTTTTTACAAGAGTTTTGGCCAAGTGTCACTGGAGAACGCGGTGCAGAGCTGTCTGACACGTCCCACCCTGCGACTTGTGAAGGAGGGGCAGGAGGGCACCGTGCAGTCCCTGCTGCAGGGCACCGCAGCTCGTGTCTGCCGTGAACGCGCTCAGCTCAGCCTGCCAAGGGGCCACTGCAGCACAGAAGCGTAAAATTAACTAGGAGTGTGAGTAATCTCATCCCTTTCCAGTGAGGCATTTAAGCACGTGTTTATGGTTAATGATTATGTCCAGATAAAAGCAGTAAGATGATCTGTGATTAAAATTAAACACATGTTTATATGCTTTTTTGAAGAGGAATGAAATTATCAAGTGCTTTAGTGCTGTGGGTCACGTCACACTACTATATTTTCCACAATTAGCTATCAGATTCTCAAAAAAATGTTTAACATTAATAAAAAAATGTTTTATATCTGTGAGGTTCAAATACATTTTTCTTAATTCTCTTACCTGTCTGTTTTGGTCTGGATTTTGATAAGAATATTTGTACTCTGCCCGTAGAAATCCAAAGTGCTGATGAGGAAGACCTGGGTGTGTTGACATCCAGATCCTAGATTCAGAACCTGACCCTATAACGGTATAACTAACTAAAACATTTCCCACCAACTTCTTTTGTCCAGTAAGTACTTTTAAAAAATATGATTGGTGCTTCCTTTTGGTTGGAAAAAAACCCCACACACTTTTTTTTATGGGGAAGGGGGGAAGAATTCTGGAAAGGTACTGCTTAAAATCTCTATGAGTTATAATCTTTTTTATGTTTAGAAAGCAAGGAATCCATTGATGTCTTATATGAAATTTTCAACATATTTAATTAAAAAAATTCAGCACTTTTTTTTCTCATGTTAGGCTTATTACTAGCTTGTTAAGAATAATTTCTTCTCTTCTTTGAAGATTTAAGTGAAATATGGCCAATTTTATACCTGATCTTCAAAAATCTATCCATTTGCTTTATTGAAATGTATTGCCTCTTATGTAATATTTATGACATGGAGCATTTTTGTCCATGTATAGTGAGGAAAGAAAAAGAACGGTATGAGAGTTATAATTTTTGTTTGGTTTTGTTCTTGACATGCATCTAGTTTAATCTGTAAGATACAGGTTATAAACTATGAGAAGTAAAGAGAGACTTAAACCCAGACTAGGGATTTCTGAAATCCATGTGTGAATTTTCTTCAAAGCCTGGATCTTGCCACCAACCCCACCAGCGTATGATTATCTTGCATTTTGCGTTTTTACTTATCTTTCTGTATGAACAGCTGAAGGTTGTGCTCTCAGTCCTAAAAAAACCATCTCTTTTTTGACACTAAATGCAGAACAGATCCGCAAAGAGGTTTTTGACATAGCTGAGATAGAACAAGGGACTAGAGCTCCCTAACTGAACGCTGGGAATTTCCACTGGCCAAGCACCAATAGTAGAGTCTGTTGTATTCACCAACTTGAAATCCCTCCCAGCCCTTCCCCAGGTCTAACCTGCTTCAGAGGCTGTGCTCTATCTTCTGCCTAGTCAGGAGAGAAGCTGGAAGTCAGGGGAGCAGAAGCTGCAAATTTTGAAGGCATCTAACCATCTTTATAAGAATTAAAAAAAAAATAAAAATCAGGGGACAAAACAATACATGAGTACTTTTAATTCCTCATGCTGGAGTATGGATGGGCAAGAAATCCGTAATGGCTTTGTGCGCTCTTTCCCCACAGGATCCCAGCCACCTTTGCTGCCTTGGTGTGCTGGGGAAACGAGGCTGCATTAAATAGGTTTGATGGAAAATGTGTTTTCATTGTGCATCAGTTTAGGATACTAATTCTTACTGAATCACATTCTGTTTTCTGGTTGCATTTACTAAATGCCACTTTCATGTTGTAACACTATCACAGACTTTTATTCTAATGTTACAGACTTTTATTCTAGGTAAAACTGCTTATACATTATTTGAGATATTTATTTGGAGACAGAGGATGGGAAAACCATATTAGATAAAACTAAATTATGTTGCCAAGCTGTAGATTCTAAGTGTTTATAAGCTGAGACAGTAAAAAACAATTTAAAACCAAAATTCTTACTTTTTACAGTGTTCAGTTTCCATAGTGTTGTCACTCTCAAAATGACGTTTCATATTTCAACACTTTAAATTTGATTCAGATTCTCTGTCAGATAAACTTACTTTTTATGTTTCTTGTTTATTTTTGTGCAGATTTGGCCTTTCCTGTGTCCCATTTCTTTGTGGGGCAGTGTAAATCTGGTGTCCCCTTGGGGTCGTTACAGGTACAGCTTTTAGTTCAGTATTTCTTGAACTTGTTCAAAGAAAAAGAGCCATTTAGCTCATTTGTCCTCCTGTATCTTGGAAGCACTCAACCCTTCAGCCGGCTTCCAGAGGGGGGAATTAAGACATGCTGAGATTTGGATTTGATAACTCAGCTTCTCCAGGGCAGAGAATGCAGAAGTTACTGGAAATAGGTATTTACCTAACAAAGGGAACTGTCTGTAAGCGACAGTTAGGAGTTCATCCAGCTCTTGGAAACAGCTGCACTTCTAACCCGCAGTCACAGTTTATTTGCACTCCTGAAACCTGGGTGCTGCTTTCTTACCCCAGAAGCATCTGTGTTTCTCTCTAACCTGGGGACAGGCTGCTCCATGTAATTCAATCGTGCACTACTGTACAAAGTTGATATCAGTGTGATCGAGTAGGAAGTCAAATAATCTGTCTGGCAGATTATAGAACAAGGGATCTGTGATGAGTTTTTGTCACCTTGGTTAGTCATAAGATTCATTCTGTGATGTCTCCGTGTAGAAAAGTGTTACCAAGACATCTTATCCAGCAGAAAAGTGCTTGGTCTGAAATTACTCTATGAATGCTCAGAATGATTTGGAACGAGCAGGCGGAGCCTGTGCTGGATCAGCATTTTTATCCTCTATGACTGTATTGATTTTGATCCAGCGCTGTCAAATTTAACGCCAGATTTACTGTACTGTCAAGCCACAAACTTCAAAATCTATCTTTAATTGAAGTGTAATGTGATATATGAAGAAGAAAAGTCATTAATCAGTGTTGTCTTACATTTTGTCTATGAATGGAAAAATGCTGTAGTAGAGACTCCTAGGGCTTGGGCTTAATTTACTTGCATTCATTTTAACTCAATCTCCCCCATACCCACTACAGGAAAGTTCTGCCAGGATTCCCTCTGTGATTTATTTAAAACTGTAAAACCTGCTGCAAGAGCATGTAACCTGTAAAGCCAAACACCACTATTTAATTTAAGAAAAATAGAATTGAATTAAATTAAATTAAAGTTAGAGAAGAGGAAAATGGGGCTGAGAAAGGACAAGGGCTGGAAGATAACCCTGAGAAACAGGTATTGATATCAGGAAGAAAGCATCACAGAAACAAAGAGAAGTGATGAAGAAGAAAATCTCAGTCTTATAGCCCCAGCTTGTCATTTTTTTCTGTCTGCCTGTTCTGTGATTAACATAAATAAAAAATAGTATTTCTGGGGAAAGACAAAAAAAAGTTCCTGTTGTGTCCTGTGTGTTCCCATTCCTACTTATGTTTTGTATTTTACTATTAATCTTCTAATGCTATAATTGGTAGGAATCTAATTACATTGCATGGAGCTGTGTCTTTTTGAAGGATTAATTGACATTTAAACTCTTTTGGAGTGTATGTGTTTTGTCTTTGATGTCCTTGGTTAGTAATTGCAGCTCTTGTTATCAAATGTTATATTTAAAGCAAAGCAGTTTCATATTTCTCTGCTTATATTTTCTTGGCAAGTCTTCTATGTGGTAAAACATTCTACAGCTTGTCCTGTTAAGGTAACATAAAGTATTTTTTAAAATACTTTCCTGGTTCAGAAGGCTGTATAAAATAAGTTCAGATGTACATGTCCATTACAGACACAGATGAATGTGAACCCGTTGACTTTGCACAGGAGAAAAATCTGTGATTTAAAACGTTCTTGTGGTTGTGCAGATGCTCTTTGTTCCTGTGCTGTTAGAATGGTGTGTTTATTGGCTGTGTAACTGTATGTACGGAGCTGTCAACAGTGTATTCCATAGGGATATTGCAAGAGAGCAGTTCCTATTTCTCCCTTTTTCTAACTGGGGAACAGAGTGGTGTCTTGAAGCAGGAAAGGTTTGAAAACCTTACCTTGCCTGTTACAACTGCTGAGTTTGGTTGCTTAACACAGCCTAAACTTCTCTGCTTCTCTCTGCTTTAGCTCCTTCTTTTAAACTGCTATTTCATTACAAAAATACTTACCTGCATAAACTCTTATCCTCAAATTATATTTCTGCCTCTAGAGATTATATTTCTGTGTCTATTACATCTGCGTGTTTCCAGATTGTAGGTATACTTGGTATATGAAGCAAATGTACTTTACATCTATTGTTTTGTTAAACAGTCCATATTTTTAATATTCTTATATTCTCACCTTCTGATGTGAATGGGCTTTCTGTTACGTGTTCTGGGAAAGTGTGGAAAATGATAGTATTAATAACACTGAAATGTAAGATTAGTCATTTCAGTGCTCACCTGACATTTCCCTACTTTTTATCAGGAGGTCCGGGTAAACACCAAATGCTGAAGGCAAAGTTACGTTTGCTGATTCTGTCAGAGGTGACAAAAAAAGTCTTGCCTGAACTTTCTCAAAACAGCAATTTCACAATTTGATTCCTTGGAGAAAAATCCCATCCATTTAATATACTGCTGTATTTTCAGCAGGATTTTGTGCTTCCAGATTATTTTAGACTTTTAATTGCCCTGAAAGCATTAATTTACTGAGCCAACATGCGAAGTACAGACTAAAGAGCTATTTAGTTTACAAATGGTAACATCTAGTTTAAATTTAGGAGTGCTTAATGGGCCTAAAGACTAATTGCCCTACAGATTTTGTAACGAGTCATGTTATTAATGTTTCATTGTACTACTTGCAACATTAACTGTTATGTACATGATAAACATGAGTCAGCCATATGACTTTGAATGAAATCAGCCCAGCTGAAAACTGCTGTGCCGAAATTAGTCAACTATTAATAAGTGACCAAATATTAGAACATTTCTGATCAATAAATTCATTCCAATATGTGTATGAATATAGAAATCTGTAAATATGCAAATAAATTTGGAACTTTCAATAATTTTTGAAGATTGAATTATGGCTACAGCCAAGACGTTTATGCATATTTCTAAAGTATAATTTTCTAGAACTCTGGTACAACTCCAGTAAATGTGAGTACATAAATAATCCCAACTGATCATAACAGTTTATGATAACATATTAATTTCTTTGTTCCTCATTTGCATTACTTCCTTCTCCCATCTCTGTTGTGCACTTCTAGTGCATGAAATATTTGCTCATCTTTGATCCATGTAACATTTTTGATGGGTAGCACACAAATCGTCATTAATTGTTGGATCTTATTTATCATCAAGGCAAAAAGCAGAAGAATAAAAATTAAATCCTTTACTCCAGCAAACTCATTGGCAGAATTTCATGTTAGAGACTTGCAAGCTTACAGAGCATAACAGACTCTTTATGAGGGCAATATCTTAAAGTCCTCATACCTTTATTGATTTATACTTTTTTTTTCTCTGTCCTCTGAAGTGTGATATGATCTGGTGATTTGAAGCAGGAAGGAAGCAAGGTCTCATACTGACTATGCCAAGAATGTCCCTTACTGAAACTTTAAAAAGGAGTTCATCTATTTGTGAAGAGATTGAAGGGTGTAACAGCATTAAAGTCCCAGATATTGTACTCTGTAAAGGACATGATATGCAGTTAGAAAAAAAATGTAATTCTAAACATACTTGAAGATAGAATGGTTTCTGTGACCAGACAGGTCAGAGCAGTAACGTGAAGGCTCAGGAGTGGTTTTCCCTTTCACGTGAAAACTCAAAGAATATTAATGTGCATTTGCAGCTTTGGTAATCTGGAAGCTTGGAAAACAATCAGATTGGCTGTTAAACCCATCAGTAATTTTTTACATAATATCCCGAGTCTTGAGAAAGGGTTAAATCTATATTCTTTAAAGAAATACTTGTGTATAAATTTAACAGTCCCCCCAATATTTAGAAAAACAACATGATTTTTTGAATTTCATCTTAGTTTTTCTGCAGTAAAAATCTTTTAATCCTGTTTGTTTCTGATGAGCAAGAGTATCTTAACTATGTAATTTTTGGCTATAAATATAGAGGCAAGGAACATATTAAATTTTTTAACTGATTAATTATAGAGAGAAAATCAAATGCTGCCTACAGGTACATATATTCCCTTTGAAATTTGTCTCCATCTTCATGGAAGTGGTGGACTCATTTAAAATGAAAGCTTATATTCAGATTGTTTGTTTAGATGAAAACATTTAGGTATTCGTAAAATTCTTTACTAAATAATCCACAGTTGGGTCTGAATGTGTTACTTTTAAAACTTTATTTATACAGTTTTTTAATTTATTGGCATTTATTTGCTATGAGTGAGTCCCATGAAGCCATGTATCTCTCATGAGGAGTCCAGTACGTGGTAAGTGGAAGGAACTGCTTTGTTCTCCCAGCCACAGGGAGATATAGGGTAAAAATAACCTGCCCTGAAGTCCCCCCGGAGCAGACTCCCAGCGTTCCTCACAGGTAATTAATCCCTACTGGAAGCACATGGGGTTTTGCTGCTTCTTGTTCCCTAGAGTGTTCCTCTGATCAGGTCTTTTCTTCGGGGAGTTGTTTCTACACTCTAAATGTGCTGAAAACATGAGCAATCAGTGAGACTTAACAAAGTTTTGCTCTATAGTTTCTTCTCCAGGATGTCTAGTGAGATGAAAGTTTTAGTAATAATATCAATTTAAATTTTTTTGGTGCAAGAAGGCTGAGCATAGAGCGCCTTCTCCTCACTGGCACAGGTTTTCCTGCCTGCTTGCGTGTGTGACAACACACTAAACCTCGAGGAAGACAGGCTTTAATGTGTTTCAGGTAGTATCATTAATAAAATATTATTATGCAGATATATTGTATTTCCTTCCCTTTTGCTCTCTAACTGTAACCTTGAAGGGAAAGTCACCTATTCCAAATTCAAACCCCCGTCTTTGTGCTCAAAGTGTTTTCTCCTGTAGCCTCAGTATGTGCTAACCCTAGCACCCAGGTGTGCTCTGGGGGTGTTTAAATACGTGAAGGTTGGTAGACAGGATCTGACACAGCTGTGGCCAGCCCAGCTGAAGCTGTTAATGACCTTAATAAACTCTTTGTTCCGTGGCCTTGGGGGCGGTGCCGGGAGATTGGGGACAGGGTAGGTGCGGGGCAGTTGTTGACTTGCCTCTGAAGGAAAAGTGTGAGGACTTCTGGCTTGTCTTTAGGAAAAGTGAAAGATTGGATGACTATGGAGGCTGGTGACCCGGACTTCTGAGCCTAGGGAAAGGTTCAGGATAGGCAATGTGATCTGACTTTCCCCTCAGAGAGATGAACTTGGCGATTTAGAAGTACCTGTGAGATTACTGATGGTGTTGGAGCTGCTATAGCAGCCCTGGCTCCATTGCAGTTTGAGCATGAAAGAAGAGCAGTGTGTAGATCCTGTTGTAAGTAAGTGCTATTTTGTATGTGGTATTGTGATTTATTCTCTTGTTACAGCTGTGCTCATGCAGTGACACATAGGCTACGTTTTATGGTGCTTTATTTGTCCTTCAGCCTTGTTTCCTTGTGGATCTTTTATGCTGAAATGAGGTCTGAATAAATTTTTGTAATGGCAGTAGATGTTGCTTCTTTGTATGTGATGTGGTGTATGTGAAAATGGTCCTGAGCTGGGAGGGGTTACAGTGCAGGAGAGATGGCAGCAGGAGAAAGCAAGTATTTGGTGCAAGTCATGTAATTCACTGCCATTTAAGAGCCGTAGATTGTTCCAGAAGCAAAGTGTATTCCCTGGCAGTAGCAGTGAGGAGAAAACTCAGTGTGGGTATGTGTATGTGGTGCCTGAGTGGAGGAAGCTGCTACCTCTGGCTTTGCTACCAAGGTTTCAGGTGTAACAAAGACTGATGGTTGTGTTCTGCCTTCCTAGCGCTCCCTGTGCTCTGGCTTTATGTGCCAGTAGGAGACAAGCTGTTAAAATGTCAGACATGACTGAGGGGATATTGCACAGCTATTGCAGGCTTGCTTTTGATAGCAGGCTAGGAAAATCTGGGATCTAGTGTGTCCTACTGGATGGTGGTGGAGAGGGCTTGTTGTAACTTGTGTAATATCAGCTAAATGCAGCTCATGAGATCACTAAGACTGAATTATTCCCAAGGTGATGGGTAAATATTGATGTTTGTAAAATATAGAAACTTGTGGGTGTTGGTATTTATAAAACTTAGTAAACTGCTACAAAAATATTTTAATCTCTTTATTGTGTTGAATTCTTCATAAATATTAAAAAATTACCACAGCACCCCTCTTCAGAGTATCTAAAATAGTGAAGAAATTTTCTGTACAGAGCTTGAATCTCTATGTGGTGTTGGTGAAAGCTGTGCAACTGCTTAAACTTTCATGAACCAGAGTCTTCCATCTCTGGGACTCTTCCTCTGGCTTCTGCCCAGACAGTGTGGTTCAGTTTTATGATCAGTGAATATAAAGGTGTGGGACCACTGCTGGCATACATGATCTGCATTTGTACCACCCTCTGTAGCTGTGGATAAAGCTGTTCCCTTCCTGCTTCAACACAGCTGTGTAACACAACTAAAATGTAGCTTTACATAATTCAAAATAAGAGAAAACTCTTGCATGTGTATTAAGGGGTAGTTTTATCCACAGACACCTGGAAGTTGGGGAAAAGTAAATGGAAATGTATGGATCGAGTTTGCAAACTCAGGGCTAGCATTTAAGCTAATGTACGCCCCTCAGCTAAAGTACTTGGAATGGAGTAATCCTGGGAAATAGATATGTTTTATTTTTGAGCCACAGCTTATTCTCTGCAGCTTTTTCTGAATTTAAAGAATGTCCATTTCTACACAAAATGCTGTGTTACAGGGATAAAATCATATCTTCAGTGGAACTGAATGCTAGAGAAAAGCTATCCTTTGTTCAAAGTAAGGTTCCAATGTTTTTTGGTTTTAGAGAGAAAAGAGAATGTTTTTACATTTTCCTATGAGAAGTTTGTGCCCTTCTAGTTTTCTTCTCAAGGTAGCTTGTTCAGATGTGAAAATTTTTTCAGGTATGCATGTATTCCTAAGCAGAACAAATTACCTGTGCATGTAGAGAAAAATATGAGGCTCAGGAAGTTATTTGGTCATGTTCGTTTTTCTTCATCATCAGAGTGTGAATTAAAAATTTATTTTGCTTAACTGAGAATTAAAATCTGGAAAAAATTTTGTAGTGCAAGTTTCACTTTATGTGATTCAAGATTTTCTCTACTTCGAATAGTCTACTATAAAAATATGTGTGGCTTGAGGGATGAAGCAGAAAAATTGATCAATAGTTTTATATATATTCTTTTTAAGGCATTTTTTGAAAACCTGTTTACATTAAAGCTTCTAATGAGAAACCACTGCAATATGTTTGATACAGTGCTGTACTAATGCTCCCATTTTGTGAAAGTAGGTTTTTCAAACTGAATTTTTCTCTCTTCTCTTTTTTCTTTCCTGCTCTATCCAGCCCTCTTTACTCCTCTGTGATAGTTGAGAAGTCAGGGGAAATGAGTAATTGGAAAGGCTTTAGAGGATCAAACCAGCAAACTAAGAGCTGGTTTTGATGTAAGGTGCAACCTTCAGCAAGAGTAGTTAAAACAGAATAATCCTGGGAAATACTTGGAGAAAAACATTTCAGAATTGGAATTCCTTCTGTGTTTCTCATTTCATTTGAGGCTGGCTAAATTAAATTACTGTTGGGAATAAATTATGGAGCCTCTCCTACCAGCAAAACTCTTTGTAAGAGCGGCTTTTATTATCCACAGTGGCAGAAACCAATTGGTGTTTATGTCTCCTTTTCCTAGGATTCAGAGTATACACAAGAAACTCAGATGCATATCCTTCCCCCCACACTCTCCCTTATTTGAACTGGTGGTTTGAACACTAGCTGTGTTTAGGGAGATTTTTGGGGATCAAGCAAGGACAGAGAATATCAGTAAAAAGCACAAGTTTTATCCAGAGTTTGGAGTCTTCCAAGCAGTGTAAGCTTACGAAACTCAAACACAGATAAAATTTAATCTTCCCTGTGTTTATGAGTACTTAAAATTGGTTAACTCCAGCATATATTTAAGTAATGTGAAAATATAAAATCCCTCCTAGAGAGCAAAGATAACATCCTAATGAATGTCTAAAAGCCTGGGTAGTGTTCAGCATATCACCATAATTATTAAACAGACAGAAATGGATGCCTTAAGAACCCATCGTGTGTTCCCCATGCTTCACCAGATATCACAAACCTGTCTTGTAAGTGCTAATTAAAACTATATTGCAATAAAGAGAAACATTGCAATAAAGAGAGGTGAGTCAGTGCTAGCAAGTGCCTGCTATTGTTACTTCTTGTTTATGATGGGGTGATTTAATCATGATCCAAAGTAGTGTCTGTGCTACCGAGCACACCCTGGAGGAGCCGTGCAGATCTTTGGACACCACGAGGAGCAGCTCACTTGATACTCACGTGGGCTTTTTCTGAAAATTGGTACAATTTACCTTGAATCCGGAAATGTTTTCTGTCCAAGTTGCTGCACGTGGATTGCAGTACTGATAGAGATTGAAATCTGAGGTGCTGCCTGTATGAAATGAATTCTGCTCTCTAGCACTCAGCCTGTGCTTAAGTGGTGGTTCAGATCAGTGTGTCTTTGAGATGGTTTTCTCTGGGAAGCAGAGAACGAGTGAACTGCTTACATGACAGCTTAGACACAGGTGAAAAAGGTCATCCGACTTTGACTTGCATTAATTAAAAGCAAAAACAAACCTGCACTGGCAAATGTCACTGAAAAGACGCATCACTTTTGTGGAGCTGTCAACGCCAAATAGAACAAATCAGGTTTTTTATTTAAAATTAATTTTTCATTGAAATAGTTTGAAAGTTGTCTCCTGCTGCTGAAGGTTACATACATACTCTCTGTTCCCTCATCTAGAGATCAGCTGGTTTTGCCGTATGTCTTTCTGTGCTTCATCAATGTGCCTATGATTTCCTCATTAAAATAATACTTCCTTTCTTTATAATAGGCATAAAAGTAACTTGAAGAGCTTATGAATATATATATGAGGATGTAAATGGCCTGTTACAAGAGACTGTAGAAGATGGAGGAGCTTTTTATTCCTGATTCTAAAGAAGGAAGACAGATACAGTGCTGGATGAAATAAGTGGGTGGTCTCCACATATTCACATTTTTGTAAATACACAGTTGAGATTATGACAGTATCAGAACCTATGAAACTTAATATTCCCAGTTCAAAACATCCTTCTTAAAGTCTCGTGTTTTGCTACTAAACATGTGGACCGGCTGTTCCAGTAGTTACCAAGGTGCATACTTAGAAAAACCTATGGAAACATGAGAAAGGTAGAAGATTTTTCCAAGTCTTGCTCACCACTAGTTGAGTCGTGTTAAGTGATCACATGTAATAGGTTAAACATCAGCCACAGTGATAGTAAACTTAAATGTCTGCCAGAAACAGGGTTTCTGTGCCACAAATAGTGATGCTAAAAATATAGTCACAGTTCAGGCACAAAACCATCAAAATCAAAATGCAAGAAAGTGCATCTTGAATCAAGCAAATAATCAAGCAGTGGCACCAAATGTGTGCTTTGGGATTTGGTTTGATGTTAGTACTGAGAGTTCTGCCTTTCTACTTCTGAAATGAAAGTTCTTGTGCAATCTTTCCAACAACACCAGCTATGATGTTCGGATATTTCTGATAGTGACAATTTTTTTCCCCAAGCATTATTCCCACTAATAAATCTGTCCCAAGATAACAGGTAAGATACTGGCTCGTGGAAGTATACCAGTCATTTTTAGGGGATAAAGGCCAACTAAGACAAATAAGAATTTTTATGCAGTAAATATGCTAGATCTTCTTGTAGTACTCACTAAACCAAAGACCAATATATTTTCCAGTAATAAGTGAGGAGGTAACACTTCTGCTTGTAGATTCTCTATCCTGTGAGCAGTAATGATTGAATAGTTAACATAGATGGTGGGGTTTGTTTCTTTTCCTTCTAAAGGGTTTAGTGGTTTAATGTATGTCTTTTCTTTACAGCGCTGCATCTTCTTTACTGAAAAATTGTGCTTTTAAAAAATACGGATGCCTGGGTCCTTGATTTAGTTTCATAGCTCTGTCCTCATTTCAAATAACATGGCTATTTGTTACCTTTAATATTTTTCCACAAATATTCATTTTTAAAGACCAGTTCTATATTTAAAACACTTATGTAAAAATTATAGCAGTGTTTTACGTGTAAGCAGTACAAACGATTCGTTACTAAAACCTGAAATATTGGCTTCTTCAGCTGTGGAACGGGTTTGCATGCCGAGATTTTGGTACTGGGTGGGCTTTAGAGGTGGCATTCCCCTGCGTCCCTTAGTGGAGGAGGTAGAGAATCAGGAATAAAGTCAAGCCTGGGAAGAAGGGAGGGGTGGGGAGAATGTGTTTTTAAGATTTAGTTTTAGTTCTCATTATCCTACTCTGATTTGATTGGTGACAAATTAAACCCACCCAAGCTGCCATTACTAACTAACACAAGCACAGTGTTACAGTCAGCTGTTGTTAACAAACCTGACAGTTGTCTTTTTCCAATAGATTGTGTCGTTCTATGTACATAGAAAGGGAACACCGTAATAATTTTTAGCTACAAATTTTTAATAGCTTTTTAGCTAACTGGGAGAGAGGGAGAAGAGAAGTTAATGAAGCGATGTTGTGAATGAAGTGTGGAAGGATAGTCTGGTATAAATTCTGGTGCCTCATACTATAGTGAAGTGGACTGAAATCAAAAGGATTAAGTATCTCTGAGCAATGTCTAATTTGTAGTCTGCTTTCCATAGGAGACTTCAGGAGCCAAGGAAGCTGAGAGTGTGTCGGTTTGAGGAAAATTTGGAGGAAAATATCCTCTGATAGAAGGCAGATGACAGCCACCCCTCCCCCAAACAGGTTTGGGAAAGAAAAGAATTTTCCTTGGAGGAAAGTGAAGGAGAAAAGAAGCCTATTTATTTAACAAACACACAGAAAAAGGATAATAATGCTAAATAATAAAATCTCTCGCTGTGGAGAGAAACCTGGAAAGATTTCAGAGTCCTTCTCTGGGTGTGGCCTCTCTCCTCCTCCTCCTAGGAGCTGGGTCGGCCTGGGCTCCCCTTGAGGCCCTCAGTGGACAGTTCTCCTAATGTGTTCTGGTATCGTTGAACAGTCCAGAAGAGAAGAAGAAGGAAAAAAAAAAAAAAGTCCCAGGAAACAAAGTTTAATTCTCTCTCTCTCTCTCTTGTGAGAAAAAGAGCCAAAAGCTGGGAAAAAATGGAAGGTGCTCTCCTCCGCTCTTCTCCCCGCAGCAGCAGCACCAAGAGGGATAGCAGTATCCTTGGAGCACAGAACTGCTTTGAAAAAAGTTTGACTGTTTTTTTTCTCTTGCACCCAGTCTTAAAGGCACAGAAAGGCACAGGATTCATCTTCTGGGCATAGAGTGGCGATAGGGCGTACACATCATAAAGTCATCCCAAGACAGAGTGTGTTATTTGCCATGTGAGATAGAAGTGCTGGTATTGTTAGCCAAAATCCCAATAAAGTGTTATTTTTCCACCTAAAACGTATGGCTTATGTAGCGGGCTCTGGCTATAGCTGCTTCCATGCTATTTCTGTTGCCCATTTTTACACATCCTTTTGTGGGGCAGGGGTTCTGATAAAGGAATGAACAACTGACAAGTAAAACTTATATGAGACATACTTAAATTTTTAGGCTGCCATGCAGAGAAATTAGCCACTATAAATTCTCTGTAGTTACTTGGTTTCTTCTGCTGTACTGCTTCTGATACCATGTTCTCTGCTGTGGATGATGGCACTCACCTCTTGCCAGTGTAATGGCTGAGTAGGTGTAGAATGTGCAGCAGTGGCAGATTCAAAGAGCATTTTCTGTAAAGCAGTGTAATAAAATATTTACAAGATTTAATGTAATGAGCTAGGCAATTATCTGTGAATTGTACTGTCTTCAGTTGGTTAGAACAGGCAGCCTGCATGCATTTACAGAATCTCCTTCAGCACAGTTTCCAAACCATGTTTTATGGAGCGAGAATATTGTTACCTTCTCTGTAAGGTTTCATTCTATCACATCACAGTGAAGCACAGAAATATTTACAGTTGAGCTTTGCAAAAAAGGAGGTTGAGAATTCTATTAAGACATACAAATTAGCTTATATAAGGATGTGTGCATTTTGAACCTGCCAGAGATACAAGAACAAGCTTTTCATATTGGAAAGCTTGGGCAATTTATGTTTTTCATGTATCTCTTTCAGTACTTTTGGTGTGAAGCTGCAGGACCCTTTCACCTTTCCTGCTTAGCTGACCATCTGTCTGGAAGGCCTGTTATTTAAAGATTTGACCACTTTTTTCTTGTGGCTTCAGTGCTTGTGTTATAAATCTATGCAAGTACCAGCCAGTGTAGTGTTTATTGGCCAACAAACTGGCTGGTTTTCTAAGGTCAGGATAAGGATTTCTGTTCACAGATGTGACAAACCTGATTCTAGCAAATTACTCCATTTATTAGGCGAAGGGGTGAAAATCTGGACCAACAGATGATAATCTTCTTTCTACTTTGTGTGGGAAAATGGGAGGGAATCTGGTTTCCCCCGTATGTCCTGAGAGAGTGGTCTAACAGTGCAAAAAGCAATTAAACACTTCTGCTACAAATTTGGTTTTGGCTATGCAATAATACTACATCCATTCATATAAAAGTATTTTTCTGAACTAAGAAGAGGAAGGACCATAAACGTTAGAACTGAGACTGCTGGTTCTGATACGGACTTCTAATGTAAAATAGCCCAAGTAGTTTAATGTCCAAACTGCTCAGTTCCAAAGGAAAACTGATTCATCTTTTATCAGTCTTTGTCTGTATTACTTTTAGTCTAACAGTGTAATCTTCTCAATGCAGATGGTAGAATGCTTTGATATTCCTGTTAGCCACTTGGTGTTGCTTTCTGAAGTTACAATTAGCTGCCTTATTTGAAGAAATTATTGGAGCCACTGAATGCAGCTTCTTTTTGTGCAGAGGAGTTTTACCTGAATGACGAGTCTGCATTCTCTCTCTGACTGTTTCGGATTGTGTAGAAGGGAGGCATATGCAAGTATGTTTTTTAAGAATATTGTATCTAGCCTTATTTATAAATGAAAAAGGGAAAGGCCTATCTACAGCTCCTATCAATCCAGTAACGTGAGATATGCTGTCCTATTTTTCACTGTTCTAGAATGATCTATTAAAATGTCTACAAGTAGTAATGCAAGGACATCTTAACTGGACTTTGATCACTTTGACTCTTAGACTTACCTCTGTACATTGATGTCTTTCTCTTGTGTGGCCTCACCTAATGGGAATGAAGCTGTGAAGCAGTAGTCTGGGAATATGTATTAAGGCAGTACTGGCCTTAATTTATACTCTTCAAATGCTTATTTGTAGTGCAGTCTGATTAGCTCAAAACTTAAGTGTCTTTGATTTGCAATGTATGCACTTACAATTAAAAAGTGGGGAGCGGGGGCCAATAACAGACTGCTGTTGAATAATCATTTACCTGAAAAAAAGGATGTAAATTTGTTTGTGAAACCATGGAAATTTGATCTACTGATATCTCCTACTGGCCAATTTGAAATCCCCAGCATGCTTGAAAGAGTTGGCAAATGCTCCAAAAATAATGAGAAGTGTTTATAGAAATTTACTCCAGCTTTGATCTATGCTCTGGAAGAACTGTGCACACCTTCAAGAAAATGTATTCATTTCTTTTGAAGTCTCATTGATTTTTAAATGAGAACCTGGAAAGTGGTGGAGAAGCAAAACTTACTCTTCATGAAAGCAAGGTATGACTAAATAGCTTTATTAACTTTAGTCAATGAGGAGCTACAGGCTGAAGGGAATTTGCTTTTTACTGCCTGTGGTTTTTTGTCTCACACAATCTTATGTCTGTAACATATACAAAGCATTAGTAGTGATGAGCAGATTCTTAAACCCCAAAGAGGGGCAAGAAATTATAAGTGTAATGACAAGATTTGCAGAACAGCCAAGTGATTGATGGACCCTGCTGATTTCTAAGGCCTTTTGTAGTAAAGCAGAAAACAGGCAATAGTCTTTAGCCATCATTAACTTTTGACTTGTTTTCATATATACTGCAAACAGATAAACTAATTTTTTTTTTTTTCATTTTACAGTAGGAGCCGTGGCACATCTATTTCTCTCTAAAGTCAATAGAAGTGTGGTGAATATAATTAAAATAACTGTTAAAAAAAAGTTAAACTGTTCTGTAATGGAGAATGCACTATGTGCTGTGAATTGCTGAGTCTAATAGAAGCTCTTCAATATTACTTTGTTTTTAAATCATTACAGAGTTTCTATGTAGCCTAACAGACAGTATGTAAAAATCCATCAAATTGTGGTTTGCCCATGTATAGGTTAATATCTTAGCTGTTAGTGCATAGCATCCATGAAAAACAAGGTCGTTGATCATGTTGGCATAGGCTAGATATTCCTACTTAAATGCTGTCTGAAGAAGTAAATGTGAAAGCAGTGACACCTGCCTTTTGCCATTGGCAAAAAGTATTGTGTTTTTCTCCCAAGTGGTGTGGCTGCAGGAGGCAACAAGCAGTGTAGTCAGTCACTGGATTACAGACTATCACAAAGTGAATTAATTCATCATCTTGGCTCTAGTACATTAAGTGAAACTTACCTGAAATTTCACTTCTTTTGATCATTATTTTTTTCTACATAATCAGGTATAACCTTTCATTCAAATAGGGACATAAAGAGATCAAGTAGACACCACAGTACCTGAGGACTGATGCATGTGGTGCGTGAATCGAGCTCCAAAAGTGCTGATACAAAGTTTGTGGTGACTAATATTGATATCACTGTGCATCTTTTTTAATAGTTGTCATTGAAAGCATTAATTGAATTACAGCCTGAGAATACTTGTGCCATTTGACTGCTTATTTGTCAGTCTGCTTCTTGGAGGCAGGGTGTGTTTTGCAAGATGTGTTGTATGAAGCTTTTGCAAATCTTTGTGCATAATTGCACCGTGGGCCTGTCTCACGTTTGATGTGTTCTAAATATTTTCTTATGGTCCAGTACAGAGGGCCAGTAAATATACCCTCTCTCCCACATGTCCAGAGCAATGAGGCATCCACTCCATTCAGCTCTAAATGCCTCTCCTTCTGACTAGAGTGAGTTCAAGACTTTTCCTTGGGCTGAATCTGTTTACAAGAATGCACTGAAATCACAGCTGAAAGTGCTGTTCGTATACAATTAATAGTGCTACTAATAGCTGTGACTATAACAAGTACAGACAGACACAACTGTTTCTCATCACTGTGTTCTAAGACAATTTTTGTCCATATAATTTTTTTCCTTTTTTCCTTTTCTACTATAATGTTGTCCATGTTTGTACAGATTTCTTTTCTATTTGCTAAATGCAACTAGTGTTACCTTTTTTAAAATCTCACAATTCCCCAGTGTGATCAACTTCCTCATAATTTTTGATTTACATTTATGAAAGAAGGTATAGTTATGCCACTTCAGCCCCACTCCTCATTTATTTTAATGTGTATCATTCTGTCATTTTTTTCTATTAGAATATGCCATCTTGGAACACATAAAGCTCTTTTTCTTGGGCAGAGTGAAGCTAAGCTCTCTGAACTGATCTCTCTCAAAAGATAAAATTGAATGCTTTTCTGAGTCAGTGTGTTTGAAGTCTGACTATGTTAGAGAATAGTAAGTTATGCTGTGGGGTTGTAGGGATTTATTTTGTTTGGTGGGGGAATCTGTTTTGTGTTGTTAAAATGCAGTGGCTAGTGAGATCCTGAGGTCTGTCTGTGCTGCTGACAAGGGTGAGTGTAAACATAGCCTAGCTCAGGTTTCAAGTAAGGCTTGGCATAACAGTTTCAGGCTCTCTGTTGGGGCAAATTCCCACCCAAGTCATGGCTAAGAAACTTCGTGGCTGTAGCAAATTCCATGCTATGGCAATTCACCTGCAGCTGCTGTGTTAGGAACTGGAGATCTGCAAAAGTGACCTGGGCAAGATCTTGCCACCCTGTCTGGGTTCTGCTGAAACTTAGATGGAGTTAATGCTGTTTTGGCTGCAATTTTTGTTTCTCCTGACAGATCAGGTGACTTAAAACCACAGCATATTATCATGGAGTTTTAATCAAATAAGCGAAAATTTTGCTAATAGAATGAGTAATAAGAGAATTCTTGCAAAGAATAAAAATGTCTGTGTGGGACAAAGCTAAGAAAGCATATTTACAAAATCTCCATGTCTGTGTGTGTCTGAAGATTGTGGGGAAGTACAGGGTTATTTGTAGGCATGGCAAACAGAATGTGTCCCAACTCTTCAACTGTAAGGATTTGGTGCCATGAGGATGGAAGTGCACCACTGGATGGATTCTGTTTCCAAGGGGTTTTATCTGCTCTTTCGAAACCCATGCATTTATTAACATATTTTGTTAGAACAAATAAGCAAACATTACTTTACCAGTGAGCAGAACCTGCCATGCAAAATAAGTGTGAATACTTCCCTGCCAGAAAGATAATTCTCCAATTAGCCTCCAACCATTCAGTGATTGAAAATTTGTGGATGCAAGTAATTTTCAGATTATTTAAGACACTTAAAAATAAAATAAAGGATTACTGTGGAGCTGGTAGAACCTATTTGTAGCTGGGGTGTTTCTGACTCCAGATTGTATCTGGCAGGAGCAAAATGTGTTCATTCTCCCTATTATCTTACAGCGTGTGCCAGGCTGATGAAAGAAACACACGTAGAGGTAATTCTTTCTGGTATTGAAATGTGCATGTTTTATTGGAAGAACAGGGATGAAGAGAGGCAGGATCAGGGAAGTAATTTATACATTGGGCCCTTATATTTCCCATTCCTCTTTTCCTCAAAGGCTCTGCAGTTGGTGGCAATGTCTGTCATTTGGGTCGCTCTTGCATAGTGACCATGCCTTTTAGATAAGGAAATGTGCTCCTTTGTCTCCCTCTCATGGAGAAGCCACCTGTCATATCCCACAGCCTGCTCAAGCAGTAGCAGCTTCTTTACTTCTTTAACTTCGAAGCCTGGGATTATTTTTTGCAGATTTAAGTTTCTGCAAAATCTGCTCTGGCCCGACTCTTAAGTATGAGTTAATGTTTAGTGGCTTAGAGAACAATGACACTTTCTTCCTGCCACTTAGTGTCTGCTTTACAACAGAAAGTGTTGAGGTTCTTGGCAGCCTAGGTTTTAAGTGGCTGCAAAATCCATTGCAGCTTGAATTTCCATTGTATGTCACCAGCACAGAAGCCAGTTGGACTTGCCACTGGGGTTGTGCTTTGGCAGTCCCATTTCAGATCAGGACCACTTGACATGTCAGTCCTGGGCACAGGGTAATTGGCCTGCTGAAGTCCTGATTGCCTGAGGTAGGAACAGCCCCAGGAAGACAGCTGGTGTAGAAGTCATGCCTCACCTGCATGTCAGGCTTGATGGGTAGAGCTGTTTTCCTTTTTTTTCATGGTGAAGGACGTCTTACCCTACAGCTTTGCTGTAACATCAGCTGATAACATCTTTGTGCTCAATTTGAGGGCTTGTAAATGTAGGTACTCAGTTTTCAAAATATTGCATGATCCTTGTCTCTCTCCTGTTATTATCAAGCAAAAGTGATTATGCCTATCCCAAAAGTTGGCAAAGGCAAGTGTTGTTTAATATAAGTACTATGAGTGGTGTTACTGTAAGAAGGCTTCTAACCAAATACATCTTTTCTGGTAAAAAAAATTTCCCCTACTGTATTGCTGGTAGATTCCTAATTGCTTTTATATAATAAAACATTAAAAGAAATTTGATGTAGTAAGACCAGATGTAGCCTTATTAAATTAGAAGACTTGAACATTCATTATAATTATATTTAAATTGTTTTTATGATCTTAAAACAACCGTGTATGTGATTGAGAGATGGATGTTTGCAATATTAGATAATGGCAATATTAGATCAAAGCTGTTTGTGTCTTTCAATTACCCTGTGCAGTATTGCTGAATTTTCAATTACCTTAGTAGCACATTAGTAGAGTTGAGTGTGCTGCCTCTTCAGTGCACCACCTGCTCCTGTAGTTTCGTGTAATCTGCACTGCAAGAGAGCTCAGTTGCTCAAAAGGAGTAGAACTGGTATTGTTTAACTGAGGAAGAATCAATTTCCAGTTGCACTGTAGTTTTTAGGAAAGGCACCCTGTAAAACCATCAATCCTGTTTCCTGGCAGGTTCAGGTAGTTATTTGCTCCTACCTAGTTATGAAGTGTACAGAACTCCTTCTCATGGTGTCACACTCTGATTTTGCTCCATTAATTTGCAGGATCTTGTTCATCTTCTCAAGTGAGAGAAGGAACAAGCCCACCTTGGATTCCTTTCACAAGAAGGAATATTATTCTGGTGTAAAGTTAATACCTTAAAATTGCTTTCATTGTGTTCTGGTTCAGTAAAGATTTCTTGTTTCTCTGTGTGCTGTCCTCAGCTAATAGAGTGAAAAGTCTCCATTTTCTTCAGGTCTTTTTTTTTTTTTTTTAAACTTTCTGCCAGAAATGTCAATATGTTCTAGCTTTCATTCACTATAATGAATGTTATAATAAAGGTCTGCAAGCAAAAGGAATCCATTTTCATCTAGACCACCTTTCTTTTAATCTTGCCATAGTGTGTAGCCTAAAGACAATAGCTAGATGAAAGTTTCATGTAACATGCTTCATAAAAGCAGCATAAGTGCTTTAAGCTCTAAATTCTGCAGTAAATATGAGGCAAAGGGTTTTCTCTGGCCTTCTATATGTTCTCTGTGAGAAACCTCTAAGCTGCTTCCAGGTGTTTGACTTCTTTTTAGATATGCTTGTTTTGATTCTCTTTTTAAATCTATTAAGAGCTGGAGGAAATTTTCAGGGGTGATTTGCTCTATGTAATATCCCAATGAGAACTCATTTCAGCAGTGATTTTGTTTATTTAGTGACAATCAAATATAACCTTTGTTTCCAGAATTATAAAATTCCTGATCTATAAAGCCTCAAATGTTTGTGCAAAGGTGCTTTCGAGACTAAGCGACCTTTCCATCCTGTCTTGCAATGGGAGTAGTTTCTACCCTTGATCTCATCACACTGGTGAGGCTTCCAACATCAAGTTCCACTGAAGAGGGCTTGTAATTATAAAAGGCTGTATGTTTTTATGGTTTTGGCCCCTGAATTGAGTTAGTTTTGGGTTAATTACTCTAGATGTGTCACCTAAACATTTTTCTGTGGTCACTGTAAAATGGATCAAGACACTTGAATTTGTTGTGTTTAGATGTAACGGGTAAGGGTTGCAAATTATAAATCTTGGAATGTATGAAGTAAGTTACAAGGAAAAGTATTTCCCAGGAGTTATTTCACATAAAATAGAAATATGCCTAGAGGACTTGGTTGATTTAGTCCTTCTTCGGAATCAGTGGCTACAATCATTAGGAAAACAATGCTAAAATTCTATTTGCACATACTTGTGAAATAGAGCAAAAAGTATTGGAATTGAAACTGAGAATGCAGGACTAATGTATATGCTGAATAAAAATTTTAGAAAATCAAGCAGGAGATAATTGTTTCAAAGTATTATGAAGTAATTATCTATTCTCACTTATAACTAGAAAAACTGTCAGCCTTTTAATGAGAAGAGTATGAGTACAAAGCTGAAGTTTTAAGTGGTTTGTAAGGATGTCTTTTTCAATGTTTCCCACCTTAAACAGTGTGAATTACTGCTGAAAGCCAGATGAGAATTTGACCTGTGTAGAGGTAAAAATAACCCAAACCAGCTCAAACTCTATATTCTACTTCCATGAGTTTAGGCTCTTACTAGAGCTGATTAAAAATAAACCAATCCATTTGCCTTTGGCATGATCCATGAATTCCTTGCTGCTTTTGTGAATCAATAAAATTTCCCACTCTAAATATAGTTAGAAACACTGTTGAAATGACACCTTTCTGCTAACACAAGTGATTGGATGTCTGTATGTGTGTGCCCCCACAGGTACACACACATAAATCTCTGTTTACCTGTCACGGCAGGAACTCAGCCCAGCTCTGGGATTGCAGAGTGTCCGAGTGCTGCTAACCCTTCCTTTCAGGACACTTGCTACACTTCAGTGATTTTAGGATTAGTGCTGAGGTGACTCATCACCCTTTGTCGGTTTGGGGAAATCAGCACATATCATAGTGTAGCTTCCAAAAGTTCCCATGGGAGCAGTTTATGTTACTTTGAAGTCACTGAGTATGGGAATTAAAAAGTTCAGCAAAGCATATAGGGCAGTTGGCTTACAAAAAACCTGATATGCAGTTGCTGTTGCTAGAAAAGGGGAAATGAACCTGTTGTAACAGCAATGCACAGATGTATTGCCAGTGGCTCAAAACCACATTTTATGAATGTGCCTATTTCACAAAAATCACGTGACTCCTAACATGTTAAACCCTCTTTTCAAAAGTAATGTGAAATTTTGATTTTTCTATATGTTAGTTTAGAAGACTTTTACTGTTATTTTTATGCATAATGTTATAAAATATTAATTGGTGTTCCCATTTCTATGTAGCTTTTCAGAGAGACAAACGTTAAGAAAAAATACATTTTACTTTAGAAATATTTGCTGCAAATCACCTGTGATATGGAGTATAATACAGTTTTACGGGATCATGGATCATCTATATCCCAGTTAACGCATTCTTACGAGATTCTTTGTGCCTATTACCTTATAAATATTACATTCGCTTTTTTATTTTTCTTAGATGAGGGTATGCAGCAAAGACAAGTTAACTTCCTTTGAAATGTATCAGGATTAGTATTGAAAGTAATCCAGATCGCATGATAGATGTTGAAGGTAATCTAGATGGCATGAGCAAAGAAAGGTGTTTTGAGTATCATCATATTTCTCTTGAGAGAGTTCAGTGACGTAGAAGTTTTGCATATCTTGAACATGTCCTAAATAAAATAATTTTTAGAATTTAGTTCTGGGGAAGTGTCCATCTGGAAATTATTTAGTAGGTGTGGAATGATAAATTTTTGGACTTCTTAGTGATTTTTTTTACTTATATTTACACCAGCTTCAATGACAGTTCCATACAGAAGATCCATAGAGAACCTATTCTATAAATAACAGTGGAACTGTAAATTTCATATTCCTTGACAAAGCGAGTAGCTACTCCAGAGATACGTATTTTCTTTTTCTACCAAAAATTCAGTGTCTAGGAAACTTAATGAGACCATATAGAAAGACATGGATTAGAAAGAATGTTCAAGATGAAAAAATACAGCTGAAAAGATGATGTAACAGAGAGGTAAAATATGGCGCTAGCATAAGTTCTGTTTTGTTGGCCATTCATAATGTTGCCTACATAGAATAAATAGGCCCAAATAAGCTCAACCAGATTTTCTGTAAAGTTTGAGGGGTTTGTTGAGGTCTTTTTTGCATGTATGGAACCCTTTTTAAAGGAAATAAAACAAAGTGGGGAGGTGAACAGGGGGGAGCTGTGTTCTGTTCAACCAGAAGAATCACAAAACACACCAAAAATCTATGCTTTGACAAGACTTGTTCCTTAATTTTCCAATTAAGGTGAAGTTTGAATAGAAAAAAATGCGGTCACATGAGCCAAATCCAATCATTTGAACCCCAGTAGGTTTGTCTGAAGCTGCTATGAACTGTCTCATTCTTATGTTTCCGTTAAGAATGTTTAAGTGAGTTGTTTTGGCCTTTGAGAGAAAATTAGTTTTGGTTTTGATTGTAAATCATAAGATCTTTGCCTCCTTGTGATTAATGAGGTAACTGCTTGAATGACTGCTTAATTCAGTGATCTGAGATTTAGAGAACTGCTTTGAGAGTATTGGTAAGTAAATTTGTTCACAGTGTGAGAGGTATTTAAAATAACAGCAGTAGCTTGAGAAAGACTGCTCTCCACTTAAAGGATGTAACATTGCTAATAAAACTCAGTTGTATGTGGAGGAACTAGAGCTGTACCTTATCACTCTGCTTAATTTAGAGCAGCCAGTTATGACTCAGGTTGATTGCCATTAAAAGCCAATTTTGCCGTTGCAATCAGTGTTGATCCTCATATTTTATCGATTATGCAATCTCTGAAAGCTACAGGAAGGGAAGCCAGAAAGTTCTGCCATGCCATTTGAGAAGCTGTTTCCGAGTACAGGTCTTTGGACAGTGTGATTTGCACGCATTTGGTTCTCTTGCCAAATTGTGGATCCACCCAGTAACAAGGCTGGGCAAATCTCTAGAGGTGCAAGTAGGGAACAGCACCATTGCTGCTTCATCATCTTGGCTGTCTTCTCTCTTCTCTCTCTTCTGCTTCTTGAGTTTTGTACAGCTGGGTGGGTTAATTTATTACTTTTCCCATCTTCTGTCTTCTTCTTTGGTTGAATTGCCCTTAGTCAAATATCCTTATATTCCACCCATCCTTGAAAATTGTATATTCATTTGAGTTTGAAGGTGGTTGTTCAGAGCAGCCAACAGACCTGTTGTTTTGGTGAGATGTTGTGTGTTCCTGTCCAGTGTCAGCAGAAATGTACATCTGTGCAGGATTGCAGGTCTCAAGAGCTGCAGTATGTTTCTGTCATGGTCAGCTTTTACACAGAACACCATTGCAAAAAAGTACAGTAGCAATAGCTGGTAAAATGGGCTCCAGTCTTATAAGGACAAAAGCACAGCCCTGTGTTATAGGGAAGAAAAAGGTTATTCTTTCTCAGGGGAACTGTGTTGCTTCACTTTGCTTTTTGTTTATCAAAGGAGCATGTGGGGTGACAGACTGATGAGAATGAATGTGGTACCTGTTTTATTTGAGACACTCAACGCAGGCACAGCAGCAAAGTCTTTGATATGGGAAAAAGCCCATTTCCTCTGTCAGCAAGGTTTCCAATTGGCATCAGAAATTCCCACTCGAATGGAGGAGAAGGTGCAAGATTGAAGATGAAACTTGGAGGGTCAGGGGAATGGACTTGCAGAAGCAGAAGGTCCTATTATGGTCAGCTTTTACCACTTCTTGGCATGTTTTGAGAGGTTATCCAGGGATGTTGATTGCCATGGCTCTGGACTTCTGCACTTGGTTTCTAACAGTCTTATGCATGGTCTGATCAATCTGGCAGGGATAAAGAAACAGATTTAAAGACTGTGCTTGTATGAATTGCCATGAATTTTGTCTCTCTTCCGGAAGTTTCAGTTTCAGCTGTGTATTGGTCAATGCTCGGTGTCAATAGCTTTATACTGGGTTTAGTAAGACATTTAAGGAAAAATGCTGCAAATCCTTTGTTTCTTTTGCTTGGACAAACTGTAAATAAGCAGCTTACTGCTTAATGTTGTTCAGTGAGGTCTATTCAAGCAGATTTTCTGCCTGTCATGTTGACCCAACAAATGACTGATACTATACACTATTTGTTATTATTTGGTTGGTTTATTCCTGATTTATTAAATATACACTAGTAGATAAATGCTCTCATAATATGCAGAGCATAAATAAAAATAGCTAATTCAAAATTGTGGTTTCATTTGAGTTACCTGGTTTTGGTAGTGTTGCATTTAACTCTGTGGTAGAATTGCCAAAAATTCTGGCAGGAAACAGGAAAGCAGTAACTAAGTCTTTAAATATAACAGTCAAAATACTGCAGTCCTGAGAACTTCTTCCACATATCTTATTGGTATTTGCCTCTTCTACTTGTTCCCTCATAAGTGGCTGCATCATCAGTTTTGCTTACACCTTAAAAATAAGTGAAATGCAGTTGTCTCACTTTTCCTAATGCCTCCTTTGAATGTGAATGTTGTCTAATGATGTGTTTCTACTCGTCTAAGAGCTAGGTGAGTTAATTTGAAAAATTCACCAGCACCCTGGAGCAGTGAGTGCTTATAATTGCCCACCTGGTGTGCAAGATATGCCTTTATTTAATTGAAAACTTCAAAAGCTCAGTGAGTTTAATTAAAGTGTATGGAAGAATAAAAGTGAGATTGAAAAGGCAGAAGTGGAGGAAAAAAAATCAAAAGAAATACGGGGAACTGCTAAAACTGTGTTACAATCTTTCAGGCAAGCATTTTCAGGTGAGTTCGTGAGCATCAACACGGGACACACCTTAGGACACACACACAGGACCACAAAAAGCTGTGTCCTGGGGCAAACACAGTGAGAGACAGGTTCTAAAACAGGTTATCAAGCTGGAAGCATTTGGAACCAAACCCTGAAGATACTTGTTAAAGCTCAGACACAGAAGAAAGTTCATTTGTACTGCAAATCTAAATCTTTGCAGTGCGTAGATACTTAGGGAAAACGGGCAACACCATTGTTCTGTGAGCTCTGGGGTGATTCTTCTGTGGTCACTTGGGCAAACTGAAGTTTGTTCATGTAATTGTATTTCTGTATGTACGTTCTAAAGAAGATTCTTAAATGATACTACATGTAATCCAGTGATGACTTGCTGATATGGACAGAAAAGGCTAATGTAAAATTCATTAAGTAGAAAGAATTAATAATTGAAAGTTGTCATTCAGTATCTCAGTTTTCCCTGTGATATGGAGCTAAAGTCGTAGCAGTAAGAACTGCCAAGGCATCCAGTTTGTCTGTGAAATATTAATTTGAATGATATGGAAATTTTCTGTGGTTTTAGTATAAATACTGAGATGTCAATTTGGCTCAAGTTCAAAATGCTATGATACATGCCTTATTCAGCTTGTGTTTGAGAAGGAAAGCAGGAAGGAGCAAAGAAAAAATAATGAAGTAACAGAATCAAAAATAGACAAACACCAAACTAAGGAAAAAAAAAACTTTATGAAAAAATAAATAAAATTCTGGTGGTTGTTAAAGATACTGAACAGTAGGGCCAGGAGAAAACTATCAGTTCACATAGCAAAACACTAAATCCAAACATATGCATGTGCTTAAGTCTGTATTTAGACAATTAAATGCACTCTTTTTGTATGTTTCATATATGAAAATCTGAGTATAGCTCCCATTAAAATCATCAGTGAGGTGTAGCATGGGCTACATGAGGTTGAGGTGGTGCTATAGGCATGGCTTCTGCATCTGCTGGAATATTATTCATTGCTCTTTGCTGTGAAGGATGGAGTCAGACAAAATTTTTAAACAATTTATTAGGTAGAAATATGCTTCCATTTCTTTGTACTGATTTATTTTTTTGACCTTGTTTGTGAATTTTAAACTATGATAATAACTGGTAGAATCTGGCCATGGATGCTGTTTTCTGTTAGATGGAATGCCACAGAAATTAATATAATGGGATATTTTAAATTTGTATTCAGATCTTTACTTCTTTTGTCTCTAAACAACTTGTACAGAGATCTTTATGTTGTTTGTTGTGACGGCAGTGATGATTTATCATGATCTTTCAATTTTTCTCCAGTGCTGTGTAGTTGTATGAATAACTGTGAAAGGATTTTATGAAATGATACTGAATTTCCTCAATTGCTGTAAGACATGGAGTTGAATAGTACGTGCTGAAATAGCTTTATTTACTGACAAGTTGTTTTTGAGACTTGGGAAAAAATTGAATGTCCCCTTGCCATAGATACATAGTTTTTAAAGACTATTTCTTAGGGAAAAGATTAGGAATTAAGCCAAAGCAGTCCATATTGCTTCAAAATTCTTTCTTAAACCACACAAGCATTTACCTCATTCTAAATGCAAATATATCAGTTGTTGGACCCCTTTACTAGAACACTGCAGAAATGGTTGATGTCAGTAGTTGTTTGGGCATAGGCTACTCAGCCACTTTTATTTCCTAGCTCTTGGTTTTGTTGCTGCTAATCCTCTGCTGAAAATCTCATAAATGTCATTCTGGGTAAAGCACTTTACCATTTCTTTCCGGTTAGACAGGGTTAATTCTTGCCCTGAGGAGAGCTGAGTACCAACTGGAAGAGCTGGTTCATAAAAAAAACAGATTATCTTCTCCAAGTCTGTGTTTTCTCTGTTTTCCATATATTTTTTGGCAATGCCACAGCACCAAGAACCACTCAGAGAGGTTGTTGTGTACCTCTGATGGGAACAGCTGCCTTTGGCTACAGCTCAGGTGTGGTTTAGCCTTGTTTGAGCTGATTACTGACATGGTCATAGGCACAGACATCTTTTCTTTGTCTCAAGTTGTTAATGTGTTCTTTTCATTGTGTCCTTCAGTTTTGTAATTTTGTCCCTTTTCTCAGAGTTCAGTTTCGTTCTTTTTGCAGGGCGATTTAATTTTGTTCTCCTCAGTCTTTCTAGTATATTATTTGTTGGCATTGGTGAGACTCAGTTCTATTTTTTTATCACTTGTGAAATTGTTATCTGGTTTGTTTTACTGGATGAGATGCTTAAAATAATGAAGTTATCTTTAAGCTATCTACAGTTCTTACCTAACTCTTTACATTTTCGTTCAACAGTGTAATAGACTCTTTGTCTGATGGCTTCTCTGCAGTGTGAGGAAATGTATAGATAATGAGAAAATAGGAAGTCTGTTCCTTTCCATGGGTCTGTGTAGTTTGAAGTAATAAATCATATAGCCTGAAGGATTTAATGTTTGATTCTTGATGTGCCTGCAATAGGGAACTCAAATATTCTTCCCAGATCCCTCGCTAGGACTGATGCTGTTCTATATTAGTCTGTAATTTTGCTGTTCTATAAAGACTTGTCTGATTTCATCTTCTTTTTCTGTTTTGACACTAACTGAGATTTGGAGGCTGCTCAGGCAGTCTGTGGAGGGTGAAGCATTCTCAGTATTGTACATCATGGCTTGCCAGGTGCTGGATGTTACACTAATTTTCTGAAAATTCTGAAATTTTTCTAATTTCTGAAGGGTTTACACCTTCACAAAATGTGAGTTGTACAGTGAATTTTAGATGCTAATTTACTTGTCTTAATTGAGCACTAGGCTTTCTGCTGCAGATGTTTGCCTAAAGATAATGTATTTAAATCAACTATGTGGCAAATGCTGGATACATATTTTTGAACTTGTATGCAAACAGCATCATTAATTATCAGCTATTGCTGAACCGAGTCCTGAGCTCATGTTGAGTGTTGGTGTCAGTTCAGGTGAGTGAATTCACATGATCAGTAGTAATAAGTATATTAAAATAGAAGCAGTAGTAACCTAACAGTACACTTGATGTGTCAAATAGAGCATTTTTATGGCCAAACAAGCATTTAATTTTTGTAATAACAGATGATTTGTAAAGCTTATGCTTCTTTGAAAGGAAGAGAGATCAGTAGATTTCTAACAAGCTGAATTTGCTCTCTGGCTACAAAAGCCATGTTTTGCTTTGTTGCTATTACAGTGCCAACAGGAGGGAAGAGATTACTGTCTTTTATTAGAGCTGGTTGCAAATTGTACTCCCGTTATGCTCAGAAAAAGCCATTCCTCTAGAGCCTTAATGTTTCATGAAATTATCCTGGGTTTTGAAGGGGAGGAAGCACAATGGAGAACACTTTCTAAAAATCTTTAAAAGGTTGTGTTTCAGTGTTTATGGGAAGAAGTTTGGGTGTTCTGTGTTTAAAAGAGCAAAAAGTTGCCATTGAATTGAAATGCTTATTAGAGGCTTGGAGTGGTTTTTCTGGTT
>VZRO01006862.1:340753-377838 GCA_013397915.1 Daphoenositta chrysoptera | reverse complement strand
TTTTTTTTTTTTTGGTAATTTCTCTGGGTGTTACTCAGTGAAATACAGCAGTGTACTGCTTGACATGTTCTTAAATTTTGATTACACTTTTTCTGTCCTCTTCTCACAATAAGTTTTAGTGCCTGCCATAGCCTGTTTTGAGTCTCAATTAATTTGTGTAGTGATTGCCTTATTATAAGGATAAAAAATTGTACAGAAATGAACGGAAAAAAAGCATTTGGACAGAGCCACAGACCTCTTCAGAAACTGTCTTCAAGACTTTAGGCAAGACACAAAGCTGCCCTTCCTTTTTTATTAAGTGAAGGAGAGTGTGAATAAAGGAACTACTTCATTCACAGATGTACTGAAATAATAAATAAAATGAAAGCGATGAAAATACTTTAGTGGTACTTAACAAAGGCTAGAATACATTCTGATATTTTTAGAATTTAAGGGTGTCAATATATGGTTCTGATTCCTTTTATTTCTTTGTTGTGTGATTTGGGATTTGAATGTTGAGTGCTCGTGGTCACTGGTAGAAATTTAAACAGTGATCAGTGGAGCCCTGTGTGCTACTTCTGGGGTCTGCTGGAAGACAAGCAGAATGATGGGAGATTACTTAAGAAGGTGGCATAACCTCAGAAGGTTCAGCAAGCAGGTATTTTAGCTGCTGTCGTGATTGCAGAACAGTAATTCAGTATGTTCTCGGTCGACAGTGGGGGCAGCTGTCTCTGCTTCCCACTTCTGGTTGAAGAAAAAGTTCTAAGTGTGTGTGTGTGTGTGTGTAGAGGGCAGGGACTATACTTTTTAAATTTTTTGCTTTATGGTCCTGGAGGTTACTTCTGGACTGCAGCTGCAGTTACAGTAGAGATGAGTAGAAAACCAACAACAAAGTACAAGCCTGTAAACTCTCATTCAGCAATAAATGACTGTGTGTAATAATTAAAACTAAGGATTAGCTACTGAAAGATAGGGATATCTCTTACTTTTAAACTACAGGCTCACTTTAGTCATTTTTCCTTAAAGATACTCTGGATGGCTATCTGCCATCTCTGTCTCTGAGATCCTTCTCTGATGTTCTCCAGAGTGCTTTGTTCTTGTTTTGTCATTCCTTTTACTGAAAGTCCAATGTGTGCGAAGGGAGAAAGGGAAACCCATTCCAGGGAGCTCAGCGAGTTCCCCAAACAGGACTCAGCAAGCCACTGGCATCGTGCAGGCTAACTGCTGTTGCAGAGCTAGGAGAGCACTCACAGCAAATGCATGATAATAAATATTGTCTGAAATATCTCCAGTTATACCACTGAGTAATAAGTCATTGTTCCTTTAAGTAGACCATATGTACTTTTTTATAAAATAGGTTTTCTTACTGCATGTGAATTTACGCTGTTACTAAATGTTCAAAGGAGATATGCCTATGTATTATAAAACTGGGAGAAATAAATTTAGGGAATTACATTAGAAAAAACTAAAGGGAGTAACTATTATTAAATATAGAGAAAAATTACAGGTGTAATGTTTTCTGAATGTATTAAAAACAAGTATAGTGTTGCTGTTGAGAACGAAATTACATCCGATCTGTTAATTTTGTAATGCTAAGAAGAAAAACACAAGATTTTGTGTATAAAATTTCCATTGACTTGAAGTTTATTTTAATATTTTTTAATATCCCTGTGTATAGACTGGCAGGAGGCCAAAATTAGGAAGAAATAATACTTTTAGGCATTATTCAGACAGACATATTTGTGAGTAGCTGTCTCTAGAGATGGGGTCTCCACAAGTCCTGGCTGCAACTGAACAGAGCCAGCAGGTATCTCCTGCCAGGCCAGTTCTCCCCTGTTTGCTGGTCACTGTGCCACATTAGCCAAACCTGTTCCTCGAGCTATGTGTGATGCTTTCTGTGTTCAAGAACACATGGACTCATCCTGCTAATTACAGAATTAATTTGGTAAGAAAATTAATTTGGTGTGGCATATTTTTGGTACATCTGAGGGCAGCATTAGTTGCCTGTGAAGACAAAAATGAGAAGTTTTCCTCCTACTTGTGATTCTTGTGTCAGTAGCTTGGATGAAAACCAAATGAAATGTTACTTGTTGGCCTCTCTACAACTTCAAAGGTGAAGATTTTTCTGGGTTTGGATGAATTCTTTCTAGGTAAACATAGAACAGCTCAAAGAATACCTGCAGGTCTTTGAAAAGAACAGTCAGACTGCAACTTTCTCAAGCTGACTGTTCATCACACACTACTCATTGCTCATCTCTAGACTTGTTTATTTTCCACTTCTATGCAGTTTTATTTGTATACTCAATAAATAGTACAAAAGTAATACAATCTAGTCCCTACCTAGGATAAAACTGAAAATAGAGGCAAACATTTATACTTGCTAGCATCTGAAAAATTACTTCAAGGAGTATTAAAAATCATTTGGACTCGACTTTATGTCACTTAGGAGTTTGAAGAAATAGTTTCCTAAGGGATTTTCTAATTGCTAAATATAATTATTAAAGACCTCAGCTGAAGTGAATAGATTGGAAAATATATGAAATAGAGTATCCCACTAATTGTCAAAATGGATCTATTAAAAAGTGTTTCTAAGTTTTCATTGTGTTTTATTCTGGAAAGTAAATTAAATAGGCCTAAATTTTGAAAGCAGTTTCTGTTTTTAGATTCAGTTAACTAGTAACAGTATTATTGTAAGGTATGTGCCACACACATACATGCTTATTTTAGATGCTCTATCCAGAGATTATTGCTCTGATGAGGTAAGGGAAAAAAAATTACTGAAAACTATTGGGAGAGGTAAAAAAAAATTCCAACAAAACTGCCCCAAGCCCCAAAGTATTCTGAAGTTGTATAGATTCTTCTCTATCATATTTATCCTACTGTCTGTGTCCTTTGGAATTACCTTTATCGCTGTTCTTGACTGGGACCTAGTCTGGCCGAAGGAATGGGTCAACAGAAATCTGATGAGATTCGTGGGGACAAATGAGTTCTCTGTGTGAGATGGACTGACCCCTGGCAGATGTGCACAGCAGAACAAGATATGCTGGTCAGAAATGTTAACAGGGAGGCTATGATGGAATATAAGAAAAATATCTTTACTCTGAACGTAACTAAGCATTGGAACAGGTTGTCAAGGAGGTTGTGGATTCTTGCTCACTAAAAGTGTTTGAGATGTGCTCAAACAAATTCCTGAGCAACCTGTTGAAGTTCAAAGCTGTCCCTATTTAAGCAGGAGTTTGGACTTCCCAACAATAATGATTTAGTCTCAAAATTCGGAGTCCCAACTGTATTTTTATGGCATTAGCTGCAGCTATGTTTTGCCCAGAAAGCTCTCAGTTTATTTTCACAAATTGTATATATGTTCAGTGTAACTCTTAACTACTTTTATAAACCATCAGATTTTTTTCCTGTCCATAGGTTACATGGACAAGCCAAGTCAAAGGAATTTATTTGACCATTGTTTTTTCACCCCTATCCTTATGTTGTTATTACCTTTCGAGCATTTGTGTGTGATCTTTCTCACAAGGCTCCTGCTATTGCATCCTTGTTCATTGTTCTGGTAGTGCTGGGAAATGAGCACAGGAGCGGGAGAGGCAATGGCTCTGCTAACTCAGGGAATTTTTCGGCAGGGTTTGGAAAGTCACTGGAAACAGAGGCAGGCTCGCATCCTTACTTGAGTGAAGACCTGTGTGCAGGAGAATCGCGCTGGTGTTAGAATGACCTGTGCTGCTGAGAAATAAATAGCTGCTGTGTTTTGCACTTGCTGATGGTTGTGGGTTTTTCTTTCTGCCTCTTCAGCTGTTTGGCTGTGTTCCCAAACAAGCGCTGAGTAGTGGTGTCGGTGTGTGTGGATCACTGAGGAACGGCTTTTGTAACAGAAGAGAAGAAATGCTCTCTTATAACCAGCTCCCAGCAGGACAGGACAGTGCCTGCAAGTTTATCTCCTCTGAAAGCATTGAGGGAAAGCAAGGGACACCAAGCTGCACAGCGAGCATGAAATTGTGGGGTGAATGCTTCTGATCAAAGGAGATGCTGAGTGGAGAGGTACAGGTCCTGTGGAGGAGAGGGAGGCTGTAAAACATGTAGATGAGTCTTTTGCAAACAGGCAAATTGCATAGTGATCAAATATATTTTGTGTAGCACAGTGAAGTAGTAAAATCTGGGGACAGACTGGCTTAAAACTAAGAAGCAAATAGTAGTAAATCAAAGTAGTATTTGATTTTACAAGAGGAAAAACTCTGGAAAAGAAATTATTCATTCCTTTTAAAATAGGCTTGGAATTTCTTTAACCAGCCTTCGATCTTGTCTTCTCCCTAAGCAACCAGTTAAGTAATACCAAATATATGTCCAGTCACTAAATTTTTTTGAGTGACTAGTATGGTCTGTATTCTTTTGTTTTGCATAACTCTTCAGCAATTTCTTAGTTTAGTTTGGGTTTTGGCAGTACACATCAGGAAGCTATGACTTTTCTTTTATAAATTTGCTTTTAAAGATTTTAAGACAAAAGAGAAGACAGCATTTCCTTAGTGATTGTTACTACTTTCCTAGCTGATTTATATGTAAATTCAGTTGAGTTAAGAGATGTCAACAGTGAATCTTAGATCCTAGTGAAGTTATTTGACTAATGCAGTGTCTATCTTAGTTATACTTTATGCTGGATTTATTTATGGACTTACATATTAATTTGGATCTTATTCATGCGAAGAAGCCTTCATATGGGGGTTCAGAATTAAGTCAGTGAGAGTCCTCATCAGCATATGTATTTTTTTAAGAGGTATAGAATTTTCACAGCACCTGTGCTATGTTCCTAAAGGGGCATTTAAGGCTACAGAAAATGTCTGGATTTCATGGGACTTCTCAATTCGAGGTTCCTAATTTAATCTGTATCGTGATGCTTTGTTTTGCAAAGAGCACTCCTGGTGCTGTGCAGTCAGAACCCCTGTCTGTAGACTCAGAAGCAGCGTTGAACATGCCCAGGGTGGCTATTACAGGGTTATAAAGCAGCAGATGCTCTGTGGCCACGGCTGTGCAGGAAGGTGTCCTGGTGCAGAGCAAGCCGTGCTGAGGCTGCCGGGAGAGCAGCGCCCGTGACCTTCAGGTCCCTGTGTAGTGGAACGAGACTGGCTGCTGGTTACTGACTGTGGTTGGGGATGCCTGTAACGAATATTGGGGTCAGGAACTCAGACCTACAAGTCTGGCTGGCTGAAACTGAATCTTACCTGTAAAAGGGGTTGCAGTCTAAATAAGCTCAACAGAAGCTTGGAAGACTTTCAGCTCAACACGTTGGTGTTTTGGGGAAACCTTCCCACCTGTGTGAAGGAGCTGCTCTGATGTTCACTACTTCCGACCACATAGTACAAATTCCTGCTTTGTTTTCAGTCATGTATGCAGCTCCTAGGAAAGGATCGTTATGAAGTGCTTAACCATCAAAAATATATGCCTGAATCCCTTTTTTGACCAAGTTTTGGATCCCAAAAGATTTGAAAATTCAATCATGTGTAGTGAGAGAAATTTACTTCTAAATTCACCTACCAAGTAACAGAGATTTGGTCCATGCTTTTCAAAAGGAAAAGAAAAAAAAATATTTTGAATAGTGGGAATAAAATGTAGGTATCCTGAGTGCTTTTCAAAACCTACCATTTGTATATTGATTGACTTGGAACTGTTGACATTATTGTCAGCTGTTGACATAAATGTCGATTGGCATTGTAGAGTTCAAAAAATGTTATCTTGGTTGCTGCCTGGTGCTCACAGACTAGGTTGTTTCTGTATAATGTTTTAGAGCGTTGCTTTCATAGGAAGACTGACAGTTTATCTGAATTGCTCAAGTATGAAACCAAGTATAAAAGTTGTTCTAAAATATCAACTTTGTAACAAATCCAAACAAGCCAAAACCAAAAAAAACCAGAAATCAGTGATTTTGATGCATTGCATTTTTTAGGATATTATGCTAAACCAGCGAGTTTGAACTGAGTATCACTTGCCCGCAGAAATGCATTTCTATTACCGACTGAAGCAATTGTCTCCCATTTCATTTAATGTTGGGTGGTATCAGTTTATTGCTTTTATTTCATGAGGAGTAATTTAATTTCTGGAAAAGTGAGTTTTTAAAATACTTAGCATAAAAATTCTATTATTACTGGAAGAAGTCAAAGTTGTTGAAGAATGTGAAGTTGAAAGACCTCCATTATGTAATTGTTTCATTAAAATAAGGGCAGGCATTACTATTTACTTGCCATTTAAACTCTTGTTAGAAAAAAATTTATTGTGTCAACTCATTCAGATGACTTGACATTAATTTACCATTCAGGCCAACGACACCTTTGAATCATGGGAATATTCTTGCAGAATATATATCTTGAAGACTGGGAGAGGCTGGGAAGCTTTGAAGTGTATTTGTACAGGCAATTTAACTTTTTTTTTACAGTGTTGTGGGTTTTTTTTCCTCTCGTTGTTTCTGACCAAACGTAAAGAACATAATTAATGAATGGATATCATGCTGAAATCTGGGATTTTAACCTTGCTAATTCAATGGCTAGGTGTCACATGAAATAACTGCACTTCTCACTGTGATTTGCTCTGCAGCCTTGAATAAATCACAAACCTTGCACAGTTCCTGGTCTTTTTAATCTTTCTTACATTAAACTCCTGACGAGAAGAGGAAGAGGACTGTATCCTAAAATGCTGGGTCATCATTAGAAACTGTAGGTATGTCACGTAAACAGCGTGCATCTAAAAATGCTGATTGAAATCAGTCCTGCCATCTTCTCCCGGCAGATGAGAGCAGGAATGAATTCAACTCGTTTGCATTTACAGCATGCTCTTAACCACAGCAGCTCACCACGGGCTGCAATAACCTGAGAACTGAGTAAGTATTTTCACACTTAGCTGACCAGAACCTGGTGCTTCTGGGAGTATAAATTGCCAGCAGAACGTGTACTAATTAGTTTAGAACTCACTGCAGTGTGAGCAGGCAGAGCCATTGCCTCTAGGCTGGACCCAGCCCTGGAACATTTTAATATGTTCTGGTCTTCCCCAGAGTCTTCAAACCTGTGAATGGTCTGGGTGGAGACGCTGCAGACCTGCGTGTATCAGCAAACCTTGAATCCCTAAATCCACAGGCAGCAAACTGATTAAGAGGTGGCAGTATCAAAGGAGTAAATGCAATCTAAATATGAATACTAATATAACTTAATTATATTTTTGTTGCTCAAAAGCTTCCCTTAATATTGGTCATGCAAAGGCAGAATGCTAGATCAGGAACTGGTGAGGTATTTTTAGGAACACGGATATAGATTTTTCTTTATCCCTTTCTTGCACAGCCAATATTAGCACACTGAAGACAGTCCCGTTCCCCAAATCCAGAGACCTTTTAGGGTTAAGATTTCTATGTTGATGGTGGATCAATGAAAGTTAGGTCATGGCCTAGCACAAATTACACTTTCAGGAGTTCTACCTTTGGACAGAAGAAAAATTTTCAACTCATCCTCATGTAACTGCCAAGAAATAATTCAGTAAAACAATTTAAGAGGTACTTGTACTTGGAGTGACTCAGTAAATCAGACTTCACAAGAGCAAACTGATTAGATGAATCACTGACTCTACAGATGCATTGGAATAGAATGTCACGTGATTTTATTTTTAAAATGAGAAAATTTAAATGAACATGTGCAGACCCAAGTTCCGAAATGATAACCTCTGTTTCAGATGTGCAGTTCAGCAGCTTTCCCTGTGAATGTTTTTTAGACAGTGGGCAATTCTCCAAGTATTGTGCCCTTAATTTGAGGGGGCACTCGGGGGGCTTGCACTTGTGGGTTTTGGAGAGGCTGACAGCCTCTGTAATCCAGGCCAGCAGAGGATGCAGGAGCACTTGCCTGCTGGTGCTGAAGCCCAGGTTTTAAGTGTTAGAAATCAGTAGTCCTGCTCATACAGGTAACCTGATCTGTAGGTGTGATAGTTTATTAAAGATTGGACTGTAAGGTTTCCCAGACTAGATGAATAAAGGTAATTGCTGTATGTAATAAAGTGTCATTTCTAGACACTTTGATGTAAGCATAGGCTAATGAATCAGCAATCAAAATCAAGACTAGACTGATGTACAGCAGTCTTTGAAAGCTCAACAGTGAGGACAGTCTCTGGGAGAGATTCTGATCTCTATGATATGCATAATGTGAAGATAGATAACTGAAAGATACAAAAAAGGAAACCAGAGCTTCTGCATTGTCTGGAGAAGATAGCATGCCAGCCGGTTAAGAGAAGAAGCAAGAAAAAGTTCCTTTTTTGGTTTGCTGAAAAGAATTTAAGAGTCTGAGGTTCTCTTGTTTTGTTTTTTTTTCCCACCCATCTCTTTTATTATCATATAACCTTGTTGCATATCTTCTGATTAAACTTACTATTTTTCTTGTGAGCTAGAGGGTGAGGTTTGTGGGCAAGTGGGGTTTACTGGCTACATTGGTTGCTTTGCTTCGCTTCTTACTGAATTACAAAGCACTTCTTACCCAGGGATTTGGCAGAGCTATTTCACAACTCTGTAAACTGGGGCTGCAGTAGAGGCCACAGCTGGTCAACACACTTACCAGTGCATGTCCAAAGGAAAACGGGTAGATTTCATTTCCGGTGCATAAAGGCTAGAGTGACAGAAATCAAAATAGCAAGATGATGTTCTGTTGCTGATGATAACTAAAAAGGCTGTCTGATGTGCAGCAAGATTCTGGGCTTGAACCCCGTGGGTCACTGTGCAAGTGTCTATTCTGCTTTGTTAGCTTCGTTTGTTGATTATTTTCAAAGTAAGTATTTGGCAGAGTACCTGTGGTAATTAACAGTGGACTGTTCTTGGAATTCATCTTTCTTTGTGTTCAATAAAAAAATATTTATTGCTTCATCAACACAATTTTACTCCACACAGCTGAAAATGTATGAACAACACTTCACAAATCCAAACCAGATGTGTATAAGACATTCTGCTTTTCAATATATGGTAATTCAAATGTTCTGCCTGGAAAAATTACTTTATTGAAACCAATTAGAGGAAAAAAAATAATGTTTACACAGGCAACATCGTGTACTCTTTAAAAGACATAGATGACAATGATTGCTAGAGAGTGTTGTCAGAAATAAATGTGTCATTTGTTTTAAGATTTACAGTCCACCACCATTAGAGTGAGTTATTCCAAGACTATACTTCTTGGAATAGAAGTTTCTTAAAATACTGATTTTATTATTTGTTTTTTTAATAAAAGGGAAGAAAGAATAGGGATGCAGTCTTGTAGTAGAAAAACTTTGCCTCACGAAATATTACAGAGTACGTAATTTTGAACATATTAAATGAGCATAGGCAGGCTTAAAGTATTTTGAGTTAAATAAACTATTATTTCATAGTAATTTCCTTACAGTACTCTGCACCCTAGTTATTATTTTGCCTGGTTGCTTTTCCAGATGCTTCCAAATGGAATGGTTGGAAAGCCTTGTATTGTATGAGTATCCTGAAGTGGTTTTGGGACATAACGGGACAAGGGGCGCTCATGTGGGCACTTACACGCACGCACAGCATCTCTCTCTGTCAAAGAGCAGGTTGGCTTGGACCTTTTTGGTTGGAGGGTGTGTGGTTGTTTTTGTATTTTAAATGCAGTTTGTCATTACATTAAATTGGAATTTTAAAAAAAAAGTCAGACCCAAAGACAGGTATGATCTATAATTTGAAATTCTGTGTTGTCTTTTTGGCCGCTGCTTGCCCTCACTTGCTGCACACCTCAGCCAGGTCAAGTATTTTAAAGAGGGAACATGAAATAGCATTATTTATGATCAGAATTATTATGCCTGCTTTCTTCAAAAGGTGACTGATAGGATATCTCTTCAGGATATTTTCTCCTTGACACATTTCATTTCAATTTCATATTGAATACACAGGTCCTTGGAAGTTTTCTAGGCTTCTCAACACAAAGACTTGAGCAACCCAATCTGAATTCAGCGTTTGACCCAGCTTTGAGAGAGATGCTGGACTAGCTAACCTCCCAAGGTCCCTTGCAACTTGGATTCTGTGACTCTCTGATTTAGAATTAAATGAAATCAAATAGATGATTCATTACATTTGCACTTATAATCTTCTAACTACATCTAAGTCTGATGTTTTGGGTGCACATCCTCATTTGTGAATGCTTTGGTCAAAATCAAAATTAAATTCGAGGCAATGGATGTAGAATGGTTCAAGCATCCTTGGTTTATTTCCTGGCTCTGCTGTGGACACTGTGTATCCCATCCAGTGGATCACTTTGTTTCTCTGTGGCTTACTTGTATTTCTGCTGAAGGTTAGCAATGATACTTTTCTCCCCTTTATTTTGATTTAGATTACTTTTTTCCAGGACAAGGTTTGTCTCTGTGTACTTTCTTGAAGAAAGGGAAAAAAAGCCCCCGACAGCTACTTTTTGTTGTGATTTCATGTAACTTGTGCTGGGGGTTGCCAGAAGCCACTGTCAGTGCAGTGCCTGTTCAAACGTGATCCTGTTTGAACAAAGTTTGGGAAAACTGCCCTTCCAACATAGGCTGCACTTTCTTCTCCCCCACCCCCTGCATTGTGGGCTGCTTTCTGAGGATTTTTGTATGCCTTTGGGATGGCAGAAGTTTAGTTTTGAGTTCGGAGAGATAGAAGTCTCTGTAAAAGATGTGTTCAAAGATCAAATTCTTTCTTTACTGTTTTGAAGATTTTCCATAGAACTCGGGCAAAGGGAAGATGAGGAAGGCAGAAGAACTATGGTATTTATATTCATGCTTTTCTAAATGGACTTGGGCTGAATGGAGGGATTTTTCTCTTTCTATGTTTTCCATTCCTGTCATAATCCTGTAGCATATCAGTCAATGAGGCCAAAGAGCTGTTGTGATACAGAGATTTATTCAAGATGCTTTTTCCCCACTGAATATCTACAGAAACTTGCATCTAGTGGAATAAAACTTTCTGTAGTGCTAACCTAGGGGAGGTTTGCATCCTCTGGTTAAACTGGAACAAGTCGAGAATCTTAGCTGCTATCAACAGTGTTTTATAAACATTGCATGAATATGATACTTTAGATCATAGTAAATAAACAGAATATTCTATCTGTGACAAACAGTGGATCTTAAAATATTTCATATCATTAAAAAGATTTAAGATCAGTAACTGATGTGCTGAAGCCTTTAACATCCCATGTTTATTGCTGGGTTTGAGAATAATGAAGTAGCTCTACTGTTTCTTCTAGCACCTCTGTCAGAGTGAACTCGTAGTTCTTGAAATACCAGTGTCGCCAGAGGTACCCAAAGCTCCACGGGGAGGGAGCTGTTGTATATTAGAGTTTTAAGATACTTGCTGAAGCACAGAATAATTTTAGTCTTTTTCATGTTATTGCCTCTTCCCAGATAAAACTGAAATGACATGCCAAAGTTGTTTACCAGCAATCTACCCCATAAATCCTACACCAAACAACTGATATATTTATAAACAAGCCAGCCAGAGTGCATATATGTAGCCACATGCATGCATACATGTAAAGGACTGAATTTTGATTTAAAACCAGGTGAATTATGAATTTATCAGATTAATGCCTTCATCATATCAAGCACAAATCTTGCACATAAATCATCAACAGTTATCCCTGGTGGCACCTGTCTGGCTCCATAAACAATCAGACACAGATAGGAGCACCCATCAGTCTAAATGTTCTCACTGCTGCCAACAACCCATGCATATTATTAGCTCTGGCCTCTGTCCTGGTGAAACTAAACAGTGTCTGTGTATGTACAGACTCCTGTACACCATAATTATATGAGTAGGAGACTCAGTAATGAACATAAAGCAATGAAGTGTATCTGCAAAGTTAGACACCCAGTTCAGAATGGCATTGGGAAGTGCATGTCTGTCAGCAAGCCCAGATCAAAGAAATATGGAAATAGTGGAATTAAAAACTGAGGTGGGGGAGAAGTTTAGAAGTCCTTTTGTGGGTCTGCAGGAAAAAATAAGGGGGTGTGGGGGGAAATTGCTGTTTGTTTTGGTGTCATTATTTTTCTCAAAATCATTGCTATGTCATAATTATGAACACTGTACTAAAAGCTTAGATGTTTGCAATGACTGTATATCTAATTCTCCAGCCATAAAGCCTTTATTGAAAGCCATCCATAAGGGCAACTTGAATAACAATCAGAGGGGAAGGTTACCTTAGTAGTTCTCTGGTTTGTGACCCTTTACATGGTATGTTTTTTCTTAAATATCAGGAGACAAATTTCCTGGGAGTAAACCTCCATTTCCTGCATTTTTGTGAAGTACTCTGCATAGCTCTGATGCTAGACAAATAATATAAAATATAGTTCACAGCAGTATGGAGAATATTAACATCTACAAAGTGAGACTTCTGACTGTTCTTGGTTTTAGGGCAGATTCTGTCCTGGTTTCTGCTACACTCTGATTTTTGGGATACCTCAGAACACTAAACCCTCAACCCTTGAAAAGTTCTCCCTATGTAAAATGTGTCCCAGATATGAAAACTGAAAAAAAATTAAAGATCCTCAGATTTCTTCTGGCATTTCAAGGAATGTTCAAAGTACACAGCTTTTGAAATAATGCCATCATCTGAATTGCTTCCTGATGTGCTCCCAGTGTATTCATCTGTCTAATTTTGTGAAGAGATGGGAGGGTCCCACTCTCTGTACATTCTGCCTCCAGTGCTGAAGAGGGAGGGAAGGGAATAGAAGAGATGGTTGCTGGAGTTATAAACTGTGCGGGGGTGGACAGAGGGTGGGGCTTCAGTTCTTAATTACAATTCATTAAAAATTAAGCTTTACCCCGAGAGAGAGAGAGATGTGAAGTGTTGAGTCCTTCCTGAGTCCTAAAATAGGGCAGTAAAAACTTGCACACAAAAGCAAAATCTTCGTAGGAGTGAAGTTCAGTTTTTTCCAAAATGTCGTGAACATGGCTGCAGCTGTCGGAAGGCTGAATTTCAGCCAAAGTTTTATAAATGTACAAGCTCTCAGCTGTTTGCCTGGTTGTTCATTCTCCTCAGAAATCTCGCATCTGTTTGATAATGCTGTGATGAAATGAGAGCCTGGGAAAATCACCAGAAGTGGGTACACTGCACTGCTGCACGTGGAAGGGCATGGCAGGCTCTGAGATGTGATGTGTGAAGTGAGATTTCTCAGACCCACAGCCTCATGATGCATCTGCAATTGTGTTGGCGTGGAAAAATACAGTATCAGTGATCTATTTATTTTCTGAAACAATCATTAGAAGCACTAATTGGCCATGTTATGATAATTATGGATACAATACATGGATTTGGGGACATGTATTTGTTCCTTGGGACATCCCAAATATTAGCACTATTCAGATACTGATCCAAGTAGCCATGGTGTGTGGAACAGATCTGTGGACTTTATCCAGCCACTGTGGATGTCTGAAAGTCCTGATTTGCTTCCACACTGGCTTGTGGTGATTCTGTAAGTTTTTCATTTCCAGTAGTTCAGGTGATGGTATAGATCTTGGTACTCAAAAGCCACTTCCTTCTGATTTGAGCTTTGATGTACCCCTAAAACATGCTGAGATTTTCAGCAATATCCCTATCTCGTGTGTGCTCAGAGATAAGTCTGCCAGCCTTATGATTAAGTGTGTGGCAGGGTGTGCTGCTGCCTTTGTTTGATGCTGAACTCCAGCAGCTCATCTGCAGTGACAAGATGTGCAGAACTGATGTGCTCTGTGTCTTGCTTTGCTATCAAGGTGCCACCTCAGACAAACTCTCTGTGCAGTGTGTGCGCGAGTGGGAAGTTGGATAATAAAGACTCAAGGTGTTCATTCTGTCTTTGAAGTCCTTGTCATCTAGTGGGAAGAGAATTAGCTAGCAGAAAGTATCATCTTGCATATTTGACGTTACTAAGGCAGTAGCATAAGAAAATACATAAATCTTGTGAATAAGCATGAAGCATACTCAACTGGAGAAAATAGCAAGAAAATAGAGTAGCTGGCAAATGGAGAGATAGAAGCTGCCAAAAGAGATGTGAAGCATTAATTCCACCATCTCAGGACTGATTTTTTTAAAAAAATTATATTTATTTTTAGAGCCACCAGATGCCAGCCTTAATGTTTATGCAAACTAGATAGTCTGAAAATTGTTCTAGCTTGTTCTAGCTCACTCCAACCTTCAGTGCCCCACAGAGGCTGTTGCAGCAAAAATGAGATCAGCTTCAAAGAAAGAAATTCTGACTCTCTCCTTTTCCTAGATGTGGGTATATGTCTCTCTTGTATGTGCCAGTGCCTGTTCAAGGGGGCTGGCATGGGATATGTTTAAATAACCTTTTCATTTATGAAGCTTTTCCCTGTGCAAAAGATGGCTAATTCAGCCTAACCACGACCGAAGCCAAAGATTTCCACTTTCTCTGCGTGGTAGAGAACTTCTGATTGTGTGCTTTCCCTTGCCTCCAAGTTTTCCCATGCTTTTGCTCAGGTTTTAATTAGGTCCAAACCGTCACACATTTTCCACTGCTTTTCAGAGCAGTCAGTCTAAATTTAGTGTTGGCAAAAACAAATTGAAAACTGAAGTGATATAAAAATAACTCTTTTAAAGAAAAAAAAAAATTCCAGATTCAAAACGAACTACCTTGTAATTTCAGCCTGAATGAGTACTTCGAAACCAGGCTTAGATGTTTGGTTAGATGTTGGGGACTTTCCCCTATTTAAGAAGTGATGTCGGTAACCTTGGTTTAATATTGGTCTCATTGGAGAAGAAGCAGTGGTATGCTTATACCCCAGTTTAAAGCAGAATAAGTAAAAGTTTCAACTGATTTGTGAAATGAATGGATGAAATATGTAAATAAATATTGGATTATTTACTACACGCCTGCTATTTATGAACTTAACATACCTCACTGTTTAATGAGAGATAATTCTTCAGCTTTGAGTTCATCCAAGTTATGTCTCAGCTATGTAAAATGTAGGCTTACATGGAGGTATTAGGGGGTTTTTTTTGTAATGCTTAATGTTTCTTTCCTGAAGGGACCCATTAGCTGTTTGTGTGAGCAGGTTTTTGTTGGGTTTTCTTGACATCCTGAATTTCCAGCATTTTTGTTTGTTAGTTGTGTTTTTCACTTTCCTTCTCCTGCCTCATTTTTTTTGACCCTTTTACAACCTGCTAGCCTATGTCATTTATATTTGGCGAAATTATGCTTTAGCACCTGATTGATTTATTTATTATTCCTTTCTTTTCTCACTCACATTCTCATTCCACACCTTTTCCTGGTATCCTTGGTCAGAACTTGCAGCACTAACGCAATCTTTGCTCTGGGAAGATTTACTTTGGAGAGCAGTAGGGTAGATCATAAAGGAAATTATCTCTGTTTTCTTAGGAATGGCTAAGAAGCAAATATATGTCAATGAGAGCAGACAGTTGTGGCTTGGCTCTCCCAGTTAAGCACTGAACTTGAACCTGGATAAACTGGGTGAACTGTTTGTGTCAAGAATCCCTGTTTGAATCCACTTTACCCATTTTTAAAACCTCACATATATAAGTCTACATATTTGTGTGACTCTATTACATGAGAATAATTTAAAAAGCAACATGACTGGAGAAACAAAGTCAAAAGTTAACCAGTCACTGGAAGAGGAGGGAGCAAAATACTGTAAAGAGTATTTCTGGCTGGACTTCTTTCCACAAACATGAAATGGATGCTGTGAGAAGAATTGATTAGTGATAGGGTTCATCTCCAGTGAACTTCTGACAGTGATTACTGAAGCATTTTAAAACTAGCTTATCTGATTTATCAACTGATTTTTTTTTCTTCTTAGTCTTTTCCACCCTTCCAAGAGTACCAGTTGTGCTTTCCAGAGGATATTACTAGGATTTTTGCTGCTGCTGCCAAGAATCTTCTGGCACAAAATCGCTGTCTGAGTCAGCTTTGTAACATGACAAATTCAGAGGCAGCTGCAGCAGTGATAGGTTTGCTGCCTAGTGGGCAGCTTCTGAGTAGACAATAAATCTCCTACTAGGTATAAAATGTCATTAAAAATGGCCTAACACAATAATGATTGTGAAATACGGTGTTTATTATTCTGGTTAGCAGGTTGAAAGATGTGTAAGTGGTATAAGTTAGAACAGTTATTCAGTTGTTGTATATATCAGCTTTAAAAATAATACGCCATCAAAAGAGGATAATGTAGTGTTCCTGTTATCTTTTCTCACCCAATTGCTAATTGCTCATATTGTATTCTCATATTTCAGTGATCACATCTGTTGCTTATATACATTTTTCTCCAATGGGGTAGCACTCGAGCAGTGTATATGATGCGTTTTCCAGTGGAGAGATTTTATAACGGAATTAGGCTACCATTGGAGGTGTTCAGTGTTGCATTTCCAGAACTGGACTTTTGTGGATGTTGTTTTGTAGTTCTGTTAGGGTTATTAATGCTGCAGTTTGTGAGTTAAACTACTGGTTTAATTGGCTTTCTCTTTCCTGTACTGGTATCGTCAGTCAACCAGAGCCTGCAGTCCTACTTTTTATATCTAATTATGTTCCATTTCTGTGCCCCAGCCTACATTTAATTTGCACAGAAGTGGAAATAAAGTTGTCAGTGACATCTGACAATGACTCTCCTCCCCCTTACTTGAGCTGTATCAGATGGCAACACTGCTGATTTGTTGAACCTCAAGCTGTTTTGTTTAGCAGTGCAAAGCTGACTGCTTTGCGACCATCACACTGGTACAGTGAGACACAAAGTGCTTGTGATATTGCCCAAATTTCTCAAGGGTAAAGGTAGGAGATATTTCAGTTTGAATTATATACTGACTTAATCTGAGTAATGAGACAAGGATGCAATTTCAGTATGTGAAATTTCATGTTCTCTGCTAGCTAGCACTCATAGATAACCTAGGTTAACATGGATTTGATTCAGGAGTGTAGGAAAGCTAAGGAATACTTCTGTTTTCTATTTCAAGGCTAGTTTTGTTGCAAGATGAATGCTACGATTGTGGTTAGTCTGTATTATCTAAACCAATTAATTGCAGAGTGGAGAGGACTGAAGGGTGAGAATGCATCTTAATGCTTCTCAGAGCAAGAAGAAAAGCTGCTACAGATGTTTCGTTATTCTCCTTTCCTAATGTGAAATGGGGGAAAATAGTGAATATCATATAATGTTGCTACAGTGCAAATTTGTTGGTGTTATTTTACATCATCTTCATCCTTTTTGACATTCAAGTAATGGTTGCTTGGTTCTGTCATGCTGTTTTCGTTGTAACTTGAAGTGTGAATGGAGATTGAGGTTTGTGTAGCATTGAATTTACACTGCTAGAAGCCCACCCTGCAGATCTTGTGTTTTGTGAATTTGTGCAGCATTGGAGGGGAAAACTGACCATTGAATTTATTTGTCCCTCAATTGCACTGCTTGCTTAGGTACATAAAATTAGAGGGTTGGTAGGTTTTTCTGTGTCATTTTTTTATTTGTTTGTCGGTTTGGTTTTTTGTAAGCTCTAATTAAAAAGAATAGATGATATCTTTCCCCAAAAAAATTTAAAGTTGGGAAGGCAAAGCATAAGACCTAAAAAATCTGTTTAGTCATTAATGAATAAAAAATTAACCTTAGTGGTTTTGGGAACTTTAAAATTCTAGTTAGTCTTAGTTCTCAGGGACATATTTTTTTTCTTCATGATCTTCAGTGGAGTTAAGTATTTACTGGAATGTTTTTAATCATAGCTTTCACAACTGTTTTGTTGAAGGATGCACTGTAATGGCTGATTCAGTTACATAAAACCAAAAAACCGCAACTCACACCGAAACAAGCAGATTCTACTGAAAAAAAGCAGAGTATGTTTACTGCAGAGCACTCTGCTCGCCTGCAGTAATGCTTCAGTCACTCAAAAATGATTAAGGATGAATGATATGATGTCCAGAAGTTATCCATAGCCCCAGAAAGCTCTGGCAGCAGGAATTGCTAGTGGGATGCACCTCAGGGTGCCACTGTCTCAGCCCACAGGTGCCTGGCAGTGAAAGATAAGTTCTGTGGCTGATGGCAACCAGAACTCCGTGGCAGTCAGCGCTGGCTTTGCCTTGACATGTGGATGCAATGCTATGGGCTCTGTGTGTGCAACAGGGCGGGAATTATCAGAAATGGAGTAGATGGTGGGGTGTTAGATGTTTTTATAAGTCACTGAATAAATGCAGATGATAAGGCCTGAGTGCCTTGTGTGCTTCTGGTGCTCAGGTCTCAGGAGGAGTTATCAGAACTTGAAAGACGTAGAGAAGAGGGACAATAACTTACTCATTTACTAGCTTATTGTCACCATTAAAAGACTGAATTATGTGTACTCTCTTGATGGCTGTGGAAGGATATAGCTGCAGTAGAGATTACTGAAGTGGTAGGCAAATAGGTTAGACTTCCTTTTGGTGGCTAGCTTTGGTGTTAATTAAGTTTCTGATGCTTCGTAATCTCCTTGGTAGCATTAACAAAAAGAGCCGTGTGCATGTTTCCCTTATCTGCCAGTCAGCCGTGCTCTAAACCACCTCCACCACAGGAAGAAAATATATATTAACTTTTAATTTAACATTAAAATTAATGAATTAAACACACTGCAATGGGAAATGCAGATTTTAACTAATAATTACATCTCTTGAAACTCGATAATCAAGCACTTAGTTGATAACATATGAGACCCTATGATAGTTCACTCAGGGTGAGTAGGGTGACAGGTTATAAAATTAGAACAGTAGAGCACATTGGATTTAGGAGCATTTATGTGCTTCCAAATGCAACTTTATAGTGTTGTGGCTCTTGGAGACTGAGGTGAAAAACAGGAGCCCCAGCAGAATATTGCTTGTAATGGCAATGGTCCCAAGAGAAATTTCAGAGTGCATTATACTCTGTCTTCATGAAAGCATCTTTCCTTATAGTTCCAAACTCCATGTCTTCTCTTCTGTTTGCTCCATTGTTCACAGTTAGCAAGAATTTCTATACTGGTTTATTGCACTAAGGCTGTGTGTTCTTTAATAGTAAACAGCCAGCCAAGAAGTTTCAACTTTTTAAACTTATTTTGTACCAACATAATAGTCTCAGTTGCAGGGAATTTAGCAGAAAAATCTTAATAGTCACTTAATCTTAATAGTCACTTAATAGGTAATTGTATCATGGGTGTTGAACTCATAATTTTGTGTTAAATTGAAGATCAGAGGGGGATGCAACTAAATGTGACTTGAATGCGAGTCAAAGGCCAAGGATTCATGAAATAGAAAAAATCATGTTTATATTATTCTGTGAAATATTGCAGAATATTTGTATAGATGTTAGGATACTAGATTTGACATCTTTGGTCAAACTCAGCCAGAGTTGGGGTTTGTTGACTGCAGTCTGATTTCTGAAGCTGTCATAGCCCACCAAGAACCTCATTAACCAGCTCTTCCTTACCACAGTTCACTGACTCTTGGCTGTGCTGAAGCAGTGTGTGTAAATTAAAAAGCTGTGTGATTTACCTAATTACTGGCATTGGAAAATGCTGACCAATAAAGCTGAGCAGTTTTTTGTTGTGTGCTGGTAGCAAAGACAAGGGGATTTGCAGTGCGTGAACTTCTGACAGTGCCACGTCAAAAACAGATGGAATATTGTTCTCCCTACCTAAGAAAGAGAACAAGAGGAATCTTGTGAGGTAATCCATACACAAGGACAGAGCAGTGCAGAATGAGGGAACTGTTGCAAAGACTCTTAACCTTCTCATGCCTATCCCCTTTCTGTTCTGAAAGACTGAATTAAAAGAAATAAAGTGAGGAAATGAGATTTAAAAAATAAAGTATAATTTAGACTATATGGGTTTCTTTATGAAAGGAAATGTGGAGAGTGATGTTAATGTTTCATAGCCTGACTTTGCATGTCCACACAACAAGGATGTCAGAATTATAAGTGAAGTAATGAATAAATTTTAGATTGCATGCCTTGGAAATATGCACAAGCTTAGAGTTAAATCAGCTTTTTTTATTTCCCTTGTTTCTATTCAATGTATTGTTTGACCTATTTCAATTCCTTAGAGAAAGAGCATCACTGCCAGTCAAACAACCTACTCAGAGCTTTCTGATAATTAGTATTTTTACATTAAAACGTTGAGTGTTTCCCCATATAACTAGAATAGTTCTTTTATTCCAGTAGATATCTCTGTCTAAGCCTACAGTATCTTGACGGTGACTATAAGAAGTGAATTTATTAAAAGTTGAAAACACAGTGCTGGGTAGCTCCTATACAAATTTAAGGAAATGGTAAATGATCCAGAAAAACTATAAACCTTAGAGCACAGCTCTAGGCAGCCCAGCCTTGTCAGCACTGTTAGTCACCAGTGTCCCTGCCCTCTGGAGCCATAGGCCTGTGTTCTCCCGTTGCTACTGCTTACTATAAAAAATCACACAAAGGTCTATTTCCAGAAGAACTTTCCTGTACCGTGGTGTGTAAGGATGTGCAAATGCAGATTGTTAAACATCTGTTAAACTGACAAAGTGTTGCTGCTCAGCGAGGACACTCACCAGCTACCATCAGTGATGAGGCTTTCTGTGTCAATTCTAGCATTTCTTTCTGTAGCAAGAGCTGGGCAAGCTAAAGCCCAGCATGTTTAGAACATACAGCATGTTCTAAACAGAAATACTTGCCTTCAAGATCTAAGGTTTCTATCATGCCCTTACTCTCCTCTGGTCCTTGCATCTGAATTCCCACCCCCACATGATGTTTCACAGGCAGAGGGAGAAAGAAGGCAGCTGTGTTCTGAGAAAGAAAAAGGTTTGGGGGACTGTTAATTGGGGTTTTTACTACATGTAACAATAATTGTAACACCACTTTTATACTCATGTTGTAGCAATACTGAATTGTTTAGGTAATTTAATTTTTTTGTATTTTGGTCTTCTTGATTTGATTCACTAGATTTCATGTGAGGTGTTGTTTTTTCTTTTTAATTTTGGAGTGTTGGTGATTGCAGACATCACAGATTTGTGCTACATTTGCTTTCTTCTAGCATCTTTTAACCTACACAGAATTGTTCTGTTTTGTGGTGTCCCCCTTCAAGTTTTACTTACACCTCTTGAAGTCTATATTTTTAAATTATTTTTAGAATTAATTTATTACTTTGCTTTTATGCCGCAAAGTCACTTAATTTAACAGTATTTCAGTTTCTCCATCGATTGGAGATTATTTCCTAGAGCTATTTTCATATATCCCCAAAAGGGTGCCCCTTTTTGGTGCAGTGGTGCCATCCAGTCTCAAGGGCTTTTGGTGTCTCCAGAGATGTCAGTTTGCTGGGATGGGGGGGACCACAGGGGTAAAGGAACAGAGAAACCCTAGTGTGGGTGATGGATCTGCTTCTGGCACAATCTTTAGTATGCTGCTTTTTCACTGATTTCCTCTATTAGTTTCTTTTAGATCAATTAGTAAGTCCTACTGAAGGATAACTGAATACATGTCTGATTGACAAAAGCACTCTGCACCTCGAGAGCCCATCAGAACTGTCATAACTCACTCTCAGAGTAATTCTTCATTTTGAATGCTAAAACCTTTTAGAGTCTTAGTCACTTCTGTTTCTTTGGCTCCCAGACCGAACTTCTGAAAGACCCTGGCCTTTTGTGTATCACAGGGCTCTCTCCTGAGTCATTTCCCATTTGTTCACCTTTCACTGGTTTCAGTTTGAGCAGCACAGGAGAATGCAGCCTCTGATGTGCAAAATTGCCCATACAGAGATGAATTTCAGTGGTGTTTAGGTTTCAGTATTTAAGTTCTGACAGATGTGATCAGATATTACATTTCAAAGTGATACTGGCATTATTTCCCTTTCTGCTTTTGGATTTGTTGTGAGAAAGCATTAGGTGGGCATATTTTTGTACATTCTTTTTAGAAGTAATGCTTGGTTAGTTTGATTTTTTGTTTTCTTAAGTCACGAAAGTAAAGGACAATTTTGTATTTCAGAGTGTTTTGCATCAAGTAAATAACACTTGATATTTGCTAGTAATGCACTAATAACTTGAAAATCTTTCCATATGTTTTTCAAGATCTGTATTAGTACTTGTGCATTGTGATTTTAAACTGCTGAAACATTTAGAAAATATGAACAAGGTCACACTTAAAGAATTTAATTTAGGAGCCACTGACAAGGGAGCATGTGTGATTTTTGGGGAGATGACTGTAATTTCTTCTTCTGGAGCTTGAGCTGAGTTTTCTCTACAGTTGTGCATGTGATGCTGTGCTCTGGTGAGATGAGAGAAAAGCAGCCTGTTTGAGGATGTGGTGGTTTGTACCGACAGAGAAATGTTCCACAGGAATGTGCTGGTTGAGTTAATATCACATGAGCTTTCTTATGTAATCCTCAGCATGAAATGCAAAGACACTGGGGCTGTCTCTGATAACAATCCCAGCTCCCCTCTAGTCTGACTGGGAAGCCAACTGGTGTAAATGACATTGTTTTGATGCACTGACTGCGTTGTCAATTTGTTGCTAAATTATACCGATTTGTTCATTTGAACCTGAAGGATGATAGAAAAGCTCCAACGAGTGCCATATCTGTAAGCACAACTTAGTTTTATATCATGATGAAAGCAAAGCTTCTAAAGTGTTATTGGATTAAATAAAATTTTCTCTGGCACAAAAATGGCTAAGGGGTAGCTTCTTGAATAATCAGCATCCAGAACTCCATTGCCTGTTTATACAAAACTGCCTCTCTAAATGCAAAAAATACTTTTCCTATTTTTAATTAAGCTTTTGGTTTTAATAATGTATAAATATATGCAAAAGAGCTCAAGTAAGTTCAGAACGAGAAGGCTGTTATTATTTTAAAAACATGAGATTTTCTTTTTTTTTTTTTTGTCATTTGTTACTAGAATTTTAAAATTTAATTATTCCAGCAGGCGTATGGCTAATGCCAGCTATTGTTCAGGTAGCACTGACAAAGCAGCATCTCTCCTTTGCATTAAAAATGGCTATGTCTAGAATGTTTTCTTTGCAAATATCAACAACATAAGAAATAGTTACCATTAGCTAAGGCTAAATCATGACAAACACGAAATATTTATGTTTTTCCTTCTTTCTCCCTTAATGAGTATCTTGCTAAGACTTGGTATCTTCTTCCCTCGCCCACCTCTTTTTTGCTAGGGGCGGGGAAAGGGAGGGACTCTCTCACTTCTGAGAAGGAAGGTGCTCTTTTCCAGTGGGGAGCAATCCTGGTGGGCAGAGGGTCTGACCTCCTTGTTTTTCATTGTCCGGGGCTTGGCGAACATTTCACATGTAAACAGCCCTCTCTTTGTATGCGTTTGTTATCAGGATTGTTGCTGTTTCTGTTCCCTTTCTTTTCTCCTTGCTTTTTCCAGTGAACTGTTCTTATCTCGACCTGTGATCCTTGCCTTTTGTGTTTCTAACTGGAGTGGGAATAGGGGAAGCACTAAACTGGGAAATACCATTCCTAAACCATGACACCTCTAAAAACAGGAATAAAAATTTTAGGCTCTATGTGTTTTAAGGTTCAGTAAGTAAATAAAAAAAAAAAATACATAAACTATTCTGTGTGCAAGTTTCAATTTTTGTGCAAGATTCTTTCTAGTTAGGGCTAATAATAATTCTGAGATATCAAGAGAGAAGAACTAGATGACCCTATAGGAACTTCAAGGAGCCCTGGTTATACTGAACCACTGTAATTATCCTGCCATTGACTTCACTGAACATAATTTAACTCGCTATATACTATCTCTATTAACTGACCTTTTATGCTGCCTTCTTCATAGAATGCAGTAGTGATACAAGAATATATTGTAAAAAATATTGGGTTTTTTTGAGAAGGTTTTTTTTTTTGTTACCAGAGTTGTATTGTCAGAGGAAATTCAGTTGCTTATATCTGGCTTACTTTTTGTAGAGCATTTAGAAATGGGATCAGGGATTTAAAATAAGCATCTTGCTTTTTTAGTGCCTCAGTAAGTAATGGTTCTCTGGGAAATGATCAGTTATACATGGATAAAAAGATAAAGGACAAGCCTGTTTGCATGCTGATACTGAATCTGTAAAGCTGATAATGCCCAGTGGTAGTCAAAATAGCAACATCTTAAAAAAGTCTTTCAGTGTGTGATCTCTGGTGTTAAAATGAACTGTCCTAATGTTCTTGGTGGTGATGCACCAAGCATTTGCCTTACCCGTGTTAATGACTGCAGCTGCAGTTTGGGTGCCTGTCTGCTAGGGAGGTCACAAAAGTTATGCAAGGCCTTTCCATCTCTTGTTCTCCTGGGTCATTTTTCTCCCTACAACAGCTAATGTTGTCTGCCTGGAAAAAATGTTTACAGTGAGGGCCATGGAGGGTGGGTATCATTTAAAGATAACAAAGGAAACTTGATTTGTTCGAGATGTAACCAGTAATATCTGTTTCTTAAGCCAGAGTGCTGCAGGACAGATGTGATGGATTGCAATGGCTGCTGCTGCAATCTGTGCAGAAACAGCTGCCATGAATGCTGCTGTTTCCCAGGATATTTTGATTCTTGCATTCTTTCTTTTCCTGCATTTTTCCTTGGCAGTTACAGGTTTATCAGTATCAGGGCATGGTATTGGAAACACTGAATGTGGTAGCCTTGAAGGAGCAAATAGCATTTCTAGTAACCATATCATGCCTTGAAGATCACTCAAAAAATCAGCTATAATGAGCCATCCTGTACTGTTATAACTACAATGAAATATATTAATGAGACAAGAATACAAATTCACTAACACTTTTTTAGACTTTTTTAGACCTAAACAAAATCATATCTGTAAACTTCCTACTGATTTTTTTAAACAATCCCAAAGACTGCATTGTTTAAAAAAACAACTCTGTGCTTATAAATAAGAGATCTTGAAGCCTTCCTTCAAAATGTGAATTCTGATTAATTTGATTAAATGGTGGTAACTGAGGGTTAGCAATGAGAGATCCATTTTTGAAGTATGGGGATCATTCGTAAACCTTTGCTGATGTAGTAAGGCAAGAAAAATAAGGACAGGAGTGCCTAGATTTTTTTTATTCCGACTTAGATGGAAAGATTCCAGCAGAAATCAATATCTCCTGCTGCTTTTGCATGAAACACCTGGACACATGGCAATTAAAAAAAATTGAAAAATACCTTAAGGAATACGCATTGAATTCAGGGATATCTGAATGCTTAACAGAAATTCCCTTTTGTTATCTGTAAACTTTTGGGACTGTTACCACATTCAAAGACTAAAAATAATTTAAGGAGCTGTACTATTCAATTTTTTGAGTGCCTAGGTTTTATTAATTATTTTAAAAATAATAAAAAACTCAAACATCACAATACAATGGTGTTTATTTACCTGGCTTCTGACTCTATGAAGGACAATTCCACCATGGAAAAGTCAATTCAGTATTTGGTTAGGAGTAAAATAAAACAAGAGACAATAGGATTTATTATTTATTAGAAAAATAATCAGAAAAACTCTGTAGTCTCTACAGTGTTTTCTGCTGTTTTGTACTTTTTGCAGTTATGTTTAGAACAAGTTTTTAGGTTTGTTTTTATCAATATTTAATAAAGCTGTAGCAGGGTTTGTTTCATCACGAATGCAACGTAAAATAACAGCGGGATTGTAACTTTTACGAAGCTCATGTACAGGATATGTGAGTTATCTCCAGGAGGAAGTAGCCAGCAGCTCTAGGGATATCTGGGATACCAGTTAGTGACACAGCTTTGGGATGTTGCTGAATGACCTTTGAGCTCAGACACCTGACCTCTGCAGCCCAGAGCTCTGTGCACAGCTCAGCTGTGCGTAGTGTCCATATGCATCAACCTGCTTAGACTGCCACAAATATTTCCAAAACAGAAAAGGCTCTAATTGAGAAGTGACTTTTAATGAGACTATATATTAAAAAAAAAAAAAAAGTTAGCAATTCTTGAGTACTTTTCAACATTAGCAGTGCAGTCCATGGCTGTCATAAGGAGCTGCCAGCATCATCGTTACCTACAACTGTTGTACTCAATTTGAAAGGTGAGGCACAGAACCCAAAACACAAAAGAAAAGCTTGAGATTGTGTCCAAGTGGAGAAAATGAAGTATTGCAACTTACACCTATTTAAAAATAAAATACAAGGGTTGATTAATATTAAACAGAGGAATAATTAAAATAAAGCAGAACAAAACTTCTAAAGAATATATTTAATCTAAAACTTTAAAATGCTGACCTTGACAAGGTATTCTTGATTTAATTATGGTGGAAGAGGAGTCTCCTGCACTTCAAAATCTGAGCTCTGAGAATTCATTGTGTCACTGGTCAGCCATGCTTTGTGATGGCACCGATCTCCCTTGGTTTGTTCTCGTCCTTTGGGAACACCTCAGATTCCTTTGGTCTGTGTGTTGCAGCTGCCTTCAAAAGGGTATTTGCACAGATTATTTCTTCAGAGCAGGCTGACAAATGCAAGTGTTCTGTTCGCTAAAGCTGGATCAAGCTGAGTTTCTTCTCATCAAACAGTTCTAGTTACCGTTTGTAATTATCACAAGTGCTTTCAGATAATGTTACCTTCGGTTTTCCTTATTTAAAACAGGTAGGAATATAAGTGATTACACATGTTTATATTTATTTTTTGCCTAATCAAGTTTTAAATGGTCATTTAAGTTCTCCTGGGTAAAACTGATCTTAAACAGTAACTGGGCTACCTTTTTTCTACTGAGGCTATTTGTTTTTACATAAAAGCTGATCATTCTTGAAATGTCAACAGTGAGATGTTAGTCATTGTTTGCATCTATAAACATTTTGTCTCCAAAATTCAACCTGGTAGATTTCAGTTCAGGGTTTGCTTGCAATCATTAAAAAAATAGTTTCTATTTAGCCTGCAAATTTTTTTAAGTGCTGCTACAGGGGACAATGGGATGGCCTTTTGTTCTGAATCTGTGAAAACATTTGAGGAAAGACTGCTAGAGTTTATTTCCAGGATTTTTTTTCTCTCCACTGAAAACACTGAACTACAATATTTTCTCTCTGGAGAGGAAAAACAAAAAAGTGTTGCATACAAAGAATAGAGCGTGGATTTTCTTACTATTTCCAAATATATTTTATTAATCTTCTGTCATTTAGTCTGCATATAAGGAAAACTTGTAGTGGTGTTTTACTGAAAATATACTGAGAACAAAGAAAACTACTTTGAAAGATTTTTGGGATTATCAGAATTTTCTTGCAGAACTGTAGTTACAGGTGTCTAGTTCATTGTTTTGGTTTTCAATGTTGGTGTTAGCTTGGTGGATATTTACCTTGTACTGAGTCAAAAAGCAAGTTAAAGTGTTTGTATAACTTCGAGTTTGCAAGGTTCTATGTCTGTTTAGCACTGCTTCATTCCTTTGACAGCAGGCAACTTCATATTTTGTGATAGGCTGTATGGTATACAATGAAATGTTCTCTTACTATTTCAGTATGTATCAGATCCTGCAAAGTGATTAGGAATTTAAACCTTTTGAATTAAGAGTGAATGTGAAGATTGAACCATGGCTCTGTGGAAATCATAATCCACTTTGAAAATCACACTTCGTTAGACAAAACCTTGTCTTAGTGAAGAAAATTAAAATATGTGTCAGTCAGGCATCTTCCTCTGAAAATTTCACTTTATTGTTGATTAATCCAACTGGATTGGAAAGGTTAAAGAGATTTATTGGAAGACAGGAATGATAGTTCACCCTGACAGACTGTCAGCCTATTCCAAATCTAATTATCTAACTAAATATTCCAAAGGTGCAGCCAACACTTCTACCTGTAATCAAGTCCTTTAACTGTAATTTGGGGGACCTATAGACACCTACAGATGGGGAAATGGCACAATCACTGGTACATTGCTTGTGTTTAAGTTTTAGGCTTTTTTTTTGTGACTGGTGAATCAAATTAGCATTGACCTTGGGTATTTGGCTTTTTTTTTTTCTCTTTCATTGTAGTGAAAGGGTTTTATTCAGGTTTTTGTTTTTTTTTTTTTTTTTTTTTGATTGATACTGTATTAACTACTTTTGCTTGGGTTTTTTCTGAAAAAAATTTGTATCCTATTTCAAACCAGTTTCAGTGTATTCATATGAAAATGTTGTTCTGGTTAAAGGACACAAAGTAGGTGTCGTTACATTTTAGAAGGGAAACTTTGGAAATCAGAAATAGTTGAGATTATACTCCAACTTTGCTGCAGGCCGGTTTGTTTTTCTGCAGGTATTTATTGTGAATCTTTTAAGAAACCTGATTGCAAATGATACTGCAGTCGCACGGAGGTTCGCATGCCCTGTGCTTCCCATGTTTTTCAATCTGTGTTTGATGTTACTGAGACCAATATGATCAAATTTATTTAACATGTACTGTAATACTGTCCAATATTTATCCTTATAGCATTTCTTCCCTTTCCCTGTTTCTTCCACAGACACTACAACATATTCCACGGAGCGGTCTGAGCACTTTAAGCCATGCAAAGACAAGGACCTTGCATATTGTCTCAATGAAGGGGAATGCTTTGTGATCGAAACCTTAACAGGATCCCACAAACACTGCCGGTAAGTCATGTGCCAAGAAATTCCAAAAAATTCTTCTGTCTGAGGGAGGAAGCATGTGAAAAATAAAATAGACATTCAGGTGTAGAATGTTGGAAAGCAATGGAATTTGTCTCTAATCCGACTGCATCCCTCACAGCTGGTGGGTTTTTTACTAGTCTGTAATAATTATAGAGAGACATGTAAATACAAGAAGCAACATTTTGACCTTTTCATAGGTAAGAAAAATCTTCAATATTCTATTTTTCTAATCATACAAACATTTAAGGATTAACATTTCATTTTGTTGAGTTTTTACATGTAAAATCCTATGTTCCCCTACATACCAGAAGCATTCCTTTATTTTGGGTACTCCAAGTAGAGTATTTGACAATAGCTGTATGGACTGTTAATTGAGAGAGAGGAAGGGCTAGTTGTTTTAAGAATCAGAGTTTCTTAAGTTTAATTACTGAAAGATAATGGACTGTTACAGACATCTGAATGTGCTCTATAGCTGTTGTACCTTTTTATACTCCTGAATTTCTGCTATTATGCAAGGTCATCTTGAATTTATTGAAAAGAATATCAGAAAAAAAACCCCTAGATAACTCAGTATAACTATTATATATATATATATATATGTAGCTGTAGTGGCCAGTAAAAAGGAGTGATATGCAAAGGGAATACTGTAGAATCTTCCTAAAGATGAGAATTTTAACATTCACACCCACTAGACCTCCGATTATTTAAGCAATCTTTTAAACAGAAGTACAGGTTTTCATTTTGGACTACCTATGATGTTCTAATTTTCTCCGAAGGTACTGTATATGGCATGCAAAAGCTGTATCTAAGACACTCATATGCCCAAGTTCTAATCTGAACCTCTAAATTTATGGATAACTCTAAAATAAATAATAAAAAGTGTCAGAGACAGAAGGTTTCCTGAAGGATTTGGGACTCGAGCTGCTAAAACCCACTAAAAGTAGGAAAAAAAAGCACATTGCCTGGCTTGAAAATGGAAACTTATGAATTTAAAGACTGATGAAATTCTGCTTATCATCAGAAGACTATTTCTGAGATCTTCACTTTTTTATACAATGCTGGTGATTTTTCCCATTCAGTTGTGTATGGTTCAGTGATCATTAATTTCCCTTCTTTATTTTATGTTATTGTCTGGCTTGCTTAAATTAAATATTATGAGTCATTTATTGTGGAAAATTGATGTCTTTTTCTACTTCCATCATAATATTACACAGGTATTTTTTTTCTCAAAGCGGATAAGGTTTTCAGTATTTCTTAGAAATGTCATGAGCTGTTAAGGGAGTTATATCACTCAAATATCTAAGAAGTTTTTCATTGTCAGAAGAGTCATACTGAACAAAAATTACACAAAATAACAGAGAAAAATGGATATATATGAGAGTTTTTAATTTGGCTCGTAAATATAGTCGCTAATTTCTTTGAACAGACTGGTTTTGTAAACTGTATGGATTGCATTTTTAAATATCTGCAGGAGATATCTCATAAGAGCTGAATTCTTTTGTTTCGTTTGTTTGTTTGTTTCACTTTCAGGGTCTTCCCTATTCTCTGCCTTTGCCAAATTCTCATTTATTTCCTGTGACTCTGACAGTACAGTCTGACTTATGGTTAGAAGCTTCTCCATCCAAGCTTTTCCCTGTTAATTCAACAAGCCAGAATGTTTACTGTGCATTCTTTCCAGTAGAGTGAAATTTTTTCATCACCTTACTTGTGTTATCCTTTCATACGGAAGCACCAGTATATCTGTGAGGCTGCTAGCTCCCGTGTGTTTGAGGATTTTTGTTGCTTGTACAAGTTCCAGGCACTGGCATGTTCTCTGGGAGTTAAACATCTTTTTTATGGTGGGTACTTTGAATGGTGCTACACCAAAAGACCTCTCTAAGGCAGCCATGTTCATATAGGAAAAGAGGAAGCATTTTAAAACTAAAAGTGTGATTAGTTGTGATACTTTGTTTAGTTTTGTAAGGACCTTCGACACTGCAAGCAGCAACTGGTTCAGAATCACTTTTGTACTGGTATGTTTGTCAATAATGGAGAGAAACCTTTAAATTTGACCCTTAAGTGCCTATCTCTACTTCAATAACAGACGTGTGTGTTTTTGTCAGGGTCAGTGCTCTAATGAGTGGGATGCAGGTGTTTTTCTGCCTGTAGCCTATAACAGTGCTAGGAAATAACAGCCAGAATGTACTCATACAAAAATAAATACTGAAATACAATATTGATGTGCCGTACTCGTCCTCTAACTAGTAAAAAAGTAATTTTTTTACTGGGGTTATGGAATTCCCATTGAGATCAAAAAGAATCATTTGAATACAGAATTATGAAGACTTAAAATGGTACTTTGTTCTTAGAATCAGGCTGTATTGTATATTCTCATTGTGAGAGTGATTTTGCATCTGTTCTGGGAGTAGAGCACCAATCTACTGAAATGGGAATTTGCCATGTGGAACAGCTGCAGATAGAGGACCTTGATGGAGCAAAAAACTTTCATCCCACTTGGTCCAGTTTGAAGGGTATTAGTAGGTAATATTCTTCGGGAGTTGTGCAGTTGTTCTTGTGTGTACATGTCTAAGGATAAATATGCTAATTATGAAGGGGAAAAAGAGACATTTGATAGCAATTAATAGATATTTGAGTTATACCTTGGACCTCTTCTGTATCCTCATGACCGTCCTCGCAATGCCAACAGGCTCAACTGGCAGCTCAAGCACCTTTCAGAGTGTATAAACCCCATCATGCTGTTGTTGGAAAGTTGACACGTGTCCATCTTCTGCTTACAGCTGTCAGTGGTGACATTTGCACTGGGATGTTGTAGAGCACTGGCTCTGACTCGTTCCTGTTTTGTGGGATTCCTGCCCTGCCTGCTTTGAACCCGTAACTGTGGCGAGTGGGACTAAGGTGCACCCTTGGCTAAGGACAGGGGGGAGGCTGTGTTGCAGGAGACCACTGGGAACACAGGAAATGAGGAGGTCAGAAGGAGCCCTGATCATGCATCTTCCATTCCTGTTCGCCTACAGAGGAGGTGTCCTGAAGTCACGGGATTTTAAATTTTTTTTAATTAATTTTTTTTTTTCTAAATTTAATTCAAACTCTATAATTCATTTTTTATTCAAACTTCTGTGTTTTACTCACTGTCTCTTGGTGAAAAATTGCCTGGGATGTAAACTGGCAAGAGTTATCCTGTGTGGTTAGGTAACAAACAAGACACACTGGCTGTTTTGTGCTATTTTAAAGCTGTGACTTCAGTGTTTATTTTTGTGAATGGTTTAACATGAGCTTGTTTTAAGGATAGGATAGGTCATCAGTAGGGAAACTTCATATTTAGCTTCTCCATATGCTAAAATTTTTTTGATGTTGCCACCTTGAGAATTTAAGCTGAATGGTGAGGGTGCCTTAATTTGTAATTTACACAAAACAAATCAAGTACAAAGTCAACACTGACACATCAGCGTTTAACAGGGTGTTATGTAACCCAGGCTTTAAAAGAACCTGTTCAGGTTTTCTTTGTACAATTTTATTTTAAAAGACCCCATCTGAAGTCATTCTGGGTTTTGTGGGAGTTTGTCTTGTGCAATTGTGGGTTTTGGGCTTTTTTTGTGACTCTTTCTACATTATTTTTTTTCCTTTTAAGTCCCTGCATTTTCTTTAGATAACCCATTTAGGACTGGAAAACACTGGATGAATAAGTGGCTAAAATTTTTGAGGGGAGAAGAGGATTGTACTTTTAAATTTCTCCTCTGAAAGAAGCCATTAAGACTATTGTGTATGCACAGGAAGTCTTGGCATTGGCGATGAACTCTGATGTGCTCTTTACAGATTTGAGTATGTTGGATGAGATATTCTTTTCATCCTGTCTTCCTGTCCTTCATCTCTCCTTCACGAAGCGAGCAATAGAAAGCCTGAATTAATTTTCTAACAGTGGAGAGTGAAAGGATAGACTCACAAACATACACTAAACAAAACATAATTTCCAGCTGACCAAATTACAGAAGGGTATACATCAGTATCCCAAGTGTGCTACTGTGGTTACAATCCCAGAGTTTTCAGATTTCATTGGACAATCTGGTTTTGATGCATATATGCTGTTCTGGTGAATTTTGAGCTTAGATATCTTGCTCATTTTTATGCATAAATTTTCCATTTTTACATTTAGTTGATTAAAAAATTACACCAGCATTTCTCAGCTTTGTTTAAAATCTGTCATGAGACCAGAAGGATTGAATCCCCATTTAATGAAAATCCAGTTTGGATAAATGTTTATATACTGTCGGGTTTTATTGTCAGTCTTCTGCATAATAGTAGCTGTAATCCAGGCATAGCCCTTGCTGTCAGCAAAAGCAGGAGAAAGGGATCAAACAGATGGGACTTTAGAACAGTTCAGAGTGTGGCATATGATACGTGCACTTAACCATAAGTTAAAAGTCTAGAAAGCTAAGAATATAATTTCCCTGATTTAGTTACATGGCTTGTTTTCTAGGCTTTGGCAGTCTGACTTAGGTGTTTTAAAATACCAGCTACTCCATTTTGTGCATTCCCCCATCTTGTATTATGCTGACACTTTTCCAGAATGCTTCCAACATGTAAATAAAGCAAGCGCAGGAAATTATTCACTGTTGAACAGCATTGAATACATAAAAAAATTTCACTGATGTCACAATATTCCAAGAGTAGTTTCATCAAAAGCAATCCACTGTATTAAGATGACAATGTAATGTAAAGCTGCAAACTTTTAAAGGAGGAAGAAGGCTGTGCTTAGAATTTAGGGTATTTTCCATGTCAAGGGCAATCAACAGAGCTCCTGTTGTGAAAATTATTGTCTTTTGAGCATTCCTGTAGCACACATCTAGATTATATTTGCGTGGTTGCACACACCATTTTCTGGAATGCCTCTGCCTTTACTTTTATGTTTCCTTTGGAAAACCTGAAGCGAAGTAGAAATACAAAATTGGGTATCTGTAAGCTGTTGTTAAGCAGCTCTTTAGTAACCTTAATATAGATACCCCATTGTATTACTCCATCCTGTGTGTATTCAGCACTGCTCTCACAGGTTGTGGTTGCTTTCAGCACTGTGATTGCTTCTTTAGCTCAAGTGGAATGGCTGGTTTGCCCAAAGTGTTGTGACTGGTTGATCCTTTTCAAAACTCAGCCTGTAAGAAGTCAGGAAGCTGGAATCCCAGCCAAGAAGTCTGTTACAGGGAGTGCACATCCCCAGGGTAGCATCAGCTGCTCAGGTTCATTTACTCAAGGTAGTGCTAGTAATCAGTAAATAAATGAAAACCTTTTTTGCCTTAAGTAATATTAATAACATCTACAATGTGACTGCTTGTCCCTTTTTTTATTGGAAACCATCATGCTTTCCTTGTATAATTTTAGGTATTTCTTTTCCTTCCTAAAACAAACAAGCAGAAAATCCCCAAACAAACTGCAAATCAGAAAATACTGCCCAAACCTAAAGTGTTTCTGTGCATTCTCTTTCAAGCTCCTGCCCCTTGAAATAACAGGAAGAGTTTACATCGCTTTGTTGTCACATACCTAGTTTCTTGTTTTAAACGTTTTTAGATATGAACTGTGAAGAAAAATGGTTTATAAACCTCAAGGTGAAAGGGTGTAAAGTCCAAGACACCTGTAGGACTTACTTGTTACCTAGGTATTCGTGTTACCTAGGTATCTTAAGTCTTTTCATATTATCCAATCTTAGGTAATTTTTATCACTTGGTATGAATTTTTTTGCAATCAACATATAAGCCTTGAGTTCTTTTAATTGGATGCAGTTAATCAGAATAAAAACTAAATTAATTAGTCCAAATACCAAATTTCACCTATATAAAATCAGTACTTTTTCAGTTATCCCTATTCTTTTTCTAACAGCCCTCTGAAATTAAGCCCCTTCAAGTCTTATGGTATAAGAATTCAATAAATAACAAACAAGTTTTTAAATGTAAATTGAGTCTTTTAACATCCTCCCCAGATGCAATAGTGCAGGAACATATTATATGATATTCACATGAAACACAAGAACATCTGAGTCATGCTTTCATAATTTAGCATTCAGAAGATAGAGGCTCTTGAGAAATCTTCTTGTCAAAGTACTTTAATTATTGATTAATTTTGACAGTATCAACACTCCATTTTACTGTGCTTTTTATTTACAGACTTTCCCCTAGGTTATTGCATGCAGCTTCTGCTGTAGCTTCTGTGGTAGAAAATACTTTCAGCTTGCAGAATACATATGCCAATTTAAGAGTATTGTGAAATCTAGTTACTTTCAAATATCTGCAAAACTAAGTGTTTTAATGTAGTAGGGTAATAGTTTGCATTTCAAATGCTGTGACAGATATTTCCCTCGCTGTGTTTACAGAAGTTCATCCTTCAGCACACACTTAGGTTTTTGGTATTGTTGTAAAGCAGGGTTTATTATGGTTGTTGATGTTCACGTGGTATCATCCCTTCAAGCAGCTCTGCGCACCAGAGGTCACTGGCAAAACATCTATTATCCATTTATCCCTCTAAAACATCTTCTGAAAACAGTTTTGTGTTAGTCTTATTGTTTTGGGGAGGATAAATTAATTTAATGGTAAAAAGAAATACAGAATGGAACAAAGCTTTGCATTTAATGATCGTTTTAAGTTTCTATAGCCTGTATTCACAGTATTTCAGGTTTTATTTGCTTTCTGCTGAGCACCTTAAGCTACATTTTCTAATGCTTTTCCTTTCAAAAAAAAAAAAAAAAATTACTAACCAGTGTGGTTTCCTGGCTCCATTTCTGTCTTTTGAAGTAATGAAATTTACACACTTGCTTAAGGTTACAGTGAAGATGCATTTTTCCAGTGGGAAAAATAAAGTAAAAGTCTAATACTGTCTAGATAAAATGCATGCCCAGATGATTAAATTACTTTCCAATTTAAGAATTCACCTATGATTAATTTGATTTAAGCAAATATCCATAAAAGTGAAATATAATTCTTAGTCCATTTTGTCTTGTTTGAAAGCTTATTCAAATTGATATTTTTGAAAGAGTTTGAGGAAAAAGAGGAAATATAGTAGAAATTGTGTAGATGTGCATCCAGAGTTAATGTTGAAGCTTAAGACAATGAGTATGTTTTAAACCTGTGTCAGTGTGCAGTACTGAAAAAACATGAAATTAATTTCTCTTTTCCACAATACTAAAGACTAATGTAAATCCATTTTCAGTTAAGGTGAAGTATAGGAAAACATAGTTATAGGCTTAGCACATACCCCTGCCAACTTTTTTTTTTTTTTTTAAGCTACACAACTGTAGTTCAGAGATAATAGCATCAAATGAAGCAGTGTTAATTCTTTCATTTATCTATGTACAGAGTTACTTCCCAGACATAAGAGGTATGTATCCTTTTTTTTAGAACAACCAGTAATGTGAGTGAAACAAAAATATTTCTGGAAGCTTTAAGTAAACTGTCATCTCTTTCTGTAGTTCTGAAAGAGAAAGAGGCCAAATTCAGCTCCCTTTGGATTTGGCAAGATCCCTTCAGCTGGTTGAATCAAGAGTTGGGCTATAACCTTGAATTTCAGTAGGGAGAAGTGAGAAATGCAGTTGCCAGCTCAGCAGCTGAGGTGGCTTTTTCTTGAGGCTGCTAATAATGTTTGGATTTCTTGACTTGGCACTTAAGTGGGTACTAGGAATCAGTGGTGTGGTACCATTTATTCCCATGTCTCAATATCAAGAATACTTAAAGCTGGTGGAAGTTTTCAGTTTTATCACCATCTTTTCTTCTGTCTACACGTGTTCCTGAAGCCGTATCTTGCCATCTGTTGTGGGTTGGAGCTAAGTTGATTGACAGTTTCTCAATCCAATTGCACTTTTTGAGTTCGCATATTTAAACCTACTGGAGGCATGGGAACTTCCTCTTTGGGTCCAGCTCTCCTGTGGGAAGTGGGGGGAAATGGCTCTGGGCCTGGCCCTCGGGAGCGGGCCCGGGCCTCCCCTCCCCCGTGCCAGGGCACGGGTCCCTGGAATGCTGCGGGAGACCCTCCCTCAAGGCCGCGGGCAGCTGGGGAGCGCCTGTGGGCTGCATGGCCGAGACCGCCGGAGCGGGGAGGGGCTTCCCTTCCCCCACTCCACGCGGCCCCGCGCAAGCCTGGCAGGAGCTGATTTCCAGCTTTCTCAGACTGAGGAAAACATCAAACAACTGGCAGCATCAAAGGAAAAGGGCTTTTCCTCCAACGTACAGCCCAACAAGAGTAAGCTGTTCAACATGGCATTAAAGTCAGAAAGAGAAAGTGAGTTATGCGGGACGAAGCAAAAGATGGCGGCAGAGAGAAGAGGGAGGAGTTGCACTTGGCACGAGGCTTAAATCGACTCTTTGCTGACCATGGTAAAAACTGTAATACCATAAACTGTTCTGTTCTCTTTAATCCATTTGAAAGACATGGGGGGATTGAGAATTCTGTAGGCAGCCTGTGGGAAAAAGAAAGGTGATCCACGCCAGGTCACCAAAAGAGGTGTGTATTAGTTTGAAACAGTCATCCCAGGACAAAAGACATTTTTTATAGATTTTTGTGAAGAAGAAAGTTGTGAATTTCAGGCTGGAATTTGCTTATCCTTAAAACAAGAACACCCCATGTTT
>VZRO01006862.1:281217-340694 GCA_013397915.1 Daphoenositta chrysoptera | reverse complement strand
GGGGGGGTTGTGTTTGCTGGAAAAAGAGGGGAATGGTTTTTTTCTTTATTTTCTTAGTGTTTCTTTTTTTCTTTTAATCCAAATAATAATAAACTTTCTTTATGCTCGTTAACATTTTTAAGCCTGCTTTGCATTTCTCCTAATTCAGATCTCACAAAGGCAAATAAGTGAACTAAACCACTACACTAAATTGGTGTTTCCGCCTGGTTGCCGAACTAAACCTGCTATATCATCATAGTTTAGCAAGGCACCCTGGTTGTAGAGCACATCTCTGCTTGCAGAGATGAGTCAAATCCATGCTATACAAAATACTAACCTCTATTAAGAAAGTTGATCTGTTAATAGAATAAACTGCCTCTAAACTGCCTCCTGTTTCCTAATTATAAAGGAAAATAAAGTTGTGACACATACAGAAAGCTATTACTCAGTACATGGTGTCTGAAACTAAATGTAAGATGAAGAGGTATATCCTGAAAACTGGAAAAACACAGGTTATTCAAGTCCTGTTGCTGCAAAGGAATGTTCTGTCAAATTGTAAGAATTGGGGTTTTTTTCTTACCCCCTTATTTTCCAAGACCCCAGTGGAAAAAGGTTTGCATAGCTTTTCTAGTATGCACAAAGTATTTTTAGAAAAAGAAACCATACCTTAAAATGTATGGGTGCAAATACTGATGGCATATATTGCATCTGTCTTGAAGCTAGCATATGCAAATATTCTGCCATCAAACTCTGCTTTTAAATTAACTTGGAAATGGGTTAGGTTTGTTGTTGTTCTTACCTCCCTTAGGCAAGAAAGAATTTGTGAAGTGCATAATGCAGACATCTGAAATCTCTCATTTAAATTCTCATCCCCGCCAGTGTCTTAAGTACACTGAAAGCAATAGCATTTCCAATCTAATCCTATCTGCAGACATTCTCCCAGAAGATCTGCTGGGAAAAAAAAGCTCACTAGAAGAAGAAATAAGCTCTGGACAATTGAGTCTTTTAAATAGAAATATATGCCAACTATATCAAAATGCTAAATACCAGGACTTTAATCCACCATCACTCTAGATTCATCTAAATGAGAAGAACAAACAAAACCAACCACCTGTTTCCTCTGTCCTTTACTGCTAAGAAAGCCCTCCCTGATATCTCAAATAGGAAGAGGGGAAGCAAGGAAAAGATGTGTGGATCTTTCATGTTACGGAAAATGGGGCATCTGAGATTAGACAGGCTGGTAAACTGTATTGTATGAGGACTATTGAATAGATAAATATTCTGGTTCTTATCCTGTACCCATTAATGTAGTGTGTAGGAGCAAGTGGATTATTTGAATTTTAAACATATTCCTTGAAGTTATTCCAGTGCAGAGGGGTGATCTCTTTAGGCAACCTGCCAACATTGTACAATAAGAAGCAGATTTAGATAAAGTGTCTTCAGTGATAATGCCAGAAGCTTGTAATGAAACACCTTTTGGGCTGTGTTTGTGCTTCATCAGCCACTTTGTTAAGTAGAAAACTGCAGTTTTCACAAGAATTATGCTGTTGAAGAGCCACTGTCAGAAGCTTAGAGTAATAACTGCACTCTTACTTAGATCAGCACACAAGTCAGGTCAAACTCCAGGCGCTTAAGATAGTTATAATATCCCAATGATACCTTGTTATTTGATTAAATTCAAAGGAGATATGACAGGGGAATGCAAAGCCAGAGGTTGTCTCTGGAATTGCTTCTGCAAGGGAAGCATCTGCTATAAAGCTATATAAGTTTATAAATTTTGTGCCATGTGCTGCATATTTCTTAGAAAAGAGAAATACTTGGGCTTTTGGTGAATGTATACGATCTTTGCAGCAAGCATTTTGTCTCAACCTTTCCTGTCTCATGAGGCTTTATCCTGACTTCATGAGGCAGTTTTATTTTATTTTTTAAAAGCATCTTACAAAAAAAAAAAACCCCGGAAGATAGTACTTTCTTTTTTTTGCTAGTTTATATTAAAAGTTTATAGAGGATGGGGGGAAAACATTTAGAAATGAAATAAATCTTCAGTTTGATCTTACTGTTCTCAGGAAGATCCCCATAGACAGGGGATTCCTTTGGCCTCATTTCACACAGAAATATGTCAGTTTTTTCTCCCTGTCCACCTTTTTTTTTTTTTTTTTTTTCTATTTTGAAAAGTAAAACCTATAATAATAAATACAATATCTACAGTGACAGGGAGCTGAAGTTGGTGAGATCACTCTGGCAGACCCTCTGGTATTGCAGAATGGAGCTTTTCATGGGACCCGCACTTGAGTCAGGGTCCCCTTTGCTTCCACCCTTCCTCTTTGTGTCCATTTCTTTTCGTTTCTCTTCTCTTCAGGTCACCTCTAACACTGTGCAGGTGGTAGTGAGGTTCTGACTTTCAGGGTCCACTGCCATCAGCAATCAGAAGGAGGGCAGTGTAAAGTCCACATATGATGGCTGTCCTAGATGGGGCATTCCTAGTGGACTGCCTTCTGGAGGAATATTTACATTGCTGCTTAGATTTCTAACTGTGACTGGAGCTCTCAGTAGAGGTTGTGAGGATGACCAAGTCCTAAAAATTGAGGGTTTTGTTAATCTTATTAGGGAAATACTAGCAAAAGCCTAAAACAGACTTTAACTACCCACTCCCTTCAATAGGAAAAGCTTATTTCAAATGTCATCTTGACAAATTCCTAAGGAGAGGTGGGTAATGTACCAGTATAAGGTTTTGGTTGCTGGCTGAGGGGTATGGTTAAGGCAGCAGAGTGACTGTGTGCTGATTGTGTTTGAGGACTCCAGAGGAAAAGATGGAGAATGAGAACATTGATGAGTTAGTATAGACAGAACATGGGAAAATAAAATCATAATTTGATGGATTAATAAACCAGCAACAATTAAATAAGATTAGCTGCCTAAATAGAAAGGTTTTTGTATTCAAGCACCATCAAAGTCTTTGTCGACTGAGGAAAATGACGTGGAAGGGAATGTTGTACATAATATGTAGTGCTACTTTCATGGTAAATTGCTGCTTTGTCCATGTGACTTGCTCACTCAAAACCAGAAACCATTGGGATTTCGTGTTGTTGCATTGTCCAGGGTCTACATAATTTTTTGTCTTATTTAGAACAATGGTCCTTTTGTTTTGTAAAGCATTCAGCATGTTAAAAAAGCTATCTGCTCTATGCACTAAATCAGTTCCTATTAGGGAGCAGCAGCAGAACTTGGTGTTGTAGCTGCTCTAGCAAGTGGCAATGTGAGATACTGATCTTGTGTTATATAGAATGGCTTTGCCAAAATGGGCTCAAAGAGCAGAGCATTATTTCCTTGTTGCAGTATTGGTTCCAATTATACAAGATGTTGTCAAAAAGGACTGTAGTAGTTTTGCTTTTCTCTGTTACTTTGGCCATTTTGATCATTCCTTTTGGGAAAGAGATGTTTGTCTCATTGTGGTTATTTACAGATATAATAAATAAATACTACAAGGTTTCTTAATTGTGTTTAGGAGTGCGGCTGAGGGTTTACTTCTGTACCTTGGAACTTTAATTTTTTCTTGGAACCAGGAGTATCTAAATTAGCAAAACAAATTTCTGTCAAAAAACATGGATTTACTGAAATTCAGGAAGGAAACTACAGCAACAACTGGAATTTGATGTGGGTTTTTTGTATATACAGCTAAAGTAAAAACATCCTAAAGCAAGAAGCAAAGATGCTCTCTTTTGGAAAGAACTAACAAGTTCTCCTAGCAGTGGTTTTAAAATGCTCACTCTTGTAAATCCCTGAACACTCTGTGTTTGAATAATAATGATTTACAGCAGTGGAAATGTTTGGTACAGTGCACTCACTATAAAGACTTTTATATCTACCTCATTTTTGCAAGTAGTGCACAGTGGAATATTTCCTAATAGAAGAAAATGGATGAGATAGTGGCAATATATGCAACACATTAGCAAAAAATAGACTGTATGAATTTTAAATAAAGTACAAAGTTAATTCATTATGCGTGACGGATAACTATAATATTTGCCAGGATGAAATTTCTAGTAAATCTTATTATATGCTGAATTTTGGGCATCAAGATGATTGTGCTCTTGTCCAGAGTGACTTGCTTTCTTTGTGTAGTTTGATTTGCTCATGATGTAAACATAAATCAGAAAACAAGATGCTGCATATTGACAGAACTGGAATTAATTATTTTTTTAATATTGTTGCAGAATTATCCCAAATATTGTGGTTTGTTGGGTTAGATAATAGAAAGACACTGCTATGTCTGTAGCTGCACCTGGTAATTTTTTCATGGTTTTCAAAGTTTCTCTGTTCTAGATTTTGTCTTCCCACAGTTATTTTCAATAATCCATGATCGCACCACACATTTGATGAAACCACACAGATCACAGATCTGTCTCGGTCATTCCAAGTGCATTCATTCTGTTTAAATGTTCATTTTGGCTTGCTTGTCTGGCATTTTGTCATAGATGTCTAGCAGTAATCTGAGGCTCACCACAGCATAAACAGAGAGTTGCTCTTAATCTTTTAATTATTTGTTCAGTGGAATCCTTTTCTGAACTAGATCCTGGCAGTGTATCCTTAGAGCCATAGTGTCCCCAGGGTCTTACAGGGAAAATGGTCACTGTAACCCAGTTTCACCCCAAATACTTCTCATCCTGAGTTCATGCTGCATGTCAAGGAGCAGTGTTCTACTCCTCTATTGGTGAAAGTCCTTGTTGGGCAAAAGTATTTTCTTCAGCAGAGAAAATTAATCAAGATTGCCACCCCTGCCCTTCTGTTAAACAAAGTGCTTTTACTGTGTGAGCTCGAAGCTCTGACTGGCTCAAAAGCTGTGTTCCCTCAGTTATCTCCTGATCATTTCCTGTCAGGCTAACAGGCTGTCCAAGCATGACAAAGCTGACATTAAAAATAATCACAGTTATTAGACATAAATTCTTAGGTAGGTGTTGTATTGCATAATCATTTGCTGAGCGCCATAATTATGAAGTTGTGCTGGAATTGAGCTGCTGATCTTTGTCCTGCATATCAAAATTGGCTAAGCTCTCTGAAAATATAACTGCAAAGCCATTAAGTGAGAAAAAAAAAAATATGGTAAGTGAAGACAGTGTAGCTCTAAGGAATAAAACAATGTGTATATTTGCTTAAAATAGCAAAGTTAGAAATATGTGTATATATACCCACATGTATGCATTTATATGTGTGTATGAAAAGGGTCAATCTCAGCTACTCCACGATAAGTAGCAAAAGACAGACTTTTGAAATAGTAACAACTTGGAAAAATCATTGTTACTTAATAGGGAGGTAACTTATGTACAGGATTTAAATTTTAAGTAGAGACACATGGCTCTTCAGAGTGTCAGACTCTTTTATAGAAAGGGGTTTTTTGTGGTGGTGTAAACAAAGGCTAGAAAACCTTGCATTTTCATTTGGAAACTTTCAGGAATTGTTTCTTTATCAAGGCATCTTTTTTTTTTTTTTTCCTGCAAACAATTTTTGTCCCTTTTCTATAATTACAAATGCCTTGCAAATTTGCTGCTCTGTGTGTAGTTACTGAAAGGCCCCAAGACTTCAAAAGCATTACAGGGGAAAGTAGGAATGGATAAAATTGACTGTGATCAAGTGGGGTTGATAAAGGGCCTTCTCTTAAATTTTCTCCTGTTACTGCTATAACTTATTTTTGCTTAGGGATTAGGTAGTGTAACCTGAAAAGAATTCCTCTGCCAATCCTGGAACAGAGGTTTTAGGTGTAGAGAGAACTGCAGCATTACGTGACAGAAGGAGCTTACATCATTTGGAAGAAAACATGGATTCATGCCTAATGAATCATTGTTCACAAAAGGATCAGTGTTACATCATGTAGCAGAAAAGAAAAACTACAATCTCAGCCTTTTACTGCTTGAAAATGTTTGCAGAGTAGCCAGGAAGAAGGCTTAGTGTCTGTAATTGGGCAAAATTCCAGATTTTTCCAGACTTTTCCAGTATTGCTTGCCTTGAAATTCAGCTATTCCCTATAGGAAAAAACAGCAAGATGTAGTACCCATCAGTTGTTTTCACTACCTGAATCTTTTGACATTTCTGAAAACAGGCAAGTAATATGTGAAAAATAAATGTAATTTTTTCCCCTTCACAAATAAAATGTAAAATGTGGCCTTTATAGATTAAGTATTGTACAAGATATAGAACTGTTAAAAATCTGACTTGAGTGGCTCCTCAGTCAGTTAGAAGCTTGCATTATAATTTACCATTGTCGTTTTCCTATTAATTAATGACACATGTAAGCATTTGCAAGTCTCTTTAATGCTTTATTAGTGTTTCATGGTGAATAAGGAGATTGACATAATTTTCTTTAGGATAACCCTTACAGCATAGATGCTAGTTTTCATTATATTTCTGTTACACAGTAGTGTCAGTAAATATCTTTATTATCATCCACAAAGTGTGGATATGCAAGTGCTATATTCCTTTCAATTTTTACTCAGCTGGAATAACAGGGAGGTGTAACAGTCATATGAAAAATTTGCAATTATGAATCCTAAAATGATTAGGCAGTTTGTATGTAGCTAATAGAAACTGTGTTATCCTTTATAATAATTAGGTACTTGACTTACTCTTTTTTTAAAGGTGTACAATGTGTAAAAATGGAAGTATATCCATTTTTTTTACTAGGATTTTCTGGAATTGACACTGTGCTATTTCATTGTGCTGGAGAATTTTTATCTGCTGTCAAAATCCAGAGGTACATTCCTGAGATATCTGTTAGAAGGATCTGTGATATGCATTAAATCTCACTGTTTAGCTTCCTTCTTTTTAGCAGTGACTTAATCCTAAACTTTTCAGAAATAGTTATCTGCTCCTAAAATAGGCAGCAACTTTCAGCCTCTAATGATTCTTGATCAGATGACATTTATACTTTTTGTCTGTCCTCTTTTTAAATAGAGAGTCAAAGTTCACTTGGAGCAGTTGTTTTGCTTTTTTCCTTGTCTTGGTATTTAGACTGCAGTAAGTCTGAAACTTTGAATCCCTTCTGGTAGAAGTTGGCACTTTCCGTCAGGACATCTTGATCTCAGGGAATTTGTAGATCAAGAAAACAGTGTCACAGTCAGAGATTTCCATGTACTTCAACCTATCATTGACTTCTCTGTGTGCATAGAATACCTTTATGCCATAACACCTTCCTTATAAAATACAGTATTTTGTATTACTACATCTCAAACACATAACTCCAGTGAGTCTGTATAGTGGGCTTTTTAATCAACACAAGAGCGTAGAAAATTGATGATTGAAATGCATTTCAATTTTGTCTGATGGACAAAATCAGGAGGAGTCATGCAATATATTTTTTTGATAGCCAAGGTAATTATCTGCAGTTTGACCTGATAAATCATTATCAGGTAGGGCTTTGCCTTGTGATGAACTGGCTGTTGATTATTTAGGACTGATGCCTGGGCAGGTCTGCCAGGGGAGCTCACTGGTCTCTGTTGTCACAGGAGGTGGAATGCACAAGCTGCACTGCAGGTTGCTGCAGTGATTGCAGTTTCCTCTGATGTTACATTAATCTGAGCCTGATCAGTGTCCTAAATACTATCCAATCACAGCAATAGCTAAATAAATAATGAGAAGTGGCTTTTAATGGATTAGATTCTCTATATAAATGTATCACTCACTGAAATTTTTCCTACAGTCTTATCTTGGACACTAATATTTTGGGAGTTGTTCTTGTAGCCTGCTCCCATTTATCTGTTAGTTTCCTTTTCTGTTCTTCTATAAGTTTCCTTATAAACCAGTATGTCAAACCAGCAAGGTCAGATGTAAATCTTCATGACGGGAGACTGCATTGTCTCTTGACTTCAGATTTTATTGATACTTCTATTACAGGTGTTATCTTCTTTTAACTCCTGCTGGAGCCAAATCCTTTGTGATTGCTTTGTGTTGTCCTAGATATGATCAAGCAAAAAAAGCATCCTTTATGCATATAAACAAACACCAAATCAATTTTCTGCTTTTGCGTTTGTCTCTTTCAGGATCTGGTCTTAAGAACAAGCAAATGAAAGCAGAGAAATGGCTTGCTTATTTACTTATAGCCTCTTTTAAGCTTGAGAGGGTATTTGTCAGGTTTTTTTGTTACAATTGAGATCAGTCCATTTAAAATGGTTTAGTTGATCAGTGAATGTATTACACGCTAGTGCTGGTTAGTCCTGGGTCAGTAGTACCGAGAACATCCTCAAATTTATATTGCATTTAGTCCCACTTGGATTTGCTATACCAGGAGCATGAGTACTTGCTTCAGCTCAAGCGCCAGGATTCCACATTCCCAAGTTCTCTGCATGGAGTGTTTTACCTTATACATGGTATTGTGATGCACTAATCAGGGTGGAATTCTGCAGCCATGAACAGTTCTAACAGTAACTACTGAGTGTTGGTGTCTATTGTAAAAACAGTACACAAACCAATGTTCATGAAATACTCGTTTTCTGCTGCTGTCAACACATACTAATTATTATTGCAACTAATCATTACTTGCAGATGAGCTTTTTGGGTTTTATTGTAATTAAACCAAGATAATAGCTCTTTATATTCTCTGCGATAAATTATGATGAATTAGTAAACTTATCTCCTCACCTATTTCTCTTCTCTTTTTAATTTAAGATATTGCCTATGATTCCGTTTTAACCTAGATCTGTATCTGCAAAGAAATTTCAAAGTACTGCCCTCAATTGTTACACAAATGCACAATTCCACATCAGTGTGCAAAGTCTTTAGGTTAAATGTCTTTTCAGCAATAGAACATTTATTTAAAGTAACAATTAGAGCTATGACCCATAAATATTGGCTAAAGAAAATGACTGAAAGCATGAAGTGAAGAATATATATAGAATAGAGAACTATACATGCTGTTATGTAAACACATTAAATATATTAATTATATAAAATATAGTTAAATATATTAGTCTTATATTTACCTATGATATTGACTTTCTTGGAAGTCGATGGAGAGAGCATCTGACTGACATATTTATAGAAAACTCAAATCCATCTCATGTACAAGAGCAATTGTTAATGCAAAAACAAATAGCTTTTTTTTTTTTTTTCAGTCATTTAACTAGAGAGAAACTTGCTGTGTACAGGACAGAGACTCCTGGAGAGCTGCAAAGGGCCATCCAGTGGAAAATGCATTTTGAGGATATTCTTTGGACTCTTGTCTTTTTATACTCCCATTAATGAAGTCTCGAGATACCATTTCTTTGTTGGTATGCCCTCCTGAATAAACATAGCAATTACCGCTGTTAAAATAGCAAATGCAATCTGAGCAGCAAACCTGTAACCTCAGTTCAGGTTTCAAAACAAATAAGGAAAGTAAGTTTATCTTCAGGAATGAGGAGCCAAAACAGCACATTTCTTTGTAGTATGTCCCCTGATCTCCTGAAACAATCAGAAAAGTTTCACTGGGTTGTGCTTCACAATATTAATGATCTGATAGGATAAATGATATTAGTTAAAGTTTTTAAATGTCCAGGAATAGACAAACTGCAACAAAGACATAATAGAATCAAGGAGGGCATTTTTCTTGATCTGGTGTTAAATTTTATAGTCCTTACAAGCTTCCAAAGATCAGCTGCTGTATTTTGAGGTACAGAACTGGGATACAATACATAGCAATAAGTTTTTGCTGATGTAGCATTTATGGAGCTAGCATAAAGAAACAGTAAATGATAAACAATAAAAGGCCAATGAAAAAAAATGTATTAAAATATATTGCATGTAAGAGCATTTCCCTTTTCTGAAGTACGTATGTGGAGCAGCAACAAGATCTCGTATGCTGGAGAAAATTTCATCCAATAGCTCCACAGTCATCCAAAAGTGATCCAATTATTCTCTTCTATCACATTCTCTCTCCAGAGTTCCTTATGTGAAAAGTAATTCCTAAATTTCAGACTCCAAACGCTACAGTGAAGTGAGAACATAATTTCAGTAATTACTGAATGTCTTAATATGAAGAAAGAGATTAGGTTTTCCAGTTGTTCAGTTTTTCATTTGCATATGGCAAATGTTTTAATATTTTACTTTTTCTTAACAATAGGAAAAATGCTAAAAGAGATATTGTGGAAGAATCCTGGCAAAGTGCAATGTGTGTGTGCATGTGCGTTTATGTGTCACAGAGCTGCTTTCTGAAAATATGGGGCTCAAAGTGGCCCCTTTTGAAGTGAACAGTTTTAGGTGAAACCCCTGCAGACAATTCCGTGTGCTCACTCCACATGTGCTATTTACACTAAAGCTTTTATTTTCCTAGGTGGTTTTGTCCAAGCCATTTGCAAAGGGTGGCCCCTACAAGCACCCTCTGTGCTACTGAAAAGATAACTATTTAATCTTGGTCCTTTGAGTCCAAAATCAATACGTTCTCAGAAGAATTGAAGCCTTGTCAATTATCAGGCTATCAAAGTGTACTTTTGGAAGATTTTTCAGGGCAGGTACAATATTTCAGGATTGGATTTTGGGTTTTTTAAAGAGAATTATCAACTCAAGTAATTAAGCTTACATTAGATTAAATAAATTAGCTCTGAGACTGAAGTTAAAACCTGAAAGTTTGTCAGCCTAATTGTAACAAATTGTTGGTCTGACATACAAGGTTAAAAGCAGCTAAGAGGTTAGAAGGGAAAAAATATCATTCAATCAATAGGGAAATCCTTTAAAGAAAAGCTTTGCTGGGCTTGGGTACATGAGGGAAGCAGGGCACACACCAGAGAACAAAGATAAATTTTGACTTGATATTTAAGAACCTTTAAAGATTATGAAAACCCCAAATGTACAAAATTTAATTAGAAGCTAATGATTTGGTGTTGTGGGGAGCTGAAGGGAGCAGAATTGGGAATGGCTTGTTTAAAGTGACCTTGCTGTCAGGGTTTCATGTAAGCTGTTAAATGCATGCAAAGAACTGCCACAAAATCATTGCAATAAAACATTGCAGTGGTCCAGAATGGAAGCATAAATTACCATTTTAATTTTCAATCAATAAGAAAATAGATATCCCTGAAGCAGTAAAACATGACCTGCACAAAGATATTCATTGCAGGACAAAAGAGAATGCAACAGATATCCATAAAACTCTCATAGACGTTTTCAAGAACAATACTGGGTGTATAAAATAGGCAAAACAACACTGGTTCTGGATAATAAACTGATCTGCTCCTGACTGGGAATATCTGCTCCCAGAATAAAGAAACTTTCTTTATAGTTTATAATTTTGCAAAGCTTTTTGACAGCTGGCTTTGGATTTTGCATTGGATGGCCTTGTTTTGTTTTGAAGTTTGTGGTTTGAAAAAAGTGTCTGGTCCAGCCCTGAACAGGTGTCAGGATGGTGCTGCCCAAAAGGCACTAAAGAGGGAAATCGAGTAGCACAGAGAATTTTATTGTAGGCCATAGTTTTACTAGTATTTAGTCTTGATTGTTGCCATAAACTATTAGTTTATGATGGTCTTTCATGTCTGTTTGGATAATTAGACTATTTCTGTTGAGAAAGTAAACTTACTACAGTAAAACCTGATTGCTTTTCAGTTTGAGTGTGAAAGTAAGGGAGCTTGAAAATGCCACCCATTGATACCTTTAGTTAACTTCAAACCCTATTTTTAGGATAGTATCGAATAAGTTTGAATTACTTTTGCCTGTGCTCCCAGATGGTCAGCACACAGTTTGAAATGTTTTAGTCACTTGGCTTGTATTGAAAGGCTTCTGTGAGTACCCAGTGTTTGGTTTTGACTAGAAGTAATTTAATGTCTGAATCACAACTACAGAGATGTGAAACTGAGCAGGATTTCTGCATGTGCTGTAAATGAAAACACCATTGTAGAATATTTGCTCATACCATAAATTCCATTTTCAAGATACCCATAAAGGCATAAAAAAATTAAGACAAAAGTTTTCAAATTTACTGGCAGTTTTGATGAACTGGGGAGGTCCCAGCTGACTGGAAGGTTAAGTGGGAAGAATTTGTGGTCCTTGTGGTTGGCTGGAAGGAGTTGGGGTTCCTATCCAGCTTCTAACTAAAATCAGGGAGGAAAAAAGCTGATATGTGCAGGAGCAGTGTCACCATCAGAGGCTGTCACACATAGCTCCAGCTGCTGCAGTTAGCACGGGATCCAGCCCCTAGCACAGGTGGTTCAGTTCAGTGGCAGCAGGTCAATGGAGTGGTGGAATCAATAGTTCTCTGCTCATGTTAAACCAGTGAGAAAACATTTGTGATACGAGTGCAGGACCTCATTAGCAGGACAAGGGGGTCTTAGTGAAATTGTTTAGGTAAATAGGGCTTTGTGGGCTATTAATAGGGCTCTTTGTTTTCTTACTGTATGATTTTTTATTTATTATAAAGCATCTCATCCATATGAATTTTTTTCACTGAATTTCAGATTTGAATGAAACCAGAATGAAAATAAATGGAAGTTATTTCCATTTATCTGATTTTTCAGCAACTCTACCCAACTGAGCAGTTAGCATAATTTCTTTTCTGAAACACAAATCTGTCCAAATGAAACAAATCACTCATAAACTCCATGGAGGGTTCAGTGTGTCTCTTCCTGACTTTATAACAAAGCTCAAAAAAGAATGACAAAGATGCATGTGACTTCATATCCTGGAACTCTACATATAATGGGATCATGTGACCTCTTTCTTCTGTCAATAAAAAAGTCCTTGAGGGAACTTCATGTACGCATTTTTGAAAATTGTGTCTTTGCATAACAGAATAAATCTTTTGTGATTTTATTGTGAGCTGATTTTGCCAAATTAACACTATGTGATAATCCTAGCACGTAGTTTATGGTGCTAAATTCTTCCCATCGTCCTTGCTAAATTCTTCCATTTGTCCTTGCTGGGACAAAACAATGTACCACTTTCCCAAGCATGTTATATATGGAAAAAAAGAGCAGATAAATAACTGGTGAGACAAAGTGGAAATTTTATGGAGGAATTTGCAAACCCTGAAGTGAGTTTTCCTTTTTTTATGTTACTGATTTTATCGTTAAATCTTCAGTATGTTTTATCAATTTTCCATCAATTCCACATCAATGCATTCTTGTGTATTTAAAATTTAGCTTGGACTTAGTTTAGAATCTATATTTTAAAGGAATATAATGTTAATTATAGCAAAAGAGACTTTTAAAAAAATGTAGTTGAAATAACAAAAATTATCTCCTTTCCTGTTACATTCAGTGTCCTGTTAGTTTTGTATCTTTAACTTTTAGTATTTGTACCTAGAAAAATACCAGCAATGTACCTTAAAAAGCATAGCACACAAAGATAATAATTGCATTTTGCTATATTTCTATGTATGAAAATAGTTTTCAGGTTTCAGATGTGAGACTTTTCCCCCAGTTTTTCACATCTTTTGAGAAGTACTCCATCTTCTCTCTGGAGTGGTATTAACAAACATGGTTTGGAAGGTAATTTTGTACATGTTACTGGCAAATGTGTGATTTTTACAACCCTCTTGTGTCCTGTGCATGGTAACTTTTATTATCTAGCCTTGTCAAATAATTTTTAGGGCTCAATGTGCCAGTGATACACAGCCACATATGTCCGATGCCAAGAAGTTTCTAACCCCCTTTTTTCATTAATCTTCATAAATGCAGTAATTTTCTGCAATTAATAGAGTGACTGAGAGACAAAAATCCAACTTCCAGTTAGAGAACACTTTGATAAGTTAAATGTATGCAGTTGGTTAAGAATTTAAACAGCTGCTAATAAAATCTCAGGTCCAGTGGGAATTACCTTTGTTAACACATGGATATACTGAACTTTAGAAAAGGATGAACTTTGTGCTTTTCTTTAAAAAGCAAAAAGAAAGAGAGATGGAGGTTGCATATCAATTTAGCCAGAATGTTGGAAGGCTGAGCATTAATATATTTTATAGATAGGTATTTACATCCTTTTTTGGGTTTTATCTATCAGATTTTATCTTAAAAATTGACACAGCTAACAAGTGTTCATACAAAATGTCGATACTAGTGAAAATACTCTTGTAAAATCTCTTCTCAGATTGTAGGATCAATTACTTGGTCTTCATTAACACCAAAAAAAATTCAAATGAAGAGGTGAGCAGAGGGGATTCACATTACAGCAGAGAACAAGTTTATCCATTTATCTAAATTCCATTAGATTGAAGCTTGAGAATAAAGAAGCTTTCTTGTCAGTAGTTGCAAACAACTTCTGTCTGCATGAAGAGGTTAAAATGATGCTAGCTGGTTTTCAGGCCGTGAACAAATTTAATCTCTCTCTCTCATAACCAATATGAGTCTATTTGTGCAGGTGTGTTCACAAGAAGTTCTCAGCACTCATAGCCAGTGCATGCTGTGGCATTCCCCTAAAAACAATAAAAGGTTCCACTTTCCATAAATGTGTAGCAGAACTGTTTCTGCCTTCTGAAATTGTGAAAGAATCACACATCAGGTTTCTAGTTTGGGAGGGAAAGATTGCCGTACAGGCTTGACCCTGTCTATTCAATGACATTTCTCTAGAGATTAGAAAAATCATTTGTTGTAAAAAGTAGAGGTATGAGGGAAGTGTTATAAGGTGTCAAAACCAGTTTGCAGCTTTTTCTTGGCAGCAGAGTTTTTCTGGGGAACTTGTACAGTCTGTTCTGTCCTTTCTTCTACAGTCAAATAGGTTCTGCCTTTGCCTAAGGAAATTTTCTACTATTTTTGTTATGTTTGTAAAATTAAATAATTCTTCTGTATAAATTGCTATTATTTAATTTCAGTTACTGATTCCAAAATCATACTGTTTTAATGCTTCCCAACTCTATTTCCTTAACAGCCTCACATGAATCTCCCAAGGAAACAGAAATAAACCTTGTAATAGACAGATTGGTATCAATGTTGTTTCTTTAGATACACATCGGGTAATCTGGCTTTAAAGGCGAATGCTCTGAGAGGATAACAAGGGACCATTGCATTCTCAATCTCTAATCCAGGTATTTGTCAATTAGGAAGGTAGATGCAGTGATTCTAAACTGATTTTACCTATTAGTTTTTTAATCTATGACTTCTAGGTCAAAAGAAGCCTAGATGAGCTTTTGGTTATGAAAAACTATTGCCAATAACAAGAAAAGGGGACATAATTTTTAATATTTGACTGATTTCAAACTTAATGCTCAAAATATGAGCAGGGATAGACTCTCATTGAGCAGCTTTCCATGTAAGGTATTAAGATTAGTTTTAGGTTCTTATGGACAAATCAAAAATGATAATTTTTCTTCGGGGAAACAAGCAAGTGAGCATGAAGAACGAGATGCCCATGTGAGAATGAGGACTCTTCTTGTGCTCCTGGTGGGAGCAGTATTGTAAAATACAGCAGTATTTTGAAATGGAATAAATTCCCTTTTAAACCAAAAAATTATAAAACTTCTCTCAATGTGGTATTTTTTGTTCAATTATTATTCTGTGCAAAATATAAAGTAACATACTGTCATTTTCTGAGTGTGTATATGTATTTCATAGGCATATCTGTGTAGAGTATGAAGTGAAAGGAAACTGAGATCAAACATTTGGCATTATATGCAGCTGTTATTTCTGACAAAGAGCTTTGTCTATGTAGAAAACACTTATCGGGAGAAGGATTACATTGAGACAGTGTCATCCAGGGGCAGTACTGTTTAGTTTTTTGAAAAGAAACTTCATTATTTCTTCTATTGCCTTTCATAGAAAAAAATAGAGTATGTGTATCTAATTTGAGGCAAATTTACATATACTTTGATTTTTTCCCTTCTTATTCTTTGAGCAGTCAGACACATTGACTACTCATGAGCACACAGGACTCTTGGGTTTTATTTCCTGCTCTAGCTCCTAAAGAAATCTAGCCTTAATTGCTAATTTAGCTTCTTACTATTACTCTCTTTCTTTGTAAAATAGTAGTGAGGTTTCAAAAAATGAAACAGAAAGAAGTGCTAGTAAATTTCAGAGCAGCATGTATTTAAAATTGAGTTCTAACTCTTTATAATCTAAAATGAATTTTAGAAATTTCAGTTCTATAGTCCAGAAATTATTAAGCGAAGATGTCTCAGCATGACATATGAGATCATATGACGTTTACAGGGCAAGTATTCAAGAAAAATGGAAAATACAAATAATGTGATTATTTATGTAAATTCCTACACGTGGTTTGTCTTATAGCACTGAAAATACCATGTGTTTAAAGGGAGTTGTACACTTCTGTACTTAGCTGAATCTGACACTTCTCCAGAGTCATTTTACTTTAGAGCATTGGAGAGTTTTTTTCTTGAAGGCAGAGTCCCAACCCCTGATGCTGTTTAAATTGAAAGGAATTTTTCAGAGCCCTGCACAGCTTCCGACCTATGCTGGGTTTACCCTAAATATGTTATTTTGCAGAAAAGAGTATTTCCACATGATGTCCAACATAATCCTTTCTGCATGAGGTATTTTAAGAAAACATAGCACTTTTATGACTTGATAGGATTAGATTTCAATAATTTCCTTTACATGAATGATGGAAGAAATATCAGAAGAGTTAAGGGTTGAAGAGGGATGCAGGTCTATAACCTCTTGCCACTGTGCCAAAGCTTTTTTGTTACTTTTTGTTGTTGGAGGTTTACCATGAAGGAGGGAGGGTTTCCTTTCTTTTTTTTTTTTCTTTTTCTTTTGAAAGAAGTGGGTAGGATTACAAATCTACTTTGATCACAACTGGCAAAAGTTTGGTGTCCTCTGAGTCAACAGATATAAATATACATTGCCACTCTTATGCAGAGAGTGTCCAGAGCAGCTGAATATTTATACAAAAATCAATATTATGCATAATAGTCACTGAAAAGATGAAAGGATGGGAATCACTATCTAAGAGATACTGATTCCCACATCTTACCCAGTCTTTTCAGAAAGAACAAAGAGAACATTAATGCAAAATTTCTGCTTTGCTGCTCAGTTCCGTCACGTGTGATTTGGGTGTATTTGATCAGGTGAATCTCCCAGAGGAAACTCATAAAGGAGCAGTAGTTCTCTGCAAAATAAATACAACTCCTGATGTTTTGGTGTTCACCTTCTTGCTCTGGCAATGCCAAGACAGCTGTGTGTGGCCAGACCTGTGGCAGCCACCTTTGAACAGACCATGTTCACTTCAGGAAAATACACCTCTGTTTTATTAACACCATTCATTAAAGAGAAGCAAATTATTTGTTCATTATTCAGGGTCTAAATTTAAAAGTATTATAATTTTTTTTTATTTTTGAGGTGAATTACACTCTGTGACAATGGTGGCTGCAGTTACACATTTAATTAGATTTGCTGTGAAAAGAGCATGCAACTTCATGAAGTGGATTTATGGTTTCAATTTGTTTCTGATTTTGAGGGTTTTTTTAAAATTATAATATTTTTGCATTTCTGTCGGTCATCACCACATGGTGACATTTAGTCAACATTTAGTTGTGAGGTTAAGTGTACCAACAAAATTAGTTCTAGCTTGTCTCAAATAAATTGTAGGATTTCACTTAGGGTATGTGAGTGCATTTATGTACTCCAGGGACAGCAGGTGACAGTCTAAATCCCCAAATCCTCCACAATCTAATTGTGGTGTTTTGTGTATATAGCAGACGTAGCTGTTTTCACATCTCTTCCATTTGGCTAAAGATGAGGCCTGGGGAGTGCTTCGTGTTGAGTGTGCTGTGTACGGTCTCAGCCTTTTCACAGATGTGTTTGAAATGTCACTCTGGCAGTTGTAATGATCTTAGTCTCAGCACTCTCTTCTTTCTAGGTTGTGTTTAGCAAGAATCTTTAAAAATCTGTGTCAGGAGTTTTATTTACATCAATTTTTTTCTTTCCTTTTTTTCTCCAGAGAACTGAATTTTGTAAATGCAATTAGACATTGCACCATATGATATAATCAAGGGGCAAGGCCTTTTAATGTGGAAAATACTCCCATGTTTTTTAAATTTCTTTTTTCCGCTCTCATTTTGTTGTCCAGTTCGGGGGGTGGGGGGGGTTTCTTGTCTTTTTCGAAAAGGCATTATTTTGTTGATCATGCCCTGTGTGATAACCAGGTGTGTTGGCTCTGCAGGTAGTACTGAGGATTTTGGCAGGAAAGATTTCTTGACATATTTTTATTTTAACTTACGTAAGATATACATTGAAAATGGACTTCAGGAGTCAATTATGAACCTATGCCTGAATTTTGAACATGGTTGTTATTGCACAAACAGTTTTTTCTTGGATGTACTATTGAAAGAAGTCAAATATTAAGAGAGGAAGTAATTTGAGTGATTTCCTGTATTAAAGTTTAAGTCATCCTAATCTTCTTCTGGAACTAGTTCTGGTATTTTTGCATTCCTGCATACAACACAACAAATATGTAAAAAAAAAAAAAAAAAAAAATTGTGTGAGCCTATGCTTATTTTATGTTTATTTTTTCTTAACTTTCTTTAAAAAAGGCCTCAGCTCCGTTAAAGGCAAAGGTCCATGTTTTTGGGTGGTCAGGCTGTGACTGTCCTGTTAGGCCAGCAGTAGAAATGTCTGCACCAGAAAAAAAAAAAAAAAGAAAGAAACAAATCATATTTTTCAATGGTGTGTATCACACATGTGGGGTTTTTTTGTGTTTCTTCCATTAAGGAAAAAAATAATCATTTCCAAATGCATCTGAAGCTGCAAGCGGTGACACGCGTGGAAAGTTCCATTCTGGAGAGCTTTCCCCTTACATTAAACAACACGTGAATCACACACGTTTCTGTTGTGACTGCTTACTGATGTACACAAATTTTATCGGAACACTCCTCTGTGTTCCCTTACCAACAGAACTAGTAAGTTGTCCCCCATGGTGGCCAAGAGCTGTGTCTGAAGATCAGAGGCTTTCTTTAATCCCTGGAATACCTCGGTCCCAGGTTCCAGCCTGTGTGGTACATACTGTGTAAGAGAAGCAAATGACGTGGTTTACAAGGGCTGAGCTTCCACCTACTGTTTGGAAAAGCAGGAGGGTTTAAGAATTTCCTTTACTTCTTTTGTAGGCAAATTTTAATAAATTGTTATGAATGTGTAATTTGTAATTTGTAACCTATAAGCCAGCCTCCTCTGCCAAATAGAAAGTTTAAGGCTACAGAACAGTTAGTTTCCTGTTGCTGTTCTTTGGTGCAAAACCCTGATGTGGTCTTCTGAGGCTTTGAGACCCAAAACTATTATTTTCTCTGTAGGGTTCTGGGCTGTGTGCCAGTTCGTTGTGTGTCTGTGCAGTATTGTATCTATTGCTGCCTGGTAATTTGCCTCTGCTGGGTAAGTGCCTGCCTCTCTTTCAGAGCACATAAACAATCCTGGATGAAATAATAGGTTAGGTGCCTTGTATTTTCAGCCATGTACAAGTGATGTGAAGGGTCAAGAGAATATCCTGTGCAAGAACCCACCCTTTCATCAGAGGCTGAGGTGTCAGAGATGATGCATTTCAGTCCTTCTGGCCCACGGTGCTTTATTCAGTAGAAGGCATGTTTGGGCTTTTATCCTCTGGCATTGATCTGAATTACTGCAAGTAGGAGGAGGAATCAATTCTCTTCGGTACTTGATTTGAGCTGCCTGAACTATAGAATCACATTTTAATTTAGACTTACTTAACACTGTAAAAGATAAGGGCTCCTTCCAGACATACTATTAGGTCTGAACCTTGAAGGTTTCTGTTATAATTTCAACACTTATCCACTTATATAATGAATAAAAGGTTTCTGTTTTAATTCTAGTAATCCCCCATGTGAAAGCCCTAGCACAAGCAGATTCATTGCCGAGAGCATAGAAATAGCTACAGAATTCAGTTATATTGATTTCTTCTGCTTACTTAAGGGAGGGATCAACACCCAGCTTCATTAACAGCTCTGAGCCTGCACTCGCCTCTCCTGCTGTAGATCTGTACCACTTTCAGTAGCTGACATCTCTTGCCTACCGTTTGATTTACTGATCTTAGACAATGGAAAGCCCATAAGTGGATTCAGCAGTGACACCGAGGCTGATGTCTTCTCTTTGCCTTGCAGAGCTTCACTGTAGCAGGACGGCCTTTTCTCCGAGATTTTGTTGCTGTGATTTGACTGCAGTATTTCCTGTTCTGACGTATTTCAAACAATTGGTTTTTTCAGTGCTTGCCTTTCATTCAGGTCAAAGGGAGCTTTGTATTTTGTGTTTCAGTATTCTGTATTTTGTGTTTCAGTGTGACTGTCAGAGCACTCGCCATCACCTCAGGTTGTGAGCCCATGGGGTCTGAACTACTGAGTTGAGTTGTTGCCCAGATTATGGTTCAGTGAATGTCTGAGGGCTAAACTCCATCTCTCTTCTCTGTTTCCTGGTCTTTAGATGCACTGCACCTTTATTGCTTTTTTCCCAGACCTTTTCAGTCTGCCAAGCTAAGCTTGAAAAAAATGGAGGTAACAAATTATATCAACTCATTCTCATATTTGTAATTGAGCCATAAGAGCCTCCAGAAGAACTGGGAGTATGTTTAGCAGCAGTGCTGTGCGTAGTACCCATAACCTTGGAGCTGGCTGCATATGAAAATGAAAAATAATAGAGGAATGAAGGAAAGGAAACTGGTTATCTTTAAGAATGAGAGTACAATTTGATTTTTATTCTTTCTTAGTTACTTAGGGCTTGATCATGCAGCGTTTTCGAAAACATCTGAGGTGAAAAACCTCCGTGTTTGGAGGTTGTGGTTATTAAGATGATGTGGAGCACTGTGTGAAGAATCTTACTGTTCAAAATCAGCCATGCTAGCTAGGGTGAAATTACTGAGAGTGAATTTAGCAAAGGCAGATGATGACTTAAAAGAGAACTGGATGAAGAGAATTGCACGTGTACTTTAGCAGCATGAGCTGTGACACTGTGTGGCCTGGGGTTGTCTCTGAGGGACATTGGCTCATGTGATCACATTCTCACTCAAATCTAGACACAGTAATTAGTGAGGACTGCCTGACTCAAGTTCCTAAAGTCAAATGTACCCTATTGAAATTCTGCTGAACACACGACTAGCTCAAAACTAAACCACTTTTGCTTCAAGAAGAAGGTATGTTAAGCAATAAATGTCAGTAAATTGTAACTTTTACTTCACACTTTGCATTTTATTACCAAAGTTGACTCAGTTTATTCCTCTGATGAACCATGTGGCAAGGACACTGCTATTGTTGTGCAGCAGCCTTGCATTTTTTAATGGATTAAAATCAAGCTTCTATGTGCTGAATATGGTTAAATTCAGTGTGTCTCAGAGGCAGCTGCCCAGCCATGGATGTGAGCACGCTCATCTGCTGAGAGCAGCAATTCTGATGGGCTGTTGGCTTCCTTTTAGACACTATTAGCTTGTTCTGTGCTGGTAAAAAATGAGCTGTGACTTTCTTGCCTGGGGGCATTTGTTTCTTGTAGCTTTAGCATTGCTAGTCATTGTGGAGATTTTTATTTTATTTTACGCTGTGAATAGCAAGAAGTTTGATTTGCTGTAGAGCTCCATGTAACTGCTGGTTGCAGGGAGAAAAAATTATGCCATGGGGAAGCACAATGTGATAGACAGCACATCTAACTTTTCCAATGTGTAGGATCATTCCAGAAACTCAAGAATTCTGTAGTGTTTAACAGCCACTATCTTCTACAGTCTGTATGTCGTCTCCACAGCCTCTTCAGGAATTAATTTAATTTTTCAGTCACAAATGAATTTTTTGACAACTCTACAGCCTGAAAGCTATCCTTATGCCACATGGAGAAAAGCGAGAGCATGTAGGCAATGTTTTTGTATATTGATAATTTCCTCTTTTTGGAGGATAGGTTTTATTGTCAGTTCCTGCTTCTTGAGCAGATTTTCAAATTATATTTATTAGCATAATGCAAGAATCATGTTCATTTACATAATTTATATGCATCAGCAGTATTAATTTGCCCTCTGATTTAAAATAAAAATATGTATTTTGCAAAAAATCGTTGCAAAATCTGTAGTATCTCTAAATGCACTTTTACCAAAGTTTTATGCTACAGAAGTTATCTCTTACTGTGGGCACAGATTCTCAAAATGTATGTGTATATCTTTTATAAGTGTTAAGAAAACAAAGTGTGTCTTTGGTTTGCTTATACTTTTTAATCTATTCCCTGTATCCTGCATCTTTTTTTTAAACAACTTGACAGTGTATTGTGTAGACGTGACACATAAAAGGTCATCTTACATTTTTACATTTAAAGGTATGTGCTGTAATGTTCTAGTTTTAGACATTATCTTTCATCCAAACCAAACTTATCAAGAAATAGAGCCCATCTGCTGCCACAAACACAAAATATTTTAAGCTCTAGGCTGCATAAGTATTCTACAAACACACCAGGAATAATTAGATTAGGATATATTTGCACTTGAAGTTTAGTGAAGTTTATTCTTGTATAGCTTTGAGGGTTAAAGATTATCTAGGGCCATCAAAGCCTCTAACCACTGAGCTGTAAAGATACCTTGTCCAAAAATTGCTCTTGGAAGTAATGTTTTTCTCTTTTCCTTCCCGCTTTTAGATTTAATGCCTTTCCCTATTATTTCAAGCTTTTTTCAGATCTGCATTCTAGCAAAATGAATTTATATGTGCAAATCTTTTTATACGTGCAGGTCTCTGCAGATGCTCTATAGCATAAATATGCTGTATATCACCAAAAAAAATCATATTGAGTCTTCTTTCAAGTCACCTGACCTCTGTATATGTTTCTGTTCTACTTTACATTGCTTAATGTATAAGGTTTGCTGCAGATGAATTAGCTGGCAGTGTATAAATTAGATCTCAAAAGAATAGATTAATTTTAAATTAGAAACATTGGCTAATATTATGTATGTTTTGATGCCACATATGGCAGTAATGTTCTGGGGGATTCTTTTGGAGCTGTAGTGTCCACAATTGGACATTTTATCCCTCTTTTGGGGATAATTTCTACTTAGAGTGGCATTGGGACTGTATTTAGTGTTTGAGATCGTTTACAATACAGAGGTGATAATGAGGGCTTCACAGGTATCTTCATTTGGGAAGGAAAGGGGAGACCATTCCGATTTTGAGCCCATTTGGGCAGTACCAGAGTTTTGAGCTGGAGTTAAAGAAAGTAAGTACAGATTCCATGCACACAAGGCAATTCTACAGAATCAGGTTCTGAGGATATTGATCCTTCTGAAGGCTGATCAGCTGAATGTGCCACTGGCTAAGCCAGTCCTTCCACACCTGGAGTTCTGTCCTCTCTCTGATTTTGTGTACTGGGCTCTGCTGGTTCCTCTGAACAGGGAACATGAAGCCTGAAAAGACCAACTCGAGTGCAGCTCGTGGTGATTAAATTTGAGGGTTTGGTTTTGAAGTTCTGTTTCACCCTTCATCAGAAATGGATTTCATTCAGGTGATTGTCATCCTTCCCTGTCCATCTGATCTAGGATCACAGGTTCAGCACTGTGCCCTTGGGCAGGGTTTTCTGTGGAGAACTTGAGTACCATGCATTTATTTATCATTCTGGAAAGGGTGATGTTGATGTTTGAGGGTTTTGTTGTTTTCATATTTAAAGAAAGTCGAGTTACCCCTAAAGTTCATTGTACATGAGTGTAACTCTGCACTGAACAAAGCAAATAGCTGGGAACTCTTCCTTACCTGTAAGGTAATAATAGAAATTTCAGTTAGCTTCCTGCTACTTTGTTTTCCTCCATGCACTTCGACATTTAGCACTGCAGTGTTTTTAATTTTCTTTGATTTTTATAAAGATTATTTTGTTCAATTATTCAGCTATTTCAAGCTATTTTTAATAGTAACTTTAAAATTATCTTGTAAGCACCACTGAGATTTTTTTTTTAGTTAATCTCAGCAGAACTCTGCGTATTTGTACCAGTCTGAGTTGTGGTTTACAGATCTCAAGAAAACTGTAGGGCTGGAATTAAGTACGACCTCACTGAAAGGGAATGAATCATCCAGGAGCTTCTCAGATGGGGCTAAAATAGTAATAATAATATAAATATAATGAAAAACTTAGTTGTAAAGTGATCTGGTTTTGAGTAGGTGTTCTCTGATAAAACAAACAACAAAAATCAGTGTGGGCCTGTGGCTGCCGTTTGAAAATCCTGGTGGGTGGCAATAGTTTTAACTGTGGCAGCTCCATGTGCTGACCATGCAGCAACTCAATTTCTTAACAGTCTAAATATGTGACCCGGCCTTTTTGATCCTTTTAGTGAAATGCCACTTTGCTTTCTAGTTGCTTCCTTATTCGAATTTCCAATGCTGCTCTGCTAATAGAGGGCTGCAAAAATAAGCAATGGTGCAGTTTTATTGGGGAGCAGATTCCTTCTAATGGTTTGCTTCACTTTGAAAAGTACTGTCAGACAACCCTTGCTACGATGAAAGAATATAAGCTTGGGTACAAGGTGACCAGAAGAAAAAATGTTCTGCAGTTGCCAGTGTAAGGAGGAAGAGGACTCTTAGTCTGTTGGCTAGCCAGCTTTTGGCAAGTTTCTTTTGCTTTGGAAAAAAAAAAAAAAAAACTAATACTTTTTTTGTCCCTGAATAGGAATTCTCTACTTATTAAATATTGATTAAAAATTTATATTAAGAAAGCTAAATGCCAAAGGTGTAGAATTATTTTATTCTGAAAGATATGTAAGCTATATACTAGCATATTTTTTTAATTTAATATTTTTTTTTCTATTTCATTACCAAGGTTGTTGACAGGCCAACAGATCAGTTTGCTTTTAGAAGACAGATTTAGTGAAAAGGAATGCTTATGTTTTAGAAGTACCAAAGTAAAATTAACAGACCCTCTGAAGCACTATTGAAAAAGTAGAACTGGAGACCCTGGGAACATGTAGCAGACTAGAAAATTAAGGAAAAAAAAAAAAAAGGCAGATTTAATCAGAGGTTTGTTTCCTTTCTTTAGTGGTTGAAAGGGACTTGTGGTTTTGGTTTTTTGACTGGATTTTTTTTAAAGCATCTATGTTACTTTGGGAAGGAATTTGACTTTCTTCTTTTCTTAAATGACATGTAGATTACTTTGGGAAATTGTGGAATATAAAACATTCTGTTTTCTGGTCAGTTTGGAACACAGAGTTCTGCTTTTTCTGTCAGTATGGTTCCAAATGGATGCTTTGTGTACAATAGTGACAGCTATTATATTGTCTGTTTAATTACAGCCAGCTCTGTGAGAGTGGCAGGGCTGGCATTTAGCAGATTTGTGGCTGAAAAGCATTTCAAGGGAGTATTAGATACATTTCTTTCCAAATACGATGTGTTTTAGTATATGATCTGCAGTTTAAAATGAAGCTCTGGAAAATACTGATATTTACTGGAATTGTAATCAAAATCTTCTGTTGTTTGTACTTGAAGCAGGGCTTGACAATAAATGCTTTGTGTAATTGCTTTTTCACAGGGAAGATCTTAGGAAAACTTCCCCGGCATTCTGATGTCAAAGCCATCTTGTTCAACGTCCTCTTCAAAGCAGGCACAATGTAAGGTTAAAATGAGGCTTCTTTGTGACCTTTTTGGTGGACTTTTGGAGACTGAGGTGATGCCATGATGATTTTTTGCCTTTTCTTTTATACCCCTTTTATATACTTTTTCCATATTCTTAGTGCTTCTAGCCCACATTCTTAGACCTAATATTTTGTTAAGCCAAGAGAGCAAACATCCCTAGCCCACATTCTTAGACCTTCAGAAAGCCGCAGACACCAAGGTCCTCTCTAGAACACATTCTGTAAACTGAGATAGGCCCAGCCAGGGGAAGGTTCCTGGGGCAGGGGGTTCACTCGAGCCTCTCATTGGGGAATCTTTGATAGATGTGCTCATTTGTAAGGCCTGGAATGTGATACCCGACTGACCGTGGGTGTGCATTCCGGTGTGCTCTGCGGCGCATTCCACCTGGATGTGCTGCACCTAAGGATCCTTAAATAAATACCCAGGTAAAAACTCCTTTTTCCCTTCTAACTGTGTTTGGCTCTTAATTTTAAGACCAAGGAAAGGCAACAGAGGATGGAGATTGCACCACATGGTCTGAACGTCCTGTCGTGGTGCTCGGTCACTCTGTAAAACCTTTTTCTTTTTACCTTGCCTAAAAGAAGAGAGGTTTCTACCTGCTTTCCCAGTTGTGCATGTTCAAAAGGAGGTGTGTATGCCACATATTGGAAAATTAGGTCTCTAAGTGTAGGAAAATGAGCTGGATTTTTTAGTTAGATACAGTTGTGTATTGGTTTGAAAACAAACCAGTGGGAGATTGTAAATCAGAATAAAATTCAATAGGAAAAATTAAAAATAAGTGAAATAATACAAGGAAAAGCACTGACAAAGTCAGATACAACCTGACACCCTGTTGGGGTGGTGGTAGCAGTCCAAACGTAGTAGCTCAGTTGAAGTGGTGATTCAGCAGCCTGGTCTCCAGCTGAAGGTCCAGTGGTAGCTCTTGTCCTCTGGGAAGCCAGTAGACAGGGCTGCCTGTGGTGTTTGCAATCTCAGTTTATATCCAGGATGGAATGCTTGTCTCCTCCCACTGGGCGGAGCATCTCACAATGGGATGATGTAATTTTGTCAGTCATGTGGTAAGGCCATTAACACAATACTGTCCAGAATGGGTTATGTATGAGTCATGTGGCAAAACCCATTAACAGAAGATAGTCCGGAGTGTGGAGGCAAGCAACACCACCCACCTGGTGTCAACAGTTCATGTAGATGGTAATAGAATACACTGCAACCCAGGACAAGTTGTCTCTTAAAATACTACTTGGCTGTTTAGTGCAGCTGCTAAGCTCTGGAATGTGTCATCTTTTAAAGTTGCCTTCATTAAATTGGTGTGCACACATACAGGGTGATCGAGATGGGCTGGAAAGCAATGTACAGCCAAGCCCTTATATCTGGGAAAGAACTGCTTGGAGTGCAGGGTAAGCCTCAAAGGATCTGGGTGCTTGAGATGGTAAACAGAAACAATTGTTGGCTTGCTTGTCAGTATTAGATGTGTTCCTTTAGAGGAGCTTGTGTCAGCAGGGTTAAATCCAGAAGCCCTTCAGAAAACACAGAATGAGTATCCGAGACAAATATCCAGAATTTAGGCCATCTGAGAGGTTACCCTGAGGTAAACTGTCGCTTGGTAAGAAAATTCTGCTCCCACATAAGGGAGATAGAGCAAACATGTATTTTCCTGTGTTTTTTTTTTCCCCCTGGAAGAAAGGGGAACAAAGTACAGTGTCAAAATATGTGTGTAAACTAAGGTGCTTTGAGAAATTATGGCAAGATAAACAATTATTGAAATAGCCATCCTTTTTTGGGGAGTGGAGTCGGGGGAAGAATTGCTACTGCATCACCTTCGGTGTTAGTTTGTGTGTGACTTCATGTAACCAATGGGAGATTTAAAATCATATTAAGAAGGTCACAAATGGTTTTTCCTGTTCAAACATTTTCTTGTTCATAAATTAATTAAGAATAGTATGGGCATAGTATTAGGGAAAGCACAGATCTCATAGTTTAGAAATAAACATTCTACAAGTTACTTTCCTTTGTTTCACCTTGACTGCAGATAATGTGAGGTTTTTCATTGATGATGATGTCTTTTTTGTATGGCTTGTAATAAAATTTAAAAATCCTGCTTGGTGCCTATCCCTACATAAACTGAAAGAATTCATGTCATTATTACCATTATTGGTCTGTTCACTCTGTTGTGAAAGCAGTCAGAAATCTATGGTAAATAATAAGGATAGATCAATATAACCCATGACATTAAAATATTCCAAAAGCAACACTGGGAGTTTTGGTTGTGATGTACTCCAGTTTGCTGTGTAGCTTTAGGCACAGGATGCTGACTCCATGCAGAAATTTGCTTGAGGTGGATTGGGAATAAGATTCTGCATCTTCTAGGACAACATCTAGAATTTTAGATGCTTGAAGAATCACTTTCTGACTATTACTCTAACCTGTAAATATAAGAAGAATATTTGACAAACCAAAGCAGAAGTAATTAGCCATACTTATGTTTACTAATCAAGCTTGACTTTAATCCAGTTTCATTTCATTATTACAGTTTCATTTTCATTATTACAATATCAGTGTATTCAAGCAATCCCATAGAAGAGACCATTTCCAAAAAGGGGAGGGGAAGAAAAGCTGGTCAGGTTGTTCTTTCTAAGTCCCCTCTCTTATTTCTACTGTCTGCCACGTAACTTGGCATTCAGGGGCTTTTGATGTTACTGTAGTGCAACAACAGATTATATTTGCAAGCTTCATATTTTCCCAGCAGGGCCTACATATTTCACATGTAATAATTTGCATTTTAATAATGCCTGTAAAGTGTTCGGGTACATCTGATGGAAGTATCATGTGAGTCAGTTTTAATCCCTCATGCAAAGTCTGCCAAACTCGTTTGTCAGCTCTGGTGTTTTAATTCATATATCTTCAGGTCTGTGGGAAAATGCAGAAAGAAAAAAGATTTCATTACCTCTGCACTCAAACATCCTCCTGTTATGTAGAGCTGTATTTATATGTAAATCTTCCCATACTGGGAAATAGCTGAATAATCGGACAAGCCATGATGTGGGGTTTTATTTTTGTCAGTAATACATATAAGAAGAATCTGACTGATTTTGTTCTTAAAGTTTTTAACCTGAGTATTGTGAAGTGTTTTGCCAATACCATTAGATCATTTTTATCTTCAGCAGAAAAGAATCACTTGGCAATAATTGCAGGCTTAATTGAGTGGAATCACACTATGTGGTCCCATCTTAAATTCTTCAGTGTCTTCTTTTCATCCTAGATGAGTCTATCATTCTATCTAAGATAGGATGATTTTGTTAATTTCGTTTTTGAGGTCTTTATACAATTATTTTCTTTTTGTGAATGTCATCTACTCTAATTAGTTTGTGCCAATTTTTTGCTTTTAATGTGCTGAATCTTTTTAAAAGAGTTAGTGCCTGGTTTTGACAATGAGGTATAAATAATTGCTTTTTAAAATGTATTTATCATATTTAATACCAGTCTTCAAATGTATATTTGGCACAAAAGCAATAAGATGTAAGCATCAGAATGCAGGAAATTAGTATTTCAAGTATGTTGAATTACAATATTAAAGTTATAATTATAAAATAACAACCTTCTAGTAATGACAGATGAGTGCCAAATGTGAGCAAGGCAATTCATAATATTCAGCCAGCCAAAAAAATTGCATTTTAGGAACTGTATTTTCCTTGTTTAATTTTTATCATATATTGGGTGGATAATCCAATCACAGAAAAAGTCCCTTTTTACACTAATGGACTGAATATGGTTTTCCATATGTAAAAGGATTTTTCAGCTTTGACAATACTCAATATCTGCTTTGTCTTGTGCACTTGAAGGAATTTCAGGTGCATCAATACATGGGGGCTGCAAGATTGAGCAACAGGGAATTAACCTATCTGCTTTACTTCTTCTACTTCTTGAAATGCAAGACTCATATCAACTCCGGGAGCTTTAGATATAGAGCATCTTTGTTGTGTTTTTTGAAAGAGCTTTACTTTCATCCTTAGAAATAGCTTGAAACCTATTATGTATAATGAAAAACATGAACAATAAAACAGAGTAATTTAGACTTTTTTGATATATTTAGCTTTTCAGAAACATCTCACATGAGACATTAATAATACATTGATTGATTTGGCAGTTGGGATGGTTTAGGAAATGACTTTGCATGCATAACAGTAATAGTTTCATGCCATTACATTTACATTTAGACAAGCATGCAAAACTAGCAGTTGCTGTTTTATATTCCTCATAAAAGCTAAACCAGCCTTTTGATTTTTTTACGTATCCAGTAAGACTGAAAAAGAAGTAACCTCTCTAAAGCATTTCTGGAAGCTGTGAATGTGCTGTGATCACTATTTAGTATTAGTTCTACTGGTATGTTTTGATTTTCTTCTTTGTTTCCTCGGTGGGGTTTCTTTGGGGTTTTGTTTTGGGTTTGGTTTGGTTTTTAGTTTTGGGGTTTTTTTGGGGGGCAATGTTTCTTTTTTTGTTTTCTGCTTGGATTTTGGTTTCTTGGGGTTTTTGGTTTTTTGTTTGTGTTTTATTTTGTTGTTTGTTTGTTGTTTTAATTTATTTTTGTTGGTGTTTTGGGGGGGTTTGTTTGTTTTCTGATGTAGATGTGCAATTCTGTGTAAGGCAAAGGAGAGGATAATACTCTTTTTTTAGGGAGCTTACCAAGATAGAATTTCATTCTAGGTGACTGCTGTTTTTTCATGCTAAGCAGGCATAATTCTTTTGAAAATGACAGAAAATGTAACTTGGTATTCAACTCATTCACATGAATATTTCAGGGGTTTTTTGGTAAAATATTTTAGGTAATTCAGGTATTTTTGAAAATGCGCGTCGCAGTTGTTACTTTGTCTAAAAAAATGTATGTTTTCCCTCTTTTTTTTCATATTTTAAAGAAAAAAGTAGGAAAAAAGTATAACAAATTTAATAAATATTAAGATCTTACCTTGCATTTTATTTGACTTGGTGCTGAAAGTTGTTTGTAATACAATATTCTTGCTTAAACACAAGCTGGTGTAACTACGTCTTCTGCTGCTTTATTAGTGTCCATATGGAATTCTTCGTCCTGGTTGTGGGTTGTTTTTTCTTTTCCTTAGGAATCCTGTTGAAATGGGTGATGCACTTGTAAACTGCTGGTCCATATGTTTGAGGTTTCTGTGAGAGAGTTTGTTTTGGTGTTGGATTCCCACTTGTTCTAATAGACAGCATTTCCTCCAATCCACCCAACACCCAGTTTAGTGGAGCAGGGAGTAGGTGTGGTACTGTGGCTCTCTGGCTTTCCAGATTAGATTTCCATGATTCTAAGGCTGAGACAGAGCAAACAAATGAGGTGGGAACAGAAACTCCAGCCTGGCTAAACAGTGTCATCATCACAGTTTGCAAGATGTTTGCAGAGACTTGGGAATCGGTTCATTCATCACATCTCCCCTTCTGAATGGCAGACAGAAACTTTTGTTTTCTGTTAGGCATGTCTTTGAGAAAGCTGACAGTAATTTCCTAGGAAAATGTGGGGAGAAAGATGTGTTCATGCTGTTTTGACTTATTGACTAGTAGTGTTACTTGGTCACTGCTTGTCCAGTAACCTAAATTGTAGGTTAATAAATTATTAGTAACCTAAATTGTGTCGTCAGCACACTTTTGCTTTCTAAGAAGAACCTGAACAGCTAGAAATTTGTAACCACCCACTGGAATTAAATTCCAAATACACTATGCTACAACTAATGAGCACGTGCTAAAGTGCTGGAGGTTGAGCATTTCAGTCTTTGAGAATATGTTACAGATTTTTAGGTGGGTTGGTTTTTCTTTCGAATATGCTGAGTTGGAAGGGACCCATGAATCATTGAGTCCAACCCCTGACCCTACACAGGACTCTCCAACAATCACACCCAGTGCCTGGTCCAAACACTTGAACACAGACAGGCTTGGTTTGGTTTGGTTTTTTAAAACTTAAGATTTATAAGGATCGTGACCAGCTGGCTGTTGAATATCTCTAGAAATGAAAACTCCATGCTACCTCTGGGCAAATTGTTCCAGTGTGTTGGCAGCCTCAAGGGGAAAAAAATTCCCTTACATCTATTTGGAATCGTCTACATTCCAACTTGTATCCCTTGTCTCTTATCCTGTCACTCTGCACCATGGAGGAGAGTCATACCTATACCCTTCCACTGTTTAGCTGGAAGACAGAAATAGGGTTTTCCTTAAAATTTAGACTTTTAAGCTCTCTCAGCCTTGGAGATGATGTGCTGTAACAATCTGACTATTTGGTGGCCTTCAGCCAGACTAATTTCAGTATATCAGAGTCTAAAGTAAAAAATTTCAATTAAAAGAAAAAAGGAAAATTAGCTGGTTTGGCCTAATGTTTTCTGAGTTTTCCTTGCTTTCATTTAATTGCTTGGATTTCTTAATTTTTGTTGCAGTAGTTTGTCACTAGTTCTGACAAACTGATTTTGCATCTGTCTGCCATGCTGTCCAAGCCATGCCTGTCTCATAGGCCTGGTGTATTTCTATATATTTTATTATCATTCATTTTGCAGTTTCTCTGTTATTCATCTGTTACTCTTCCTTTTTTTTCCCCCCTGCGAGTAAACTGTATGTTTCTCACATTGAATAACAAACCCACAAAACTCCATAATCTTAAGACAAAAGCCAAATTGTTTTCCATTATGTTAAAAAAAAAAAAAAAAAAGATGGAGTAAGTAAAATTTAGGATAGCTTCAGAAGAAAGTCCTTCCTTTAGGAGCTTTTTTAGAGTTTGCAATTTATGAAAATTACTAAAGCTTGGAAGTAAAGGGACTTTCTGGGGTTGCATTCCTCTGTGTTGTTAATTGTTTGTAGCAGGTCATAGGTAAAAGCACTTTTACCTGTCTAATTAGTGCTTTATAGTTTCAAGATTAAAAAACTTACCTCCAGCAAGTATCTCCAATGTGGATTAATTTAAATAAAACATCTTTTTGTGGTGCTCTACTTTGACTTTTTTTGATGCTTACAATAAGGTTATAATAAGGTATCTTGAGCTAAAATATAAATTTTTTTTTCATAAACATGTATTATTTGTCATCATGTTATCTAGGCTGTTTATAAACAACTTGGATGCCTCAGGAAGATGAATCCTATTAGAATACATTAAGTAGTATAATTGTAACAAATGATCCATAGGCAAATGCTGCACTAAGCAAATTCCAAATTTCCAGCTAACAAAAACCAAGCTCTTCATTTATCTGAGCTGCACAGATCAAATCTCTCTGAGAGTGTGAAAAGCTTTGTCTGAATTTTTCCACTTTTGAGAGTATTTTATGTAGGGAGACAGACCTCTTTAACAGAGGGATCCTCTTTAACCTTTCAGCCTTCTGGGTAGTTCTTTAATCTTAATCATCAACTGTTCTCTTAAAAGCATTGTTACATTCCTCCATTTTTTTCTGCTGAGAGAATTAAAATTGGTATGTAAAGCACATTCAGTTTGTCAGAATATTACCAATCCAAGCCAAATGTTCCTTCCTGTGTGCTGTAATTAACAGTTTGGGGCATTTAGGCAGTGAAGGTGTCTGCAGTAGGAGCTCTGTTGTTCCTACACTGAGAGTGCCACCAAGGTGGGGATGGAGCAGGGAGCAGCATTTAACCAGTGTGTGAGTGTTTTACAGCCACATACAGGGGGACACTTCTTATCCTTGCCTGAGCAGGGCCTTCTCCAGACAGAGACATCCACTAGTGCTTTTCCAAGGTCTTGGAAAGGTCTCTAAATCCAGTCACCATCCTGCTCATCCCCCCTCTTCAGCTCCATAGGCCTGTGCCTGCCTCAGGCACACCCTGCTAAAAAAACACAATAAAATTTCAGGTGCATGTCTCAGTTTTATCACTGCTGTAGGACCTGTCGAGTAATGCAAAGAAAATGTTCTCAGTTGTAAACTTTGCCATAAAAATATTTCTTGTGTTTGTCTGGCTCTGAGGCTTTGCTGATGTGATTATTTCTATCAGTCTGTTATGATTCTGCAGTAAGCTTATTTACCATCTGCTTTCAAGATGTGTGTTTCTGGCTAAAACATGATGTTTCCAGCTGTCATTTGCCTGATAGTGTTAGGTGGAGAAAACAGCAACAAAAAATGAAGAAAAAAAAACATTAAAAAGTTTCTTCATCTTCTGTAGGATATTTTTCAGAATTCAGTCTTGCAATTATTAAAATGTGAAATGCTTGAGGCATGGACCAGCAGATGGGATATGATCCTTTTCATTTTAGTGTCTTCTGCCAGAAGACATGGTTTTGGGGGAGATATTTCTCTGTGTCCCTTCATCCCAATACATAATGGATTTTTAAAAAAACCCAAAAAACTAAAAACTTGCACAAAAAAACCCACAAACAAACCCCCAACCTGTTGGTATGAGATTTAATATATTCCATCTATCGTGATTTGTTTCTTTGAAAAAAAAGTTTTGCCTTTATCAGTATTTTATAAAGACTGTTCATTTTTCTGTAAAAGTTAGAAGTATGTACAGTATGTGGTCATGGAAAATTCACCGGAAAACATTATTTTGTGTTGCACCTTCCCAGTCCACCCCATTATCCCAACATCCACGCTTCTTATCTGGATAGTCTGTAAGATCTGGATGTAGACTATACATATGATCGCAGAGAAAACAGCAATATCTAATAATAGCTGATAGATCCTGTTGTATTTTATGTAGAGAACTGAAATAAACATCAACAAAAAATACAGAACACAGGAGTGTGATGAGAGAATGGCCAGATGTTGCTTACAAAAATTAAAAGCAAATCTGTAGTTTTTTCCCTAAGTACTTCAGCTATGTAGTAATGGCCCTAAAATTCTACATTTAGAATGGCTGGGGAGTAATAGAGCAATATAAAATTCTTAAATACATGGCAAAGATTTAACATTTCCAAATACTTTTGCAGCTGGAGCTTTATCAAGCTGTTCAGTTTACCATTCTATTCTACATTAAATGTAGCAGGTTTTTTGTTTGTTAAATTTCCTTTAATAGTACAGGAAGTTGTTCTGTCTTTACTGTAATACTTTGGTTTTATATCCAACATAGCATCAGGGTTACCAGCAGGTCAGTCTGGAGGTCCATTTAAACCCTTATTCTGTGTACAATGCTGGCTGTAAAAAGTAGCTAAAGTATCTATTTTACCTTTCCAGCTCTTCTTTGCATCAAGTGCTGCAGGGCTGGATGTAGTTTCTGTGTACTTATTAATCTTTAACAACCTTCTTCTACTCAAATGTGTTCAGTCTTCCTTAAATCTAGACATAACCTTTGCCTCTCTAAACATCCATTAGCAAGGAAGGTCACAGATCAACCATTTGCTGGGTGATGAGTCACGTCATCTGGTTTTGAAGCTGTTTCCTGATAGTTTCAGTTGATGCCTCCTGCTCCTTATTTTGGAAGATGGAGTGAAGAATCAATTTTTATCACCTTGACCTTGAGGACCGTGTTTTTATAGGCATTTTTTATTTCTCCCCTGAGCTATGTCTTTCTGGAAAGAGACTGAAGTGGGTTTTTTGCTTTATGTGGGGATTTTTTTGTACAGGAGTTCTTTTAACTTTGTCCATCTTACGTTTCCCTTCTACAAATCATTTCTAGTTCTACTCTATCCGGTTTTGAGATAGGGCCCCAAGATGACACACAGCACTGATGTGGACAGACCATGGATTTAGACAACAGCAAAATAAGTTCTGTGTTGTTTTCCTGAAAGTTCCTAACTTCTAGTTCACATTTCTGAACAACTACTGATATATTAAAAAATTTCTCCACTTGTATTTCTTCCTCTTCATCTGTATTTATTTTATTAATCATTTATTGGCCACTCAGTGTCCTGTGTTGCCTCTTTTTTTCCTAACACAGGAGAAGCTTGGCATCTCATGATACCTTCATGATAATGCTGTGGTGAAAGTGTATGGAAGTCAAACGTGATTGTTTCACTTGTTGTTTAAATTGCTATGGAGGAACATGGTGGCTAAATTTAACTAACTTGGTGAATGCAGAATTCGAAAACTACCTCTAGTACTTTAGATCTGATTTTTATTCAAGTATATTAACGTATAGGATCCATCCAGAAAGCAAGGCCCTAGAATGGTATTCATCACCTGAGGGAAGTCTGCAGAAGTGTATTTTCATTTTGGTGGCATGGAAGTGTTCAAGGCCAGGTTGGATGGAGCTCTGAGCAGCCTGGTGTAGTGAAAGGTGTCCCTGTCCATGGCAGGGGGGTTGGAATGAGATGATATTTAGGGTCTCTTTCAGCCCAGGCAGTTCTAGGATTTATGTAACCATGGAGTTATCCTCAAGCTCACCCCATCTTTACACCTCATCAGTATATGGTGTCTCTACCAGCACATGTACATTTTTCAGTTCTTGTAATTACAGCTGGTGTGAGTATACCCAAATTATCTTGCTACATCTGTGCATGTGTTCTTAATTGTAGCTACAAAAAATGACCAGATAGAAACGCCCTAATGTTCATGCTCTTTGTACCAGCCAAGGGAAACCAACACCTGATTTAGCTGGCTTTGAGGTGCAAATGTTGATTGGGCTTGCCTGGGAAGAGCAAATCAAGTTTACTGTTGCTGACCTCTCAATAATCTCGTTTGTGTTTTGAGGGTCCTGCTAACTAAAATTACTTCTTTTCTTTCCCCCTCCCTATGCCCTCAGATACTTAATTAAAGGTCAGAACAACCTTGTAATTTCTTAATGCACCAAACGTTTGTTCTTGCTACGTTTAGTGTCTTTGCTTGGTCTCTCTGGATTCACAGGTCAGAATACGTGTGAAAGAAAATAAGTTAGAGCATGTATCAAGAAATCCAATGCATGTAACTGAAATGGATGAGACTCTTACTTTCTCCCTTAGTGAACAAAAAGTAATGGCTACATATTTTTTGTTCATTTACATTGAACATCAGGTAGAATATAAATGACAAATGGCCAGCTTCTGCTATATCCCAAAAATTATGGTAGAATAACTGGACTACCTTGCATTTTTTGCACTTAACTTCAGAAGTGACTGGCTTGATTGTGCTATTTGAAATTCTAAGTTTAAGAACATTCTTAAAGTGGTAAAACTGAACTTGGAACTGAAATTGCAGAAAGATGACACTAAAATAAAGTCATGTAGTATTTCTGGCTCCAAAGTGCCTCAGAGTGCTCTGTAAGCTTGTAAATATTGCACATACCTGACCTTTATCATCTACTGAGAACAAGGAAACTCTTCCAGTGAGCTAAAGATGGTGACAGAATCTGGGGACAGGTTTGAGGCTGAAATTGGAGCAGGTGTTTTTTTTGGCACTTGGCCACATATTTAAATCACCAGTTTAACTTGCAGAATAACCTATGTCCACTCTCTGTGAAAATGGTCAGGTGTCCCTCACCCAAGCAAATGTGCTCACACACATTTTTCAGAAAGCATGCAACTTTAATTCTAAGTTTTCAATGAAAGCAAAATGCAGCGTTTTTGTCTTGGTTTGAAAAGTATACCTTATTTCCATTTTGTATCAGGATTGTCCTGATTCAGTCTGGGACTGTCCTTATGTTTTGGGTTTTGTTTTTTGGGTTTTTTCCCTATTAAACCAAAGAGTAAATTTTCCTCTTTCTATTAAAATAATTTGGTGCTATGACATCATTTTGGAATAGAGGATTAGGGGAATGATAAAATAAACTCCTCAAAATACTATAATGTGTGAACATTAGTTCTGGTTATTTTTCTCCTTTTAAACAGAAAGAATAATGTTAGAAATAGACCAGATATGAAATGTGTAGATACAGTAATATGTATTTTAAAAATTGTGGGGGATTTTTTTTTTTGTATTTTGGTTCCAGTCATGCTCTCTGCATGCGATCCATACAGCTGTGCCCAAAAGTATCTATGTGGATCTTAATACCCATGGAAAGCTGGTTTGTAAGATTGGCACCCTGATTTGCATGTGAAAACCCAGTGATTACCGTCAGAATGCTGCAATCAGAGATGCAAGCTGGAAGTTCCACCATGTCCTATATAATTTCAACTTAGATAATTAAGGTGCTATGCATATGTACTTTTCATGCAAAAATTATAAATAGGTATTGAAACTGTTCGTTAAAATTGTTAGACAAAAAATTACTGAACAGGCCTACAGGTTCTGAGAAAGAAATCTGCTTGAACTCAGCTCAGGATTATTTCACGATTTTAATGATAGATAAGTTTTATTAAGTGTGTGGTATGATGCTAAATGGCACTGTGTAGATTGGAGAAGTACATGAGGGGGTGGGTTCCAGTAATGTAGAAAAGAATCTGAGTTTTACAATGACAGGTGAGTCAGAGCAGCACTATTCTGGTAATATTATATATAGCTTCTTTTGAACTGTTTATTTTACTCATCTGTAAAATTTCCATTTGATAAATGCTGTCTGCATTATAGATGTTTTTCCAGGGAATAAAAAAAAAAAGAAATAAAAGACTTGTAGAAAACTTCAATTGCCTATAAATTTATACTAGTGTCTTCCAATCTCAATGGTTCTTCCTCCCACCTGCACCCACATTGAATTGGGCTTTAATCTGATTTCTTGTCTGCTACCTTAGAAACAAAAAATGCTTTCATTGATGTCCTGTGTTTATTTATTAGAAGCATTTTTTAAATTTCAGATCTGTTTCCATGCAAAGACTCTGTAGAGGTCAGCTTGGCTGTTTGTGTCAGTATGTGTGTGCACAGGCTTTCTTAAATCTGAGATGAAATATATATATATTTATATTTATATATGTGTATACATATATTCTAAATCTGATTTTGCTTCTAGTCAAAGTAAACTTGCATTAGTCAGACATTCTTTTAACTTGTAACTTCTTCATTATAAATATCAAATTTTAAACCTACTGTTAGCCCTTGCTGTAATTACTTTATTAACAGTTAAGATCAGACTTCAGTACTTCACTGCAGCATTTTCAATTATCATTGCTTTTTTTTTTTTTCAGTTATGGAGTTTGCACCTGGATTATATTTAATTGCTTTAGCTCAGACTCTGGCCACTCAAAAAGAAGTCTGAAAACACAGAAAGAAGTGCTCAGAAGGAAAGACCACTGAATACTTATTTCTTAAATGTCTGAGATTTTTTTTTGTTGCATGTTATTTTTTAATGCCTTCCCACAGCATAACTTTTTACTTCAGGGCATGTTACAGTACGTATTTATAATGAGACTGACTGTGTTCTTTCTTGCTCTGGTGCACATGGCTCGAGTGAAGTCAATGGGCTTACGTGAGACTTGCTAAAATAATATTCCGACTATTAATCTTTACATTAGTCTCACGTGGAAGAGCAGCTAATATTTAAGACTGAATTTAAGGTTATTGCTGTAGGTTCCAAAGTTATTTTGTTCTATTGTTTCATATTTTTCTCATTTCCCCTCTTGCTTATTTTGTTAGTTTGGAAAATTATTGTTTCTGAATACTGAAGACAATCAGGAGTAGAATATTTTTTTTTTCCTGGATATGTTAATATACAACATGAATTGTTATTCATGCTGTGTTCTAAGTCAAAACTCTGGAGAATTTTTCAAAGGGATTATGTGGAGTTTGATTGGAAGGGCAAGGAGAATATTTCAAGACAATCTTCCTGCAGGGTAAAAGGCTCAGCGCGAGATTAGATATACATTATTTGTGGTGTTGCTTGCTCTGGGAGGAAAGTAAAAGAATCTTAATGCAGAGTGCAAAAAAGGAAAGGAAACCAAAAAGTGAGTAAACACAAGTTGTTTATCAAAAGGTGTCCCTCTTAGATGTCTCTTCATGCAGAATATCAGTCTGACTGGATATAAGAGAGTTTTAGCACCAGCTCCAGTTAAGGATTAATTAAATAATCCCTTAGTTAATGATTCTTGTCTGTTATGCATTTGATTATAGGGATCATTGCTGGTGGCACACTGTAGGTATTAATTTACAGTGAATTTCTTCTAGCTAAAGCTATATGAAAAAAAAACTCCAGAGATGGCTGAGTCATTACTCAGAGAAACCCTCAGGAACACTGGACTTTTGGAAGAGGAGAGAGTAAAGGAGGAAGGTGGTTCAATTCTAAGTCATGTTTGCTGTTGGCTTATATCATAGGGAAGAAGGGACAAGTAGGAAGTGAAAGCAATATTGTGTGGATACTTAAATTCAAAAAAAGCCAGAACAAGAGGTGGTTCTGAGGGGGGCAGGAGAGAAGGAAACCAGTTATCAATAACAAAAATTTAAATACTCAAACTTTGTTACCAGTATGTTGATAGAGTGCTATCTTTGGAACTGGAAAGAGCCTTACCTGGTGGTGTTACAATGGTGGGGATACCTCATTAGGTACAATTCCTGTTTGCAAATACATATTCTGATTTTGAATAATTATTTAACAACATGACTGTAATTTAGTTCATTAGTATGGAACATTAACATTAGTTTTTTTCATTTTAGTTAGTGTTTTGAATTTTTTTGCAAACCGAAGGAACTCTATATTATCAGCATACAATACTTTTGTACAGAAGCCAGAGAAGTCCCAATTTGACCTGCCAGCTGTATCATGCAGTATTCAGTAAGGACAATATAACTGAATATTACAACGCTGCTGTCTTTATGACTGGCTGCTCTACAGATTGTGCAGAATTTGGAAGAATGCTACATTCATTCCAGACTGATAGACCAAATGAATAATAATCTATTCATTAGTGGAAATGATTTTTGAGTATTTACATTCATTGGACATTAAGAATGTTCCCCTTAAGCAGAAGTGTGAAACACCCATCAGTTACTATTCAGAGCAAGTAACTTAGGAAACCACCACAGCTTTCTTGTGTAATGAATGAGACTGAAAAGTTTTGAGGAGAAGTACTGAACTACAATAAATGCTTCTTGTACCTGACTACTGTGCTCTTGTAGACACCTTTGTAGAAAGTGAATGGGAAGGAAACATTATTTTAAGTTTAAAACCCAAAGCAAATCCCCCTGCCACATTTGTCAACTATAAACATATTCCTAAAAGGTCTATTTAAAAACCTGTTCAAGAACAGAAAGGTGATGTACCTACTCATTTCACATCACTCAAATAGAATAAAAATAGAAAACTATGATTCCTTTCCAGTGCTGGCTTCACTTCCAGTTTTTGTTTTGGTTCTCAATTAACAATGTCATGTCTTAACACACCTTAAAGAAAGTTTTCTCAAACTGATTTGCAGGAAAAAAGTGTACAATAGATGCCACTTCTGTTATGATGGGTTGTGGTTAGATTTGCTTGTGCAATTTTAGTAGGGGACATGTTTTCGCTAAGTCCAAAAGAACAAAGCAGTAGTTGTTGAAAAAGTTTCTTTGCTTGTATAAAATCATTTCTGTAGAGGGAAATGCAAGTCCATAGTCAGATATCTAGTTAAATTATTTTCCCCTTTATGCAAGGAACTGTTTAATTCTTGACCTGTTGTTATGGATGAATGTTGGGAGTACTAAGTTATGAATCCTCCTTCCCTTCTCTGATTAAATCCTGTCATTTTTCTTCCTTGAATCCCAAAATATTTGTCATGTCATTTTCAGCAAATATAGTAAACAGTAAAGTTTTAGCCTTCAACAAAACGCTTTCCATTCATGGAAACCCTTATGGGAAGCTTAAATTAGCTACCCTTACATTACACACTGTTGAAATGCTCTGAGCCGCTATTGCATAATATGTTTTCCTGTATCTCTGGAAAACTCAGTTATTATCACTTTAATAGCAAACAAAACTCTATGCTTGTGAGCTCAGAATGAGTAATAGCTAAATTTTGTGGTTTATTTTAGTAGCACAGGTTCCAGATGGAATAGCCCTTTATATCTCTACAGATTTTTTTTCTTGTCTATAAAACATTTTATTCTCCATCATTTTTACATTATAACTTTTCCATGATTTTTTCATTAAAATGAAGCAGTTGGAAAATGGACTTTTCGTCAGCTCATTCTTTATCAATTTTTTTAACAGAGATGACCATAAATCACAGTTAATTCAAGTGCAGTGCTGCTCCCAGTTCATCCTCTCTGTTCTATGCTTGTAATTAGCAGTGTTTTACTTTATTGTTGTGATGAAACTGGAACAGTACATCATTGCATTTCCCCAAAGAAGCAGGTATATGCCATCAGCTTGCAGCATTCAGCTGAAGTATTAGGGCATGGAAAAGAGGAGGAAAGATGGAAAAGAAAGTCGATGACGACTTGCTTTTGATGGTTTTGTCTTAAGTTGTCACCAGCAGTCTCTTGCCTTTTGAGACCAATTTTGTGTAAAGCTCTGCTCAATTTCTGTAAATATTCTAGCACATAGGAAAAGTATTTTTACAAATTTTAATGCTTTTCCTGTTGTAAAAAATGTACTCTAGTGTCATGCATCAATTATATAGGCTGCTGAAATGGGAAGGGCAAAGGAAAATAAGATGTTTCTGGGACTTTTAAATAACCGACTCAAAATAACTTTTTCCCTGAATAATGTTTCATTATTTTGTTCTCACCCATATAGGTCAGAAGCAAGAGCCATGTCCTAATGGAAAAAGAAACATTCTTATTTTTCTAATGACATGAAAGTATGGGATTTTTACAGGCTGTCTATTTAAAACTGGTCAAAAGGTTTGGGTGAGTGGATGAGGGTGTGCTTGTTACAGGATTCACTGAGCCAGACGGGCACGGGCCCCACACTGGGGATGCTTTGGAACTGGATTGCACTGCCTAAGCACGAGCATAACTTAATGCTGCAGCACAGCTATGGCTAACACTGGCATTGACTAATAAATTTTGCATTTTTGGGCAGTGTATTTATGTTTTGTACTGCTAATTGAGGAGAGAAGCTACAATAAGCTACATAAGAGATGATAGACTTGTGTTTTAATAGGGATTCAGAATATTTCAGGTCATCATCTTCAATTTGGGTTATATTTTTTTCCCCTCATTTTGCGACCTGGTAAGAGCTTTACCACCCATGCTGATGCAGTTTTTGGTGGCTTTTGTTTTCAGCTGTGAAATGACATAAGGATACTGAGAAAGTGGACTTCATAAATTTAAAGTACTTTTTCAATAACCTTTTGGATAGGGCATGTGTGTCCGGAAGTTTAGTGATTTTAGAAAATTTATTCAAAGGGTTCCTGTGAGATGGCTGCCGATCAGTTTTTCTTTTTTTATTGTTTTCCTTCCTTTTTGGTCTATGTACCATAATTTTTTATGCAGTCTTTTTCAAAATTTTGGGAGTGCTGCTTTACAATTACCCATGAATCCTGCCTTGAGATATATTTTTCTGAAATACTGCATCTTCTGAAATACTTGTGTCTTTGCCCACTTCTCTTGGGGGATTCAGTTTTCTGGAGTTTTTCAGTACACTGGGACTTTAAAAATGTGTAGCTTTTGTGCTTTTTCATTAAATGGATTCGGGCATTGAGAGTTTGATGCCCAGTCTCTTACTGTAACACCTTCTTATACAAGCAGTTTTTGAATGGGTTGTAATCTAGTTTTGTTGTTTTGCTGTTTCCATACTGAATTCTGAATCCTATGTCATGTTTGTTACTGAATTTTTATTTTTTTTTTTTTTTTTCGTTTAAGACTACAAGTGAAGTGGTATGGAAATCAGTGAAACTAATGATTCATCTGAAAGTGTTTGTTGTGGAATACCAATCTGGGAAAAATAAAACACTGACTTGTTCATCCCATTCTATTCTATTTCATATGAATTATCTAAGGTTTCTTCTCCTCCATTTTACATATCTTACTATTAATTATATTATCGAGAATCCAGATATGGAATGCACAAAAGTTATAGAAGAACACACAAAAAACTCTTAAAAGAAAAGGTCAGGTTAGTTAAATAATAGCACAGAGTTATTTTTTTTAATCACCACAGATGTGAGTGAATCAAAATGGAAAAGAACATTTCAGGATGAATCACTCTACAGATATGATGCTGTGGTACACTCTCACCCATTTTCTGGTTTTTTTCATTGACTGGAATTTGAGTCCTTGCAGACATGAAGTTTTTGCAGTCTGCTTGTTGGGGATAGCAAAAAAAATTATCTCAGGCGCCAGTTGTCTTTTGAATTAAAAATGTGTCAGCCAATTCCTTTGTATGAAAGGAATAAGTTTGCAGCCGTGGTGTCATTGCTGGTGAGAGGAGGTGGAGGGCTGTTTTCACTCTTGAGGGCACGACCCACATCACCTGCAAATGGCCCAAATTACCTGTGTCTGTAAGGGATCGAGGTATTGGTCAAGTGTGGCAGCTAAAAGCATTAGTTCTATTTACAATGTTGCTCTGGTCTATTAGTGGCTAAATAGCGTTGGCTTCTGGTCAGTAAGGACAAAGAGTGTGATAGGGCAGCAGTGGCAGGAAGGCCCTAGAAAATAAGTGGTTTTTGCAATAGTCCATATTAAAGGCCGAGCAAATGCACTGCAGGTCCACCACAGCAACAGTGCCTGCACTCCAGAGTATGAGAACAACCAACCAACCCCTCTTGGTGATGAAAGCTTAGACCAAAAGGGATTCATGCAGAGTTTCTCTATTCTTTCTGGCTATTCTTAAATATTAAAAAAAAAAAAAAAAAGTTAGTGGGCAAAAGATTTAATTTATATTCTTAGTCCTTTAAACTTGCCATAAATTTTTATTCACACAAAGTTTTCAGTCCCTGAAAGGTACTGAATGGTGGCTTTTTTAATTTTGAACTTGTATTTGAAAATGATTACTCAGTTACGGGATTTTTTAGTTTTCTTGTATTTAAGTGTTTCGTTTGGAAAATGAATGTTCAGGCCACTTTGTCTTGCCCCAGTCTGAACCACTGTACAATGCAAATCAGATTTAATTATTTCATTTTGAAAGTGAGCAGATTTCTGAAACATCTGTGGAAGAATTTTGTCCCTAAAATGTATTTCTTAATGGTTCAAACAAAGGTCTTGTTGAAAGTGAAATAGATGAAACAAGTAATCTCCTCAAAAATAATAGGTTCATAGTAAATTTGAATATTGTTGAGTTGTGGAATTGACAGGTTCTGCCCCAGAGTTCTCTCTTTGATTCCTGTATAAAGAAGTAGCACTAAAAAATGTTACAATAAGTTACAATACAAAAATATTAGATAACAGATTATGTAACAGTAACATTTCTGTGTTGGATTTATATGCAGATTTTCAATTTAAATTTGATTAATAAAGTGGTAAAATTGCAATAAGCAACAGTGACAATTTGTGTGTATATATACACACATTTATACACTGATTTATGTGTGTATATACAGACATACACATACAGAAGCATGTTTTGGAATGCATCGGGAAAGAATGAAACCTGCTAAACATATGCAAAGAGTGAGATGCTTCCAATTTTTCCTCTTGTGAAACTAGGAATATGAATCTCCACTTTATTCAAGTGCTACAGCTTACTTGAGTAACTGGAATTGTGCCTGGGAATAAAGTGCCTGGGAAAAAAAAGCAAGCTTTTTAATCTTCCTCATAGTTGTTAATCAAAATAGAGAAATTAACAGTACTTGTTATAACAGTTCTTGAAATAAGTATGGAGTATATTTATGAATTTTAAAGGTGTATAAAACTTTCCAAATAATTTAGGATTATGTGTTATAATTAATTATATAGAAAAAACCAATCATTTCAGAATCATGGTGAAACTTGAGAGCATTTTATTTGGAGAAATAATTTTTCTCTAAAGGGTGGAAAAAGTTTTTTTTTTGTTGTTTTCAAGTAATAAAATGTTACTATGTATCAGATAAACATCTGTCGGTGAAAATGCCATTTTTACATGCAGATACTCTCAAATAGATAATTTGAGATTTCCACAGCTTTTTACATGTGGAATCATCAGTAGGTTCCTTCCAAGCAGCCTAAGTTCTGCAAACAGAATGAAGGAGGCTCGATAAAAAGTTGCCTAAAACACGTGTAGAAGTGTGAGTGGTTTGGGGTTTGCTGGGGAAAGAGAGTAACTATCAGCCAAGGCAGTCTTGTTTCTTGACACTGCCTTGGGTCTGGCTGAGCTGGAGCTCATTTTCCACATTGCAGCCCTCCCTGAGCTGTGCTGTGTTGGTCCCTAGAAAGGTGCTGCTCACATCCCAGTGTTTTGGCTCTGGCTGAGCAGTGCTGGCACCGCAGCACCGCTGCCTCTCCAACATCCCCCTCTTGCCTGTGGGCTGGGGGTGGGCAAGACCTTGGCAGGGGCCATAGCCAGGACAGCTGGTCCAGCTGACCGAAGGGATGTTCCATACCATACCTGTCTGCTCTGCAGTAAGAGAAAGGGAGGATGGGCACTAATTATTACATTTGTCTTCTGTAATGGCTGCCATGCCTAGTGAAGCCCTGCTTACCAGGATGTGGCTGGAGATTGCTTGTTGATGGGAAGTAGAGAATAAATTGAATCTTTTCCATCTCATTTTTTCCCTCCCCTTCATCTCCGGCTGAGGAGAGGAGTGACAGAGCAACTTGATGATCACTAGCCAAGGTCAACCCACTGCAAGCATAAATCTCAGGCTTTTTGGCTTGAGATGTTGCTGGTTCATCTGCAATGGCTTATTGGTTACCTTTCAGTGCATGAGGCTTCTGTTTTCATAGCTGTTATTAGCCATGTATATTCAGCTTGCACTCTCAAAATACACTCAGATGTACAAATCCAGATGAAGTCAGTGTTACCTTCACAACTCATTCACTAATATGTGGGTTTATGGAAGACCTACTAATGCTCTGCTAAGTGGCAAAGATATTATATCTTCCTATATGAAATGAAAGCAGATTTTTTTTCTGAAAAAGCTGTCCCCAACTAAAGCTTTCTAGAAACTTCTGTTTGCTTGCGTAAAAAACTCTTTGTACATAATCTATTGCTGTCCTGCAGTGTGTTTCCTTCTAAATCACAGGACTGGTAACAATGCTGCAAATTATTGACTAGTTTACTGTACTTATAACTGCCATACTGTTCTGATTGAAATGTTCCTCCTGTGTAATCCCTTGCCTGGTCACGTAGCAACATGCACAGTTAACATTAATCCTTCCTTATGAGAACTGTAATAAATGTGCTGTGTCCCTTCCCAAGGTTAGAGCCAGCTTGAGCTTTTTTCAGTTAATAGACCTATATGTGTCAAAATAACTGATATTTCAAACTCACTGGTAGTGGCCTGAATATTCTTGGATCAGCTTTTTCGTTCAGCAGTGGAAAGCATTTTCTTTGGCCTTGGGAGAGAGAGATGTTCTCCTCAAAATAGTGATTTTTTTTCCTCTTCTTAAGTGAAAAGTACCTCTCAATGTAAAACTATGTCTCCTAACTTCAGAGTAGGAAAGCACCTTTCATAAGTCCAGACAGGAGTCTTTACTTCATTGCATGTTCTTGGATAATAAAGGGGTGCCATAAAGAGCTGAACAGAGAGCATGTGCTGGGAAAGGCAGTGCTAAGGCAGTTTTTAAAATTTCTTTTGATCCTACTAACTGTGTTGAAGGTAGCAAGAAATAATAAATGCTTGCTGTCTATTTTCAGAGTCATGTATGTAGGACTTAGTTCTTAATGTATAAAGAAACAATAGGAACTACTGGTTTTCCTATTAACGTTAATATTTTTTGGCTAAGAATGCATTTCAGCTCTCACATTCTTGCTAGAAATGTTAGTCATTGATCACAAAGGTAATGTTAGTCCTTCTGCAGTGACTGAAATGCTCATAGAACCCATGGGTTTCTGAGACTATTTCTGAGGCATTATACAGTGTCAGAAAAGGTTGGAAGATCTGATCCAAACCAAAAATTTTATCTGAAAACTGCTTATGTCATTCTCCTGGGAGAAGACAGAAATGCTGTGCAAAGAGCTGTGTCCTGGAAGCTGCTTAGAGATCAAAATTACTTCAGTCTTGCAAAACTGACAGACAATTTTGTATCAGCTTTGTCATCATTGCAAGGCAGGTTGTTCATTAGCTGCGGGTACGTGCTCCATTCCTACATGCAGTTATGAGTACTCTTACATGCAATTTTCATTTTATTTATACAATAGAGAAGAAATAGGAGACCTTTCTTTTTAAATTGCTGATTCCAATTTTTATAAAATTCTGAATTTAGTAATTATAAAGCAGTGCAGTAATTTTCTCTTATGCAATGCGTAGTTTATAAACTATTTGACTTATGATCAGGGCACAAAGCAGTTTCTGACGTTTGTAAATCCCGATCTGGTCTCCAGTCATTGAGGATATTATTTGGATTTGCAGTGATATGGGGAAATATATGCAATGGAACACAGAAAATTCTAAATGCTGTTGACAGGTTTTGACAGTCATAATCCTGATCTCATCCAGTATGTTTCAAGCTGTTGACAAGGGAACTATTCTTTTTCTTTCTGTTCATATGTAGTATATATTTGGAGTGTTCTGAGCTATTTGTCTTATTATAAATTCCCATTTTAAATGTTCAGAAAGATTAGCTTGGTGTCACCATTTGTAATTTTGCACTTCAGGCAGAAGAATAGCAGAGAGTTTCTTTGAATTACAATACTGTGTGCTTAAAAAAAATGTAGTATAAAGGGGACATCTCTGACCCCTTTCTCTGCCAAGTCAGTGTGAGGTTCTCTCCTCTTGTTGTTCCTGTCATGTATAACTCACCTCAGCTGTTGTGGGCAGCTAGGGGGGAGATGTGCACAGTGGTCTCCTGGTCTCTCCCGTTGCACCCCAGAACTCCAGGGGATCGGGGTATTAGGAGGACTCATCCCTGTGCTTCCTAAGTGCTTGTTTGGACCTGCATGTCCAAGACATGGATTTGATTTCACAGAATTAGGGAGAAAACTTTCTTCACACATAATTTTGAAGACTCGTTGAACTCTTCATGTCAGTGCATGTGGGACCCATTTTGGAAGTGTCTGTGCCTTTCATGTTCCTGGATATGTTACCAGGAGAGCCATGTGGCTGCATGTCCCCCATGCTGTGGTGTGGACCTGGTCTGCTACAGGGATCCTTAAGCAGAGTGTTTTGCTGTATAAACATACTCCTAATCTGCTATTTTTATCTTTAGAATTCTGTACAAAAATTATCCTTCTTTGTGAAAAGATTTTCAGAATTTTTGGTAGGCTGCCCGTCTCTCATTGAAGTGGAAGAAGTGTTGCATGCAGGCTTTTTTTAGCCACATGGTACTTTTCATCCACCTAGCATATGCTTAGGAGATCAGGATATCAAGTGCTTTACTTTGGAACAAACACTCTTGGTGAGAGTAAATATGGCTTGGTGAAGAAAATTGAATAGAGGAGTAGCATCTGAGTGACTTATGAAATTTTATATAAATATATTCCAGCAAGTTTTACTGTGAAATACATCATAGTTTATCCTTACTGAAATGTTGATTTATTTTTTTCACCAGAAATCATAAATTCTTAACCAGAAAGTAAGGATAGATTTGATTTGTTAGCTGGAAGAATTCTACCACAGACTGCAGAGGAAGAAACTGGATGGCTGAGGTTACAGCCCATAAAGGCCTGGATCTGGGCAAGTTAGGAACAAGTTTTACTTGCAATTCAGACGTTTCTTATTCCTTTGACTAACCCACAGGGGAATTTTAATACATTTCTTGGAAATTCTTTGCAGTCTGTTAACTATAGAGTTGCTGTCTTCAGGCTGGAAGCAGTTGTGTGGAGCAGGATATGGATTCTGCAGCCATAAGGGCCAAGTGCTAATTTGGTCCAAGACCACACAAAGTTCTTCACCAAGAGGTGTGCTTGGAGATCCTTTACCATTTCTAATGTGAAATGGTGTGACTTTTACTCATCTTCACATGCCAGGCTGTGTGCATAGGTGCACAGTAGGCAGTAAATGCATTGAGAAGGCACAGGATAATGCAAGACAAGCAACTGGTGGTGGCAACAATTTAATGTGGACCTTTTGCCTTCCCATGCAGACAAACTCAGTCCAGTAGAGTTTGCATTCTTTATTTAATATTTCAGTTCTCAGGCAACCCCTGTACCTAAATTGATGCAATCAATTGCATCATAGAGAGTACAGATTTAGCTGGGGCTTTATCTATCACATATATTTAGTCCTTGAAGGCGGAAAATATATCTGAAAAACCTATTATTATACTTAAGTCATTGTTGCAATTTGCGTTGCAATCTATTCTTATGGAGAATGCAGAAGATAGCTAGAGACTAGTAGGTCACAGCTAGAACTGAATAATAGCCTTACCAAACATTCCAGTAGCATTTTAAAATGCTCTTCACTATATCATCCTTTTCACTTTTGTGTTGTCTAATGAAAAGACTGTGAAGTCACAAAAAAGGGTTTCTGAGGTTTTATCCTTCCTTGTCCATCTTTGTGTTTTCTTACACTTTGTGACATGATCACAGCTATGCAGCCATCTAGAGCCAGATTTGTCTGCCTGTGGAATGTGAAGTAATTCAAGGCAAAAGGACACTCGTAAGTTTTATTTTGGTTGGTAGATTTTATTACAAGCGGTAAGTGGAAACCTGCCTTGTAAACACATACTGGGATTATTCCTTTAAGAGAACAAACTTGGACTGAGGTGCCTGTTAGTGGAGGGGGAAGTGTATTTTAATGGGATCGTGAAGCATGCCAAATGTAGTTTATTTCCATTTTTACATTGATGTACTATTGTATTCATCCCTGGCACCCACAGGAATCTTGTCCGTTGTCATCTTTGTCATTTTAATTGACAGAAATGTAATGTTCAGCCAAAATAAATGAAGTATAACTTTGAGCTGATGAAAAAGACTACCCAGTTTATATTTGGTGATGTAGATAATACTTATCTGTTCTTAAAATGCCTGTAAAATACAGGTAATGAGCAATATTTGTGTCCTATAAATTTGGGTCAATGAATAGAGGTATTCTCTCATTTGTGCTTACTTTTTCTGCTAAAAAGGACAGTAGCTCATATCGGTGTAATGAATGCTGAAAACCAGTTTGCTTGTAGTGGATTTCTTTATTAGCATAAAAAAAAAATTGTTTTTATTGAGTTGAACATCATAGTCCTGATGGCAGAGCCATTGCTGACAGGTCTTTTATTGAGGCTTTGATACAATTATTCTTCTGGGAAGGTTAATGAATTCTTTTTCCATGATGGAATATATGATTTAACAAATAACTTGAAAGAACCTCTGTGAGTTCCTTAGTCTTGATAGAGATGTGTGTGCATTTCTTAAGCAAAGGTGTGTTTAGGGTGTGTTTAAGAAGCAAAGACACCTCTGGTTGGAAAATGAATGTCAAGGAGTAACTGTCAGCAGTTTTCTTTTGCACCCAGATTAGCATCCTGATCTAGTTATAGTGGTTTATTTTTATTTCAATGGCAATAGTGGAGCTTAGCACTTGTGAATGATGCCAATATGGATGGAGTTGTAAATATTTTTGGGTATGGGATAATAATTTTGACTAATTGAAAGGGCAGTCCCTGAAAATACAAAATACTATAATTGGGAAAATGAACTCTGAAGTGTAAGTAGTGCTGAGTAGCAAAATGGTTCTTTGTATTTTATGTCTAACTGCCCTAAATAAGTTAATAATGTGATAGTTGTAAATTGAGGTAATTGCCTTCTAAGGATATGTCATCAAAACTCTGGTTTGCATTTAGCTAGAAGGCTTTGTCCAGCTTTTGAGCTCATCTTTTAAAGAAAAATCTGCTAGTTGAATAGATTCCATTGAAATACCAACAGACAATTTAAGTAAAGTAATACATAAGGAAATATTAATGGATTACATTTGTCTTGTTGTATATAAAAGAAGACTCTATAGAATATGAGCAGAATTTTAAAAATGCAGAATAGTCTTGTGAAGTGACTGATTGTTCTTTGAGAAGGCTGTGTGTGGGATGGGAAGAAATTGTGTGTTTGCACTAGCTCCGATTTTTGGATATTAGGAGAAGATCCAGCATTAAAAAAAAAAAGCAAAAATGAAGAGTAAGAAAATTTTCTTGTGTTTGATATTTTAAGGTAGTTACCCAGATTCAGGTATAACATTGATCACTCATGATGATGCTTTTCTTGTACTGAACGATGTATAAAAGGATGTATATCTGGTGATTAGTCACAGATTCCTTTTTTACCTTTAATTTCTTTCATGGTCCTATTTTCTCTTTTTCAGTGACAAAATGTTCATTAATTATGGTTGTCAGCATTACATAATTCTAGTGTTATTTAATGTTAGCACTAACATTAGTCCATAACTCCCTGAAAAACAGTAGCTGTGGTGTATGCTTTGGGAGTTGATTTTGTTATGTTTTTCTTTTCATTTTGTGTTAAGATTTTATGCAGTGGTATTTTTGGGTGGGTTAAAAAGTAATTGGTATTTATTTAACATTTTTTGTATATGGTGTTGCTGTGGAAGATGCTATTTTATGTATAATATAGGTTTTCTTTATCAGCTTATGAAAAAATTGAATATATTGTAGCCTGGTTATTCTGCTGTTAAATCAGGCAGACCTCTAGAGGGAAGAATCTGAAAGCTTATGATCCTCACATCTAAAATCAATTAGTGACATTCAGTGGAGCAGTTTAAGGGAATCATTTTAACAGCTATCATATTGCAGGACACATAGTTAGATCCACTACAGGTCGAATAAAATAGACAACCATACATCCTGCAAAAGCTAATGATAGTAATCATCTGAGAAGAGCAGCTAAGTAGCAAATGTTAGGGCTCAAGCAGAAATTCCCAGTCCTGTGCTGCATGAGGACTCTCAATGATCCATGAAAATTGAAAGATCTCTTTGTAGCTTCTGAAAACACAACAGATACCTTCTTGAAACGCCAGACTCAAACCTTCCTTTGAAGGGTGGATCTGATGGATCTCTCACTGTGGATATCACCTGCACCAACATGTGGACTTCCACACAGATAAATAAAATTAATTGACTTTGATAGTACTGTAATTTATAAAGCTATATATAAATTACCCGTGTGACTTCTGTAATTGTCTTGCTGAGTTGAGAAAGCAGTAAGTAAAAGGCCAAGCAGGACTGTTTGGATGAAGCTGACAGATATTTATATACTTTTTTGCAGTAGACACTTACTGTGAGCATGTTTTTTTCAGGAACTTCTTTAGCTTCCAGGTGAGATTAAAATAGGGAGAAAGATAGATTGATTTACCTCAAAAATAATTTGGGAAGATGTGAATTAACTTCTCAAATTTCAAGAAGTAAAAGTCGTGCGGTGACTGGGCCCCATTTGCCATCCTAGTTTTGTTTCTGTTGTAAAGAGTGTGCACTCAGGAGCAGGCTCAGGCTCTTGGGTGGCACAAAAAGCTGGAGCAGCAAGGCAGTGACTGTGGCACAAACCTTTACTCGATGATTTTCAATTGCTGTGGTCTGGGCTTTTTTGCAAGAGTGGGGTGAGTCTCTGCAGTCTCCTGGTTGGTTGTGGTTGCAGCTAGAGATGTGCAAGACACCACTTGCAGCCTGCTGGAACGAGAACAGTTTCTGAATCCTCACAAGTTTCCTATGGGCAATATTATCGTCTGGATTTCGGTGTCTTTTCCAGTAGCATCGTGTCAGTGGAGCCTTGTTTATTGTGAGAGCTTTTCCATGCTGGGTAAAGGGAAGCCTTTTTGAGACAGGTCACAGGTGTGACCACCTGAGCTCAGCAACGTGTTGCATAAAGCTTTTATTTCTTTGTCAGCTCCAAAGCTATCCTTGTCTAAGAATTGCAGGTTTACATTCCTGCATACATCCCCTTGAAGATTTTCGTGGGAAATACGTTTAATTAGTAGAATATGGATATGTTACTGGGTGTTACCAAAGAAATGCATTTGTCTCCAACATTCTGCTAAGGACTTTGAGAATATAGCAGTTGTATTAACTTAATCGCTCTTTTAGTGAAACTGTTTCTGAGCTGTCACTTATTTTATGATGTTAAAATATCTTGCATCTGACACACTTGACCTTTCTTATCCACTTATAGCTCAAAACTGAGTCTATTCAGTAGAGCTCTTAAAGTATCCAGATAGGAGACTCCAACAATCTTACAGTGGAGAGAAACAGCACTCTCTCTACAATTGGTATCTTAGGAAGAAATAGACCTCTTGAGGACTCATTTGATAGAAGAATCCCGATGAGTATTCTTACCTCTTCTAGTAAAGATGATGATAGGGATTAGGAATCCCCTAGTGCAGGCCCTTTCTATAAAATCTGAGCAGCTCTGCAGGATACTTGGAAAATACTTTATACAAAATCTTTTCTCTGTTTTTGTCAAAAGTCTTCTATTGCATCTTGGCTCAAGTGTTATCCTTTGTTCCTTGCAATTATTTATCTTTCATACTTCCCTTGGCTATTAAAGGTTCCACTGTTTGCTTTAATCAGATTATGAGTTTTTATGATTGCCTGAAATATCGTTAAGAGTATCATAGTTGTATTAACACCTCAGAGACCTATGGCTAAAATTACAAGCTTTTTACACAAAATTAAATATCTTTCTTAAAAATCATATTCTTTCAGTGCTGTGTAAGACATTATACAAGACACTCATTTATTTCTTTTTTGGAAGATAACTGCTGTACTGCTGGGAGGATCTCAATACACATTCCTAAAGCCTAAAATAAAACTCCTTCCAATACAAATCGATGACTATTACGAAAGTGGAAAAAAAAAATGAGGCTCAGTATTCTTTGGAGTGGGGTTAGCAAATGTTGCTCCTGTGTGTGGAGTAAATATATGTCAGTCATGCAGCCTAAAAAAATAGTTTGGGGTTTTTTTTAGCACCATCTTATTTATTTATTTATGTATTTATGTATGTATTTATTTATTTAAATACAGCTTTAAACCAAATTTTAGGGGATAGTTCCTCTTGTATTAAGCCAATCCAAGGGGATTGATCCAAGGGGAAATAATTTGCAGTTTAAGTTTAATTTTCAGTTTAGTTTAAGGCCTCAGAAGAGGGACCATAAAAAACTTAGAAGTAGCAGAAAATTTTAGTCCTGTGTTTTTCTGGTTCTGCTTCCAGAATTCACAAAACTGCCAAAGCAGATTTTGCAAATGGTCCTAAAATCTCATCTCTGATGCTGTCCAAGGTCCCTGGCTGCTAGGAGTGCTTTATAAATAACCCCTTACCCTGGTGGAGAGAGCCTGAGAGAGACTCTGTACAGGGGGTGAAGAGATTACAACAATGGGCAGAGGGGCCCCTAAAGGGCTGTGTGGCTGGAAATAAAACACCTGACACACGTTTTGTTTAGAGTGCCTTGATTTTTGTACAGAAAAAAAAGGCCTTTCTCCAAACTGTTATTAACATAAGTTTTGCTTATATCCTGTCTTCTATATGGCTAGAAACTTAAAATAAGTGAAGTCCAGCATTTCCTAAAGGATTCAGACAGCCAACTTTTGTATCACCATATGTCACCTCAGGTTTGCAGAAAGATCCCAGGGACCACAGGGTTGCATGTGCTGTCTCTGTCCAAGGATCGTGTCAAGGATGTCTTGAAGATGTTGTGCATTATTTGCCTTGCTTATTTTGTGTCTTGAAAAGTTCTCTTCCAGAATCAGAGTCATCTGCCCACAATCATCCTAAAATTTTAATACAGTTGAGATGCTTTCTTTTAAAAATTGATAAATACATTTTTTATGTTACTACCAAAAATCTATTTTTGGAGGATATAACTTCCCTAACTGTTTCTGACTAGGTCGAAATTAATATGTAGAACTAGCCTTAGAATTTAAAATGCATGTGGTCGTTTTAGTATGTATAAGAGACATATGCACTTCTATGAAATGTCATTTAAAATAGACTCTGTATTCTCCAAATTACATTACACTGGTCTTAAATTACTATTCAAGCTACCATTTACTTTGGCTAATCAGGTTAATGGATTTAAAAATCAGCTTCAAAGATGACAGGTAGGTGGAACAGAAACATCACACTGCTACTTAAATCCAAATAAAATGAAGGTGAAAAAAAAGATGAGAATATGAGAGTCTGATTTTCTTCTGCGTTAATCTGACAGTTTAAGAGTGTTTCTGCCATTTATCTAGAGTATGAGTTCTCTAAAATGTTAATCTTTCTGCATGTTTTACAAAAGGAGCAGAAAAAATTAAACATTGACACTACACATTTATATTTAATAATTCTAGCTATACATAATTGTAGCAGATGATTACTGCTTATTACTGGAGAAAGATTATTTGCAAAAAATACTTAAAATTCGATTATATTTGTGTTCTGATTAGATTAATTTATCATCTTTTTAGACAGAAGGATAATGATTGCATGAAAAGGGGAAAAAAAAATCTTCCATCTTGGGTAGTTTTTAGACCATTTCTGGTCTATTTAGACCATTTGACCATAGTTAAGAACCCTTTAAAATTTGGTTTACCTCTAGTAGCTGTATAAGGATTTATAAGTCTGTGACTCCAGATGTCAAGGATTTGAAGGGGATGCTAGATATTCTAGTTTCTTCTTAAAGTTCCGGATGATTACCTATCCTGTAAAGGTTCTAATTGATTAATATATTATTCATTAGTTGTGCTGGCAGAGCAGCCTTCCTCTATCTTGAGTGCACTGGCAGCTTTAGGAACACATCTGGGAGAACCCTCTTGGACTAATGCAGTGAACACAGGATACAACCATGCTGCTGAAATCAGTCCCTCTAGACACAGGAGAGCTTTAGCCTGATACTCTCCAGTCCCCTAAATGTCAGTGTGGAACACTCAGCTTATGTCAGCACTTGAATATGCTTTTAGTGCCCTAGAAATGCTTCCTTACCGCTTCAGAACAAAAAGGCATGAGGAACAGCTATGCCGTTTGAAGTTCAGAAAGCAAAGGCACAAAGAAATGCAAGCTCCAAATTTTTTTATGTTCTTGTTTTCCGTAAATTTAGGCAGCAGCCCAAAGACAGAATCAACCATAGGAAAAGCAAAAATTTAGTTACCTAGTCACCATAGTCTCACCATTGTGTTCATCAGTCTCCACTGTACTTATCCTCATGAAAACTGAGTGGCTGAGCCAGTAAAGTTGCCTAAACCTTACCAGTGAAGACAGATTATGAAAAGATAACTCACAAGCTGTGGAGAGTCTGTAGCCTTTGCAGAGAAGTGAAATGCCCATTTGCATTTCTGAAAGAATCCTAGTGGTTCAGGCATTCAGACAGTAACTTTACAAAGAATGCTGCCTCTGTTCTGCAATGCTGTGCTTCTGTATCTCATAGCTGGGCTCAGCCCTGCTGGTGGGTGAGCTTGCTGCCTCCCAGTGCTCCAGATTTCAATGCCCGGTTGGGACTGGAGCTCAGGTTTGTTCTTAGGTGCCTGACTCATCTACTGCCTTGTAATACAAACTGATTCAGAGATGTTCATGCTAGAGAGAGAAGAAAAACACAAAAGCAGAAACGCCAGGGAGGAACTGTTGTAAGTTTCAGTCATACAGTTTTGTATACTATGTGGTACAGATGTGAATGTAGATTTCTTATTTAACACTGAGATGGCCTCAGGGAGTCAAATCTTGAAACAAAGCCTTATTTTTAAGGAGCACAGTACAAATTCAGGAGGAAATTAAAAGTTGATGCTCCAGTGACACTGTAATAATCCTACTGATGGATGCATTTTCACACACACAAACAGCCTTACCTTCTCCTTTGCATTTGAAAGCTCAACCAGCAGTCTCAACTTACCAAAATATGCAAAAAATACACATTGGATAAAAAATAGCATAGATATTCTGCACATACCATCAGTTATACTTATCAATGTGAAAATCAAAGGAAGCAAGATTTTTTAAGAGCTTTGAACATTTTGATGTAGCAGTCTAGTAGAGAAGCTCTTTCTGTGATGTTGAAATGGGGCACATGCTTTAAAACAAAGTACAGTCAAGCCTATCCTTTAAATGGTAAGTTACTCTTGAAGAATTTTTTTTTTTTCATCCTATTTGTTATTGGCTGGCTTAAAGCCATTGAAACATAAAGTTTTTGCTTCTCACCAAAACATAGATGTTTCCATGACCTTGGTTTTGAATTCTATGTCTGCATGTTGTGTCAATGTGTTTCATTACTAGGGAGTTCTTGTTTTCTTCAGTATTCTCTTTGCCTGTGCTTTATGCATACTGCTTGTCGGTCTCTTTGGATTTTTCCTTGGTATTGCCTTTCACAAGAATAAAACCAGACATATTCCTGAAATAATATTACTGTCAAATTAAATGGCTAAAAGAGATTTGAGCTGCAGGAGATTAATTCTCTAAGGGTCATTCACTTTGCATTGGATATAAAGGGTAACCTGTTCATTACAAATTAGAGAGGCTTTCATAAAATTGAGACCCATAATAGGGAAGAAAGAATATGCATGAGTAATTTGCAGTCTTATAATGAAATATTGCTATGGGAAACCAAGTAGAACAACAGATGCTGAAACCCTTGTTATGATTCTTGGAATGGGTTTTTTTTCCACTTTCCTTCGAGCCTTTTGAGTCATGTTGACCTGAGATACTTGGAGATCTCTGTGTATTACAATAAAATATTAACATCACAGCAGATATTCAGCAGTAATAAGTTTAAATTAAAATAGCATGTACTCCATAAATCAGAAACCTGAGCTTCTGGTAGTAAGTGAATAAAAATAATAGAATCACCTTTCTTGATAGTAGCACTGTGTTCTGTAGTACCAAATCCCAACAGTTTGACCCAGTTTGATAGGACTTAGCTAATGTGCTTTGAGGTAAGTGGAGGCTTAAAGAAATTCTTGGAAAGCTTATGTTTTGAAAGCCCAGCTGTATGATTATGATATATGATTAGCCCCCATTTCTAAAAGGGGAAAGAGGGATAACTTGGGAAACTCCAGGCCAGTCAGCCTCAGCTCTGTGCCCAGCACAATCATGGAGCAGATTCTCCTGGAAGCTGTGCTAATGCACATGGCACGGGAGAGAAGGGATGCCATGCACAGGGACCCGGACACCCTTGAGAGGTGGGCCTGTACAAACCTCAGGAATTCCAACAAGGGCAAAGTCCTCCATGTGCAGCAGGGGAATCCCAACACAAATACAGGCTGGGCAGAGGATGGAAATAGATCGTCTTTAAGGTCCCAAGTCAAACCATTCCACCATTCTATGATTACTGCTGTTTCCAAAAAAGATAGGCAGCAGAAAAGGTGAGAGTGTGGTCAGAATGGTACTTCAGCATATGGGAAAATAAGCAAACTTTGTACAATTTCAGTTGTAATTTTGGAAAATTCACTTCAGAAATGTTTTTTAACACATACAGAGAATTTATTAAAAGAAAAGTATTTCTTTGCAATAAGCTTGGTATTGTGCCTATGTGTGCTTTGTAAAATGTGATACCTTTTCTTCCTAGTGAAGACTCAAAGAGCCAGAATGATTTTTTTGCCAAAAGTATTTTAAGGCATTAAATACAGACTCGGTTAGTTAAAACCTTTTGTCTTTATCCCTTTTTGCAATCATGACTTTTGGGATTCTGGTTGGAACAATTGTGTTTGTTCATAGGAAAGATCTGAAATCATCAGAGAGGTCATCTTTTCATAAAATGTCAGGGAAGCAGCATGGCTGCTGTCTTTATTCAGCAAATCCTTTTGAGCTCTTCTGGGGAGTTTTTTCTTAGTTATTTCATCTGGTTTGTGACTGTACAGAAGATTGTTCAACTCCTCTGTTCTCTTGACAGAGCTGTGCAAAGGCAGCCCGCATTTGAGCCTGCTTCCCAGTTTCATTTTTATATTAATAGAAGATTTTTGCCACTGACACGGGAAGAATAGGGAAGCACTGAGAGTGCTTGGCTGTCTGATAGTTGACAGCAGGCTAGAAAAAAAAAATTCAGCATGGAGAAAGCTACTTTTAAAGCTCACGAGAGTTCCCTCTTTGCTGTGGCCTAATGTAACGGGTTAGATTAAGTGACCAAGCTGAAACAGCAATTATAGTTGTGATTCAGTTCACTTATTTGTTTTTCTGAGATAAGAATTAGGAGAATTGACAAAACAGGCTCAAAAACTTCTAAAAATATAAAGATAGTTTATTGTTACTGAGTAGGATTAAAAGGAAAGGAACACTAAGAAAGTAGAAAGGAAAAAAAAAAACCCACATTCCTTTCTTCGCCAGCCCCCACCCCTCCCGCAGACCTTATCACTTCAGGGCATACACAGACCTCCTCACAGGTTTT